>OZ022257.1:58570861-59045484 GCA_963978905.1 Trichostrongylus colubriformis | reverse complement strand
TAGCCAGCCGGTGCGAGAAGGTAAGCTAAGGAATCTGCCGAAAATTCATATTTGTACTGTTCGCGATTCTAATACGCTCATTTGTGAACAATACCTAACGTAGGGATTGGATCAGTGGTGATCAAGCAATTGGATCATCAACAACGATTGGATCCACCAACAGCGAGCATAACACGGCTAGCAACCTGGACGCATCTACGGTTGAGATAGCTAGCTAGATCAGGTCCAGGGCTGGTGTCGAGCGAGGAAAAAGAAAATACGACCTCCTCCCGGTCGACCCTTCCGAGACTACGACACCTTTTTTTACACTTCAGGTAAGGTGTCCGCCTAGAACGGGAGCCAGATAATCATACCATTGCTACCTATCATACTAAATATGATCATCGATTAAGGACCCTTTATTAGAGCTCGCCTAATATGTCCAAAAATTGCTCAAAAATTTCGCTGTGTGAATCGGGAACGAATATCTCGTTGTTTATTAATGAGCAGAAATGCTGTGGTAGATCACACTCCAATGGATATTTGACCACGTGCCATTCAATAAAAGACGGTGGTGGACATGTCGATACTGGCGCAAAACCCCCTATCCCGACAGTGACGCCGGGCGGATCCGCTATCGACTCCTTTCCTTTTTCATTTTCATTCTAATTTTATTTTCATTAATATTCTTATCGTCTTGCTACTGTTGTTGTCCGATCTTATATTGTTGAGGTATGGATTTAGACATGCATTATCCTGATACGCCCCC
The DNA here is from genome assembly GCA_963978905.1 of Trichostrongylus colubriformis. Taxonomy (NCBI): domain Eukaryota; kingdom Metazoa; phylum Nematoda; class Chromadorea; order Rhabditida; family Trichostrongylidae; genus Trichostrongylus; species Trichostrongylus colubriformis. Next base: position 59,044,736 of record OZ022257.1, on the reverse strand, counting down.
CGTATTCACATAGCGCCTCAAAGCATTGTTGCTTGAGACATTTACTGATAGTGAAACGATGGAGGAATTTTGAGGTAGTATAACATTTTAGGTAGACGTTTTCGTGGTTATATCTTCTTATAAAGGTGGTATGCCTCTATCTTGTTTTTATTGTTTTAGCTGTTTCCGTTCTCCTCCATTTTCTTTGACTTCTTCTGATAATTAGTAGATCAAAACTAGTCAGTAGATCAAGTCTTGGGCATCAGTAAGTCAATCAGTCGTTCTGTTATGGTCTGCTTAGCTCCAACGTTACAGCGTGTGTAGGCATAAAGTTCTTTGGTTAAGTATAAGAATCACAATAAAATATGACGCTACGCACGTCGCGCAATACATTATGCCGACAGTGCAGTTTTTTTTGCCCAAGCAGTCTAATGGGGAAGGAGCGTGGGGTGGGTGAGACAAATTCCGTTGCTAGAAGAGGGTTTTATCGAGGTTCCGTCAGAGATGTTCCCTAGGGGCTGTTTAACCGCCCGATGCGCTAGTGCGCTTATCAACTTCACTGTTTAGTTAATAATTCTAGGTATTGGACAATTGTGGTTTGACTATCATGCTTGTGTATACGTGAGTAAAGGTGCACAGCAAAAGGCAATCACGTAATGTTTATCGCCCAAATAATTATTTAGATGTATGGATACTACATAATGGTTAACGTATTGCCAACCGATGTGTCAATAACTTCCTTGGTTAGTTTGATTATCATGCTTACAGTCATCAGAAAAGACTAACGAGAAGTCCACATTTCGCCCATTGCGCGGTCGTGTCGCGGCTTGCGCTGGAGCATCTTATCATCTCTCCTCTCTATTCAAAGTTCTTTCGCACATATGTATTAGCAATGTTCCATATCCAATTTGACGTACGATAGAAAATTTTTCGAACTGTACTGTGAGGTATCACGAGTTATGTAGGAATTTCACCGAAATTTGAACAGTAAGTGGCACAGCGCAATGAAGCCAGCAGTTGAATTAGCAGAGTCTTGCAGATTTACAGTGCAGATAAAGGGCCACTCGCGGTCAATCTGGCGAGCACATTTAGCCTAATGCTTTACATGAATACGAATACTAACGGTACTAAAGGTTCATCGCTGCTATTTCAAGGTTACCGGTGACAAGCACCCACAATCACTATGCACTCCAAATGCGCACAGGCAGCTGTCGCACTGCACCCAGCCGCTGGCTGTGTCCGAATTACTAGTGGATTTTTCGGGGAAAGACTTCCTCTTGTCGCACACAGCTTGAAGACCCTAATTTTCTTCCCCTTTCATGCCCTTAGGTGTTAATGTGTGTATGGTGTGTTAACTTCATTTCAATTTGATATGGTTGATTCGTTCCACGATTCAAAGAAAGCAAGCTTCCTCGGAAAGGCAGCTAGACGACGGCATCTTTCTATTTGAGATATTAAGGAATAATATATAGTTTTACAAATGCCACGCATAAAAATGCACTGCATACTGTACTTTAACTTTGACTTTGAATACCGTCGTATTCATTTAGCGTTTTAACCTAACAAAATCATGGTTTGAATCGCGTGCAACACGTGGTGTTGCCCAAGATTTAAACCACAATTTTTTGGCTTTTTGAAAGCGTACCATGGTCAAATGCTTCCACCATATATTTTCGAATATGGATAATGCCATATTCTTCTGAGACCTTTCTCCTCCAATAAGTAGATAGGATTCTGGCAGCAAACTGTGCCAAAAATTCACTGTTTGTGGAGTTATACATGTGCATGCACTTCTTATAATGTTTTTTTTTTCAAGAATTTGAACAATGACAGTGTTTACTTAGAAAATACTTGGTGTGAGTACTGGGTGATATCATACATGTCCCTCACAAACCGAACGACACGGATGCGACATTTTATGTCTTCCGAAGACGTCGTCGGAATTCACGATTTTCCGATTCTGCGATGGTGTAGCGGCAATGCACACGAAATTGCGGCATTACAAAGTCTCAAGGTCGTAGAATCGCGTGAAAGTGCGACACCGTAAAATCGCGAACTTGACGGCGGCCTTAAACAACTCCCATGCTCTGCTATAACGACGGCATGAAATGGCTGTGATAACCGTTGTTTGTCGATACAATAGGGCGCATTGAAATTCAGTAGTAATTTTTGAAACACCGATGATGGAAATATAGCCATTTCGAAAAACCAGGCCAAAAAAAAAACATGTCACAGCCAATTAATCCATCAGCGGCAAAAACGTAATTCGCTTTCTTCGATGGCGTGGGCTAGGCTTTGGCTGGATTTTCTGGGTGATGGACGATGATTGTGCGCTTAAGGGAGGCAGGCGGTGCTGCGAAATTCTCCTGGGGTTCAAGCGGTACGTCATCACATGTACAATTAATGTCTTACAATTTTGTAACGTTTTAGCAAATACCTGCGGGCGAACGGTACAAAGAAGGGGGGGGGGGTTGCAGAGGTGGAGGCACCACCTTCTCCTCCTTGCAGAGTTCATTTCCTACAGGGTCGTCATGTCAAAACAGCACAGCTGGCGGCTATCAAAATCATGAACATCAACGAGGATGAAGAGGAGGAGATCAAGCTAGAAATAAACATGTTGAAAAAGGTATGCCTTCCATCTGATTGATGATTATCTTTTTGCATTCTTTATCTTCACGGTCACAGATGGAACAAATTTTTGAAGTACTGCTATTGGAAAATGAATGGAGATGCAGATTTTGGCTTATGTCTTTACATGTAACCTCCATCTGTTAGTGATCTTCTCCCCTTACGTTTACTGATGCTATTTATCCTCCTGTGCTAAAATGTTTGTTGTCTTGTAAAGCGCAGCAGCTTGGTAGTGCGAAGCCCTGCACATAAGCACCTTTACGAGTGGTATTTGGCAGGTTTTTTTCTTCATGCTTCTGAAAGACTATGATTAACAAACAGCTTTCTTTATTTACGTAACGTAGACGATCTTCACCTTTTTTCCTAGTGCTGAATTGTAATATAAGGACATGTGCGCTTGTACTACCCATCACTGTACTTCGGCCGCGTTTATCACCGTTCATTTCTGAATGTACTCGCTCTCCTTAGAGAGGTACAGATCGTCAAAATCAGGTGTAGGCGCTGAGTCTCTCAACTTATGACTAACAAAAGGCCCTTGTGCAGCGGTTCTGTGAGTTATTTAATTGTAAGTAGGATTCGAGTGAAGAAGATTTAGTTCTCCAGGTGTTCTAGGGACTCTTGTAGCTTTTCTCCTTGAGCAGCTTGTGCACATTTCTTGGATACTCGCAGTAGGAGTTTTCAAGGTGTTTTATGTGCTTCGCAAACCCTGTCACTTCGATTTGGAGCACTGCTGCAGTCCTAAACTTTCAAGTCTGCTGCGTCGTCTGTTCCTGTGCAGTTTTCGGATAATGATGACCTTTCTTTGTATTTGTCAGTGAACGAACACCGCCCAGCATGGAGCCTGACCATCAACTCTACCTCGCTGGTAGACTGAAAAGAAACGGTTGTGTCTGTGAGGATACTGTCCAGATGTTTGAAGTGCTAAGGTTTGGTTACAAGGAAAAGAAAACTTGAAAAGTGCAAAGCCAAAGCTGCAGGTTCGTCCTGGGGTTTGATTGAGTAGCAAACTTTCTCGGTTACAACCTTTCCAAGACTAAGTAAGATCATCATCAGAAAGGGAATCCCGCGCTCCAAATAACACCACAGCATGCTCTCGAACGAATTTAATAGAGAAAGGTTGGGATGGAATTCTTGAGGATATTATCATTAAACCGCAAAGGCGTGGTTCAAGCTTTTTGGAGTATCGCAACAAAGGAGGTCAAATCAAATGATCTATCTGAAGCTAGTAGTTTAAATCCATCTCTTTGCTCAAAAGTGCGCTTCTATATCACGGTTACAGTATTCATGGAATACCGTGTGAGCGAAATGTGATGCAAATCGTTTTTTCTGAGATAATTTGATTTCTTAGGTGAGAGGGTAGGTGACCAGCAGCAACTTTGTTCAAATCTACTTGTAATTGTTTATTCTTTACTGCGGAAAACATGATGCAGTACGGGGCCAAGGGAGTATGAGATCTTCTTGTGGATCAAAGAGAGAAGATGGCAAGGTTTCATCGAAGATATTTATATTTATCATTATGAAGTAGCATGTCACTTCCAGGTGCTACCCAAGTGGAATCCTGTCGCTCGTTTGTAAAAATATCGTCGACATAGACAATCTGACGGAAACGGCTCAAGGTAAGTAAGAAATGAAGTGGGCTGCGTGGCGCATCACAGTGGACACCAATGATTCGGTATTTTTGCATTTGAATTTAAATATTTGATGATGTCTCGTTTTTGTTTGAAAATGGGACTGTACATTAAACGTTTTAACATTACAGCACTGGCCATGTACGTGGTGACGGTAATTTGTGGCCTAATGATTCATTCACTGCTTACCCTGCCACTGGTGACACGATTCGTACTGCCCTTAGGTGCCACGATTACTAGGGAGACGGGCCTTTGGCTCGTCCGGGCTTGCACGCGACAATTTGCGCGGCAAACTGCGCGACGCCACGTCCGGCCTTAAGGTCTTTGACTGGAGCGCGAATTCGCAATCGTGCTGTCAGATCAAGATACTCAGGGTTTTTTTAAAAGAAAAAGGCTTTCCCTTCTTCCCAACCGTGTTTATAACTTGAGCTTATTCGATGTTATGTTCTTATTCGTGCAACACCCTTTTATTATCACTCAGATTACTTATTGCTCCTCTAGAAACTTAATTTTAAAAAGTCTGATAACAGTGTAATCCATTTTTGTCTCTTTACATTGGTCCAAGAAGTGCACCTGATTGTGGAGCCGTGCTCAAATGCCCACGAGCATGTGATGTTGCTTGATAAGTTCATTCCTTACCATTTTCAATTTCAAGTTACATCTTTGATCATATGTCAATATGATGCAATCCGCTTTTTTTCTCTTCCGTTGCTAAAGTGATGAATAGATTTTTTGTTTTTAAGTGTACGTATGTAATGGCATAAAACAAAAAGGGAAGAAGCGGATCCTATCACATTGTCATCAAACTTTTCAGAACGATGCTCCCAAAAAAATATTACGTGATCTGGGTGGTAATATGAGGTATTAAGTAAATAGAAATATTACACAAGAAAAACTCATTTTATAAGCACTTATGAAAGGAAGGAGAAGCTTGTGTCCAATGAAATTTCTAACCACCTCAGCCCTTATCCGTTCCATTACGTGTTCGCGCCCCAATCAACGACGCCAAAGCCGGCCGCATCACCGCGCACTTTGCCGCACAAATTGCCGCGTGCCAGCCCGGACGAGCCAAAGGCCACACACCCCGATTACTATGGTCAGGTTTTTCCAATCAACGGGGTCTTCCAAGGACCTCTTCAGCCGAGTGGGCGGAGAATCCGTGTGGGTGGCCCCCCGTCGTCCGCCGCTGTCGGGAAGGGAGAAAGGGACTGTTCTCGTAATTTTCTGTTTTCACTGGGCGTGTCCGACAGCGGCGGACGTCAAGGGGTACCCTCTTGAGGCTCTGCCCCTCGGCCATAGACCCTTAGACTTTCGTGGACGATTCCTCCTTCAATGTATCCCCTATACAATGTTTGAAAGAATTATTTTCAGATTCATTTGCTTTCAGTTTTACAAAAGTAAAAATTTCGTAGGGGTTACTTTCCAAGAATAGGATTGACTCTTTCCTAGTTCTGGTCCTTCGAATGTGTTCTTTGAGTGATTTAGGCCCAACATTGTAGTCATAAACACAAATCCCTAGTGTTTTAAGTAGTCCTTCTTCGGATGATTTCCAGTTTTTGCTTGATTCACCTTAATCAAGCGTCCATTTATCCTGTTGATATTCAGGCCTTCAGGCCTACCAACAGTGCAACTATGCGGTACATATGTTTATTTATATGTGATTTGAATAAATTATTCTTCTATACGGCTGTTGCTTTGTTTAGACGCTGGGCGAATTCTCAGGTGAAGGAGGATTTAGAATGACAATTCTGCCTTGCTTGCTGGAACTGGACGAAGCACGACCATCACTGTGGAGTGCGCAAAAGTTGGCTCAATCGTCGTCATTGCTTGCAGTTCGCTTGACTTGTACGTTCTGAGGAGGTTCTGCAAAAATGGCGCAATCGCTGCAGCCGTAACTTTCCATTAAACCCCTTTAAGGTCAATACCTTCCTTTTTCTGCTCGATCCATTGCTCCCCACCCTCATCCTATTGAAGATGTGGTAATACAAAGTCAGTATGAAATGGGTCTTAAATGGTCGGACAAATTTGGTAGTAGTCGCCTCTTCAAAGGTGCAGGTCAGGACACTCGAACCGGGTTAACGTGCCGCGTGAATTGCGGTAGCGCGCACGGCGAGTGGCTTGCCGTCTCCGTTATGGATTGGTATCCCGCCACCGTAAGGTCTGGCGATACCCAGTTCGAGCACCCTAATTCACAAAATTCGAAGTTTAAGATTGGTCTACCTTGTAGTGCGCTCTGCAATTCTAACATATCGTCGTGGGCTAATTGGAACATTTGCAAAAGATTAACATCTTTACAGGGGATGCCAAAAAAGAGTAATTTTGCTTGTGGCTCACTTCCGCCACGTATACAAAACAGAGGGTGAATATGAATCCCCTCAGCTACCCAGAGTGAGCAGACCTTAGCAAGGTTGTGAACGAAGGCGAGAAATTTCGGATTCTGCCCAGCTGAGGTGAGACATCTTGTTCACTCGGAACAAGCTCTCGTTCCTGCCCGTGCAGAAGGCTGTTACAGAGTTTAGTGATTGGTGAGATGTGTACATAAATTCAGGGAAGAAAATTCCTTGTCAGAGTCTGTTAAAGCCCGACTTATATAGGGTTGAAAATGAAGGAGAAAAAGTGACTCATTTTTCCACACTTCCTGTACAAGAATCAAACCTCATTCACTTTCACCACTGGCATTATCTACGTTATCTACTGCATCGCAGACAAGTTTGTAGCATAGGAGTTACCCTTTGCGTTGTTGCGCGATTAATTCCCAGAGCTATTGCAGTCGAGAATGAGGTGCGACGTCGCATGGTTCTTCCTGCATTATTACCAGGAGAAGTGAGGGCTCACAGGCAATCAAGGTTTATATTTACTGTATGTGACAGTCGTTCGAACACTTCCTGACCGTTGGTCTCTCTGTTGCCTCGCGAGTCAGGTTTAGAGATCAGAACGGGTCATCGCTTTCAGTATTGTTACTATTAGGCTAGCTTGAAGTATACCAACCATTGTCATCTCACAGCATAAACTAAGCTCTGCGGCAAGGTACTGAGTGCAATCGAAGAGACCTCCTAAAAACGTCGCCTATGACATACACTGCCCTTCATTTTCATTTTTTCCCCTTCATTTTTTTGAACTGGGCAACTCCTTCCACCTATCTGGAATTCTGCTGAAGGAATTTGTATCGTTATTGGAGCCCTCAGGAATCCATTTCGGCTAACCCGGCTTCGAGTGCATCTTTTCTCAAAGAATAAGCACCGTTCGATTTGCTACATTCCCGGCAACATTATGCATACCTACATATCTGATATAGGGCTGATGATTTATATTGCGCGAAATGAAAAAAGTCGACTCCAAATCGCCATTCTTTCTGAACACACTGCTACTGAAGGAGCTGTCCAGATATTCGGGAAAAAGGGCTTTGTCAGCGCTTTATATAGCGAAAATGATGCACGAGTGAGGGATTCAGCCCGCAACTGCTTCAATCAGTGGAAGATTTGTAGAAAATGCGCTTGGGTATGGCTTTCCGAGGAGTCGCGCGGCACCCATTTTTTGGGTTTTTTTCAAATCGAGGCTACTTGAAGCGGTCAACTAAGTTTGTTTATTGGCCGATACTTGTGGATATCCCCTGCAAGTATGGGCGCTCATCGCTTTCTGCCGTTTTAGTTAAAGCGATTTGACTCGTTCTCATTTCTGCACTTCTGAAACCAGGAACAAAGTGTTCCATCCAGTGCTCACCCCCTCCCCTTGCAGTATGCACATTTGTGGTTGCCTTCGCTGGGACTCGATTAAACAAATGAACTCATGAAGTGAAGTCATCGAAAAAGTGCCATTTTCGCAGTACTTTAAGATTTCCCTAGCAATTCGAAAACCTCGTGGCATTTCAAGGAAAGCATATATTCAGAGAGAGCAACTCTTTATCTATTCAAGAAGCATAATATGTAAGCTGATTCATGTTAACGCGCTCCGATATTTGAATTTATCTTGTGAACGCGAAAAACCGGCCAGAACTTTCCCTACAACCTAATATATATCGCTGCCGTAGTACTTCTTTGAATGATCCACCTCTAAACGGGAGAGGGGGGGGGGAGAGGAGGAGGAGGACAGACGGGATGGGTTGCGCAATGCCTTCAAAGTCCTTCACAAAATTGTTTGAAGCTTTTCGTCAGTGCCCGAGAACATTTCTTCGCCCTCCTGACCGCATCCTCCGAAGAACCAGGCACAGTTCTCGAGGTCCGAAACGTCGTCGACCAATAAGGTATCATTCTTATCGAAGAAGCTCGAAATCGTCTGATATCATATAAAAATCATAGTATCAACGCATGAATACGTTGATTATCAGTTACATGGGAAAATGGTTTGGCAATGTTTCAAATGAGCGGTTCGACGTTCACTTGGCCAGGTGGATTACCAGGAAAAAGGAATATAGGTGAGGAATAGAGGAGGTTCAAAAGTGAGGAGTGAAAGGTGTACACGAACAACTGCAACGTAAAACACTGGCAAAAGTAAAGACGCGATTCGCTCAAATTGAGTATTTCAATTCGCATTCGGCCGAAACATTCAAAAATAGAATCAAGGGTAGTCTACCTTAACGACTTCACCTATTCGTACAGAATAAGTTTGGTATTAATTTATCGAGCTCAAAAGGATGAAAAACACAGATGGCGTGTCAGAGACCGTGCGTTCATGGACGGCTCCTTCAGCCGCTATACTGGCCATCATTCAAATACATACTGTAGTGCTGTCGCTGAAGCTCGGGAGGGGTAAGGAGAAAGTGAGAACTGTAAACACACGTTTTTTGAAAACAAATCCCCACTTCGGAAGAGGTGATGTGTCGCGAAACTCGCACTGAAACAGCGCGGCTTCAGACTTTATCACAATCCCGTATCACAGCGAGTTGTTCTGCAGCTCATCCTCCGGGGGAGTAGCCAGTAGAGTAAAACATCCTTTGCAGTCGGCTGGTTTAGCCCCTCACCCGTCTGCAGTCTGTCGCCGATTAGTGAAACATAGAGGCGCGAAAGAGAAGGAGTCTCTGGGCTCCTATTTCTAGGGGTTTTCGCCGTGTTATTTCGTTCTTTCTCTACTGCAGCACCACTGAGCAGCCCCACTCTCATACTCCACAAGCGGCGTCGCACTGGCGGCGCCACCAGTACGAATTGCCGAATCGATTGCCCTTGGGAGCCCGGCAGAGCGTGGCTGAGTCACCCCTGCACTTCCATCCATGCCACACTGCCTCCTGCACCCATGCCACCCCGCCTCCTCCGCCTCTGCCACACTGCCTCGTTTGAAGGCTGCCATGTCCTGACACTGGCACCCGCACCCGCCGCCCCGCTCGCCGCGAGCGGCCACGCGATTCTTTGTCGTAAGTAGTCTCACCCATAGCGATCGAGCAGATGGTTTCTTTAACCCAACCTGGACTGAGCTTGTGAGCCCCCAGCCATGTTGAATGTATACACTACGGTCCACAAAGAATGCAAAGTTTCTCGCGAAAGTTAATGCTTGGCAACAGTACATTCCTTTAAAGTTTGGGAAAGCTTGTAACGATTGATGGTGTTGGAGGGGGGGGGGGGCACGGACTAGAGCGACGGCGGTCACAAACTCAGTTTCAGAGTCTAGCTGGAGTTTCGGTGGCAAGTGAGGAAGTTCGAAAAGGTGCCACTTTTCCACACAAGATGCGTTTATCGAACCTCCAATCCAGTCGTCCAAACCAACCGAGCCATCCATCCAACGATGGCACCTACTCTGTGCCAGATCTTCAGTGAGAACGCGAAAATTCACATGTGAATTAGCCGACCCCTTTAGATGCTCCTATGGGCCAAACAGGCTTTCCATTGCCATTATGATACTGTGCAACGGAGATTGCTGTGCGTATTGTGGGAGATGTTTCCTCATCACTGAGGACTGTGTCGTTTGATTTTGTGAACGTAATTGCGTCGATAAGGCAGGTATTTTCCTTTTGAGATGGCATGTACAAAGATTTAACGTCGGATAGAAATAGAATTAGTGAGAGCTTCTTCCCGACGGCACGCTTCCAAGTCACAGATCCACACGGAGTATTCCCCACTTTCGAAGGTCATTCGGCTATGGAACGTATTTCTGCCACGACTTCCTGAAACATTTCCAACTTACCTGTCATTGCGAAGAGTAACGTTGCCATACTAGACAATACCGCTCACGTCGTGTTAGTAATTTCAGCCTTGCGACGGTTTGTTCGCGAACAAACCGTCGCAAGGCAAAAATTACTCACGCGACGTGAGCGGTATTGTATGTGTGCACATTTAAAAAAGTTTTATTTAGAAGGCAATCGCCTACAATCGCCTAAAAAAAGGAGGGGACCCTGCTGATCAATGGCACACCCCGAGATTATCAGATCAGTCAAATTATCACCTGTGAGCGGTAGATACTTGGAAAACAATCCGGTTCACTATTTTGCACAGCCACAGTGCGCACCAAGGCGCTACAGCCGTCAGATCACACTCTTATCACGCCTTCACAGCTCAGCTGTCCGATAAGGGGGCTCAAGTGGGTGAGGGTATAGTGGATTCGAGCAAGTATGGCGCCATAACGACGTACCGTGGAGGTGCAAGCAGACACATCCAATAGTTACCCATCAATGAAGAAAATCGACCAACCTGATTATCGTGAAGTGTGCCTACATAATGCACGTGAACGCTCCAGTTTTAAGAGAATTTTCTCGTGGCGCAGCATACGTTCAAAAATGTGCCTTAAGCTGCTTAAAATAGCATTGACTTTATCCATCGTGTTGCGCCGTGGCTGAATGGAATTAGTGGGCGAGGCAGCAGCCATGGCTCATTTGGGCCGTTGCCCCGCCCCTTCCGTAGGGAACCTCGGTGGAAAAGAAGGCCCCATTTCACAGCGTTCCCGTTTTATCCCGTTTGTTTTCCATAATCTGTCAAATATCTGTTTACGATGTTGACAAAAACCCACAAAAACAACTCCTTGCTGGGCACTTTGTCACCATGTATCCGTTCGTCTGGCATGTAATAGATGGAGTTCTGATCGGCGACGAAAAACGCCAACCACCAACCAAACGAAGATGTCACGGCGGTGATCAGAAATGATCGACAAGCTCGCGACGCCACGTAGAAATCGATCGCCTCACTGAACTGGGAAACGAATGCAGCCTGAATTCATGTGTAGTGGTTTCTTTGGACTCCCCGGTCAAGCAAAAGCAAACAAGCAAACTCAATCGTCTGATCGATCCCATGTCAAGGAAAATCTTGCTGTAACCCTTCGTCTCGTGAAGGTTTTTATCACATATGGGAACATTGTCCCTAATGTACCATTCAGAACCTCCCCCATTTCGTAGTTGTTAGTGTAAAAAATAAAACTAGGCATTACTATGAAAGTAACCCACGTTCGGATTCCACCTTCCCTCCTTGATGATTACCTCAGTCAAATTGTACATGAATTCCTGGTCGTCTCCGAATACCAGAAATCGATCAATACCCTACAAATTTGCTTTATGAGCAACCTGAGTGATAGTTCTGCGGATAAATTTCGCATCTTTCAGGAACATTCCACGACAAACCGAGTGCAAAAATAGGTATGATGGAGTGGCTCGCAGCTCTCAAGAGCGTGTTCTTTTCCAGGAACAACCAGCGGTAAGATGGGTGACGGTTGGGACACACGAATCTAGGCCGTGACCCTGTGACAGCCTGTGGCCTTCGCCCTGTGACATGAATAATTCAGACAATTTGACTATACAACGGAACAGACTTGCAAGGAGGACACGATTTACATGAACAAATTGTCTGAATTATTTAAGGCTTAGGTCAAAGGCCACAGACTGTTACAGGGTCACGGCCTAGATTCGTGTGTCCCAACCTACACCCCGGTAAGATACATGGGGCTCCATTGATCGTTGCCGTTGTCAGTGTTGCTGACTGCCCAAATTAAAAGCAGCCGAAAAAGGGCACTGAATGAAGAGAACTGGGAACGGTGTTCGCTGCGAATGAAAAAGCCAGCTATGAAAAGATAAACTGTAGCGAAACTCGCGTCGAACGGCGCGCATTTGAGGTCTTTACCACGACCTCATCGCGCTTCACTTCGAGATGCAGCGCGCCACGGGCCGAGTTGCCAAGAGCTGGGCAACGATGCGGGGGGCTTGCGGAACCCTTCCCCGCCTGCAACAACCCCTCAGCAGTAGTGATGCAGAGGGAGCGAAAGAAGTGAGTGTGGAAGGGGTCCTATTTGGCGTGTTTTTAGCTTCTCACTTCTTTCTCCGCTGTTGCACTTACTTACTTAGTACCACTTTCACATCCCACAATGAACAACCAAAATTGTCCCTTGTCTTCAGATAGTGACAATTATGGTGATGAAGTGGCAAGGAAAGCTGATGACTGATTAGAAATTGTTCAGAGTTTGCAAAACAGGTCGTTATGCGACCAGGTGGAAGGAAAAGGTATGTATTATTCAGGCGATCAAGCGGTCAAATCGATCGGCTGGAGAGAAAAAGATACGTATCGGCGATTTCGTTGATCGTCTGATAGCCTGAAACGCCTTACCTTCCAAATTACCCTGGGCCAATCGAAACGCAAACTTTGAATGTCGCCTTACACTAACGAGAGGATAAAATGCGACACGGAAAATGAGTTTCTCTATCACCCATATATTTACGTTGTATCCGCCTTATAGGGATAGCATGCAAAGTTTCATACGAAAAGAAGAGAATGCGGCTGATATACAGCTTGCCAAAGTGGAGGGCGGTGGGGCGTGGCCTCCGACTACGTGCCCCGCCCCGTCATCCGCCGCGGTTGTAGACGGAGGATGGGACTGTTTACGTAACCTTCGGTTTCTACTGTGTTTCCGCGGCGGACGACGGGGCGGTAAATTAGTCTTATCCCACCTCCCGTCCGCCACATTGAGGTGCCGCAATTTTTGTTAGCCGTATTCTCACTTTTCAGTGAAACTTTGTGTACGACCCTTATTAAGCAAACAAGCATAAATAGATGAGTAAGAGAGGAACCCATTTCACCGTGCACGATCGCTTCAGTGTTGTTGGGTTCAAGTGATGCTATCGAGAATGAACCCAATCAAACAAGCGGCTTCTTTTTTTTTTCTCGCTGTTTTCGCTGAATTCCACGTTCTATCAACTTTGATGGTTTTTTCGTTTTTTCTACACCATTTCCACCTTAACTTTTCAGTGCAGTACCCCGCCACCAAAGAGTCTGTCATGGAATGTACCTTTGAGGTATAGCTCACCATTCCTCTTGCAATATCATTCGCTGCCACTACTGTGTCCATCATATTGGTGGAAATATTTCTTTCTAAGAAATCAGTTCGCCGAATATGAATACAAAGCGTACTTTGCTGAGGATGGTCCCAGAAAGAAAAATTGCCTGAACTGGAGCTATTCCTGAAATAATATTCTCCTAAGAGCCATTTCTTTTCCAAAACTAAGTCAAATAGACTGGGAACTTACAACTTCAGCATGTCCAGTAAATGTTTCCCTTCACTGACAACAGCTGGTGAAAATTCGAGAATCTCGCGAACCTCTTCTATCATGCTTTCGAAATAGCGTGGATTTTGTACCCACGCGAAGTCCAGCAATAGATATTTATCGTCGTAATTCAGAAGCCTGAAGCATTATTATGGAGGTCGTGGTTTGAACGATGTAGCGCAATGCCTGAGACTCCTTGCTGCGCTCGCGCGACATGCAACTCAGAACTTCTTTTAAAAAGGAATCGTTCAGCAAAGCTTAATTTCTTCTGTTACCCACATATTTATGTTGTATTTGTTTGTTAAGGGCCGCATGTAAATTTTCACGTGGGTTTGGATGCTGGAGAACTGAGGAGCAAAGGGACGACACCCACGTGGTCAAGCACGCGAGAAGCAAATCGACATTGGGCGGGAAAATTCGATATGCGTTCTGGCCGCCGACGATGTTCAAAGTCGTAGCGGGATTGGAACGAGATGCTCTTTTTACAGTTTTCGGTTTCTGCTTTAGAGTACAGGAAAATCCTTAGTTCTTTTCTTGTTTCTGTTCATTTGTTCAATCATCTAGTGGAGTGGTTTCGAGAGAAATTGGAATGATAAAATTCCGTGTACAATCCCTTTCGTATTTTTCACCGCAATGGTAGAAAAGAAACAAACGGCACAATTTCTTGGGAAAGTGAATGCGTTCATGTGAAGAGACAAATAGTTGTCGATGAAATCATGCAAATAAGGACATTGCAGGGGAAAGATAATAAAAATGGTTTTCGCTTTGCATGTACCCTCAGACGGAAGATAAGAACTCCTTCGTTCATAATCGTTTCCATATTCACTGATGAAGAAAGAAGTGGGTTTTCTGTTGAATGGATTTTGCATCAGCAGAAGGAATCCATGGACAGTATAACAAGAAAAACATCGTTTAGAAGCACTCATCAATTTGTTGACATTATTTCAAAATTGAACAATCGATCATATCACTCATGCATATTCGGTGGATACGAAACTGTGACCCTATGTAACTTCCGTTTGACTGAGTTTGGCAATAGTCGAGTCAAATATTAGATCCGGGTACAAGTTTTGGAACAGTTTACATTCATTGCTGTGGATTTTCTAAAAGGATTCCAAATTCCGCTACTTTTCGATAGTGCGATGCTTACCGCCCTCTACCTGGCGCTTCGTGATGCCATTGCAAGAGAAATTCTGTTGTAAGCAGCTTGCTCTTAAAGCCGTACGGCTAAATGAGAACCGAGTCAGATTCTGCTTTTTTCATGGCAAATCCCAAACCCCAACACGAAAAAATTCAGGAAAAAAGGACTCTTCTGAACGGGCTCTCTTCCTTATCCCACTGATAGATCCCAACGATTCTGCTCCCTTGATTTCTGATTATTTCAAGAGATAATAACAAGCTGACCAAGATAACCTCAAAATCAACATCCAACCTTTCATCGACAGAAAGTTTGCGGAAATCCATTGGAAAAGATCCTAACAGCATCCGATTTAACACATGTTGCAGTTAATTTTGATGCATATTATGATTGAATGTAACAGTGACAAAGGAAACTGGCCAATGTGATTCGAAATCCATAAATCTACCTTGAGGACGTACAGTACCGCCACTCATCCTTACATCCTTTCTCACCTTGGAACTTTGAAGGAATCAACTCACCGTTTGGGATCGTCGTACACACAGCATGACTTGTTGGCAAACTTCACAAGTGTTCGATTTGTTTCACTCTATAATTACATCCATTATTATGAACAAAGTTCAGGCGGCGTTTATTGGAGGGCTCCAAGCCGTCAGCCACTGACACTGAGTGTTAGGTGCCAACAGAGCACCCCTCGGTGTCTATTTTCTATAAGTGTGGCCTCGAGCACTGAGACCACAGCACCACAGTGAGCGCAGGGTCTTACTTCTCGACAACAAGATGTCACTCGTTTACTTCAGTTCGGATTTTTACTCAAGGATATCAACACTACTAACCGTCTGTCAGTCAGGCTGTAATGTAAGTTTGTTATTTCTTCGTGGTAAGATGAGTGATTAATGATTTGTTATTCTGCAAAAGCTCACCTTATCTATAACATATGTTCTTTTGATTGCTGGAAATACGCGTTCCAACTGTTTTAGGCGCTGCACCACTAAGTCTCGAAACCTGTCCTCGTATGGCAAATAATGAATACGTCCTATCGTTCTAGCAATAGCATAGCCGTTTATCATATGGAACAGCTGGAAATAAAAAAAAATCAGGTGACGGAGACTTCTGCACGTTTGGCACGAAAGTTCCACCGTTCTTTTCGCCTGTTTTTTACACTGTACATTCCATCATTCAGATCCTGCTCCAATTTTATCTGTCGCCATTCTTGGTAAAGTGGGAAGCAAATTCAAGAATGAGAGACGTTCACTATAAGGTCAGAAGCGCAAGTTTGAACTTCGGCGTGATATCACTGAGCTGATGGTGTGGGATGATAGGTTCTGCAATGTGTTAGGATTGGACGGCTAGAACATCACTTTGAAGTGGCGCTTGACCTTCTGCTCGGGTCATGTGGTCAGTATGCGAGTGGCAGAGCGGGGGTCGACTGGTCGAATTTTCGCTTCGTGGCGTCGCACTCGCGGCGCTGTCAGCACGACTTGCTGCAGTCGGTTGGAATTTGACTCAGTATGCAGTGAGCTGGTCTCGTGGGGGACCTTCAAAGATTGCAGGTTGGAAGCTTCGGAAGTTCTTATATGTTGCGGTTGTTGCTGTTTCAACGGATAAAACTACGAACAACTCGCACTCGCCGCGGGTGGCCGCGCGAAAATTCGTCTAATCCACCCCACCCCGATGCCGCGAAGCGAAAATTCGACCAATCGACCCCCACCCCGAGAGGCACAGGGTGATGAACGACCTCGGCCAAAGAAGGAAGTTCGGAATGAGGCTCTGTACACAGGCTTACGGGTAAGCCTCATCATGCTGACTTCTTAAAGGAATCGTCCACGGAAAATGAGTTCTCGTGTTACCCATATATTTATGTTGTATTTGCCTAAAGTTGGCCTCATGCAAAATTTCACGCGAAAAAATGTGAATCTGGCTGAGATACAGCACCACAAAGTGCGGTTCCAGTGGGCGGGGCCTCCGTGTAAAAGCCTCGTCCCGTCGTCCGCCGCCGTTGGGAACGGAGAGTAGGACTGTTTACGTAACCTTCTGTTCCTACAATGCGTCTCAGACCACGGCGGACGAGGTACGAGGCTTTTACACGTAGCCCCGCCCACTGGGACCGCACTTTGTGGTGCTGTATCTCAGCCAGATTCACATTTTTTCGCGTGAAATTTTGCATGAGGCCAACATTAGGCAAATACAACATAAATAGATGGGTAACACAAAAACTCATTTTCCGTGGACGATTCCTTTAAGATGGTACTAGTCGTTTGTCTTCAGAAGACAAGCGCGACAGAAACGAAAGCAAAAGTGAACAGACAAGCGGTCAAGCTGGCCCACAACGAAGGAGCGCTTGACATCAGAATGAGAGGTGCAGCCTTTGCGATAGCGGTGTTCGTCCAGAACAGCAGTGTCCACAAGCTCGTCAGTGATTGTGTCCCGCGATGCACAGAGACGAATGAATGTCTGTGAGAAAGGGTGTGGAGGAGTTGCACTGGACCACAGTGATTTGGTATTTCGCAGGTGAGGGTTATCCAACCACCAAGTGATCAAAATGGTCACTTTGGCTGCGAGAGAAGAGACAAGGAAACGATGCACGGCGGCAGTAGAATTTGGGTAGGGAACACTGAGGGAGAGAATTTTCAATCCGACAACCATCGTCTACCTTCTCCACGATGCAACTCGAAAAGTAACTCGCAGCAGTGGAGGAAAACAGCTGGAGAAAACAGATCATACTACCAAACGCACAACAGACCTCACCAAAAAAGTGGGCATCGCGTTAAGGATGCACCGAGAATCAGTCCTGGATCCGTTCCTCTTCCTACGCACCCTGAACGTCTAGTGAACGATTCCATGGAGAAACCACTGAAGATACTCTACGCTGAAGATAACCGAGAAGACGAATGACGGATAGCAATAAAAATTCCAGGCCAAAGTGCAGAAGTGGCAGGAAATGCTGGTTAGGATGGATTTCCGATTGAACAAATGAAGTCGTGAGGTCTCAGGAAGGCACAGAGGAAGCCAATTGATGGTCATAAAATCAGCATAGAGCAGGTAAGGGACCACTGTTACCCGGCAAGCGACCCAGCCGCTGAAAGTACGGTAAACTTTGCCTTTTTTTGATGATCATTTTTGATGATTGATTTTCTGATGGACAGTGAGTCCCGAATGAATGTTACATGGATGAAATGGATAGCCTATTGGAAAGCGTCTGCGATCGCCGTGCTCCTCGACTCCGGGCAAGATCATTAATCGGTGGTAAGATTGATAATGCTGGAGGGGAGTGTCCACAGTATCCATACAAAGAGGTACCACATATGAGGGAAACATCAAGAGTTTTCAGAACTCACACGTTACTTTCAGGTACAATGATTTTACCTACTTATACAGTAACTCCTATAAACTTATATAAAGGTTGTGCAATAAATACTGTTATGCGGTAAAAAGAATACCTACATATGGTAAGAGTAAAAGAAAATAAATGAAATTGAATAGTGAATAACGATTCTGAACAATATGCATGTTATCATCACTTTTTAATTCGACCTCCATGATTTCGGATAACGATGCGTAGATGTTCGAGGGTACGAGTTGATGACAGGGAGCAGCTAGTCTCACCTACTCCCGTCGAAGGACAACCTCGAAGGCCTCAAAACCTCGTCCCCAAACGGCGTAGTCCAGAGGGTCGTTTGGGCGAGGAAATTACCGTTCCTCATTGTCAGATGCTCGTTGGTTCACCTCCTGTAAACGACTCTTACCCCAAGCGCCCTCACCCGCAGGTCGATTCGAAAATTGATGGTCATATTCTGTACAGCATCGTCATAAATACTTATCATCCATTTTTTTTTGTTGCACTCTTGCCTGGGAAATTTGGTTTTTTACTGCGTAACAGTATTTATTGCGCACCCTGTATGTAGCTTGAAATTCAGTTCAATAGCACTAAAAAATTATTTAGTGGGATATTGTATTACCTCGACTGCTTCACAAATAAGCCAAAAGAGCTTACTTGATTACCCATTCGGCCGTCATTCAAGTGTAACGCAACATATTTCTTTTCTACAGCCTCGTCACCAGTATTACGCATGAGCCATGAGTGAATCCACAATATAAAACAAAACTGCACAAATACTACCACAGCCAATAAACTTCTACATGACGAATCCATGAGATCATAAACTGAAATAGTTCAATAAAATAGGTGTGAGTTATAACCTGATGACTGCAAAGGGAAAACATACAAAAAAATTTCAGATTTGGATTTTTGCAGCTCTTACGAGTTCATGGCATGTGACCCTTTCTGCTGACAATGAGGACGTTCCGCCTACCAAGAGATAGCCTACTAAAAATGGCAAAGTGTGTGGAAGAGCCGTCTGATTGTGAGTTATAAGATCAACTGGATTGATCATGCCCAGACTAACCACAGAATGCCTACCAATCATTTCAACCATTTATCACAACAATTCTTGCGAGCTTGCCTTCATTCGTTGTGGTGCTGCAAAGTGTGAAGGCAGCAGAAAGGGTAAAATTAGTGATTCGGACGAGAGGTCCGGGTAAGCTTCTACTGCCAGCACATAACTATGTACATGCCCCCACAACATTCAATAAAGGTGGATGCATGTCGTGTAAAAAGCGGTTGTTCAAGGAAAATCGCTGAACGCGGATAACGTGTCTGAAGGAATCGTCCACTTGAAAACGAGTTATTCTGCTACTCATATGCTTTTGTTGTATTTGCCTAATGTGGGCTGCATGCAAAGTTTCACGCAGAAAATGTGATTTCGGCTAAGTTACAGCACCACAAAATCTCGGCCGGGTGGGCGGGGCCTTCGAGCAAGTGCCCACGTCGTCTTTCGCCGCGGTCGTGGACACACTGTAGGAGCAGAAACTTATGTTAACAGTCCCAGTCTCCGTTCCCAACCGCGGCGGACGAACGGAACTGGGCCCTTAATTGGAGGCCCCGTCTACCCGGCCCGAATTTGGGGAGCTGTAACTTACCCGAATTATGACTTTTCGCGTGAAACTTTGCATGCGGCCCTATTAGGCAAATCTCTTTTTTCCGTAGACGATTCCTTCAAGCAGTAGCCGAGCGAATTGGATTTTGCGGCTGTTGCAGCTTATTTGAAATGGTCCCTCAAAAGTTCTATACCACGATTAGTACAGCAGTATAGAAAACGGTACTATGGGGTTCAACAGGTCGGTCCATCTAGAAAAATAGCAAGGAAGAATAATCACTTCATGCGTAGTACAGGCTTCCTTGTCAACGGAACACTTCCAGGGTGAGGCTTTAACATAAACTCTACATAGTATTTGAAAGCAATGCTATGATTATCGACTGAAGCCCTCTGCGGAGGGGGGGGGGGGGGGCGTTCGAGGTGTTGGTACGCGCCGACGCTTCAAATCCATCTACCGGGAGGGGGGGGGTCGTGTCTACTGAAAAGCCAACGCCAGGCTTCACACTAGCACCTCACCTAGGCTGCTAAGACGAAAACCCGCGATACTGGCCTAGTGTCCTCCGGCGTGCCTAGCGACCCATGATCAATATATTTACATGTTCTATGGGATGCAATCAGAAAATGAAAATAATCCAAAGTCCTCCGATACAATATTTATGAAAACTCTAATTTGTACCAGACATTAATAAGGAGATTTGAAGGTTGACTGTTCTGTGAAGTAAAAAACATTAATGAAGTCACTGGAACAGCTAATCTTACGCTGAATCTAGATGTACAAGATTATAAACTAGTTTAGTATCGTATAATGGAGATGAAGCAGTAGGAGAGGAAATTCTCTCAGTCATTTCTCAAGATTCTCGAAATTCGAAATTCTGCTCTGGGCTGAAAGCCAAGATTTAATGCTTCCGTGTTTCGCACTTAAATCTTGTAGCGCAGCGCCATGATGGCGCACTGAAAAGCAAATTACGGACGTCGAGACCATGTTACAGTAATCCTGACGTAGAATAAAACGCATTCTTCTACAGAACCCCTGCGGACCGCACCTTACTCTCATAATTACTTTATATTAATAAGAACTTCAATGAATTGCAGTGTTGTAATGGTCTGAGAGGCCATTGAAAGGATTTCAGAAGATTTGGAATGAATTTCCAATTGCTCGTTGTTGTTTTTGTCAGATTTTTTCCGAAGAGTTTTCCAATGAAAGTGTGATACTGCCCTTTGTCAAACGAAGGTTCTAAAGGGATTTTTCATCTGTTTACTCAGCTTCAGTACTGATATCAATTCCGAGATTTTAGAGGCGTCAAAAAATTTACTATGAAATCCCACTGTTGCTTCTTGCCGAGCGGAGTTTCGGAAGAATTTCACCCTCTGTTTAGTATTGTTTTAGGTGTATATTTATAAAACATACACTTTGGTGTATATTTTTATCGAAGAATTAAGGGGGTAGAGGTTTTGTTTCAATTAAGGCTCAGGCAAAAATCCTAAAAAAATTTGCGCCCTACGTCTATCACACGGGAGTGGCCCTCCATCTACATTAGCACCCTATTCTTGCTCATATTTAAGGCTTAGGTGAAGTAGGAGAGCGATAGCAGCACGAAAATGAGTACCCCCCTCTCAGGATGTCGCTCAGAAATGATTCGTCATGCACTAAGTGATTTTGGTGCTATTGTATTCCGGGGGAGGGAGCACTCATTGACGGGCTGCCTCACTCGAAACCATTCTATAATAATCAGTTTGTATACCCAGACCTTACGCGAGGGGTAGGGAGTTCCCACTAAACTAAGATGTGGCCTTTAAACCTAGGCAAAAATAGCGCCGGAAGCCTACATACAGTTAATGCCGTAAAGTGTTAAAAATCGCGCGAAAACGCGTTTTTGCGTTTTTATGGTTTTCTCGCCATAAATCGATTGATATTGACTTTTTACTAAATTTGTATACATTTTCGGAATCAGCTCGTCGAGCTCTACAAGGAGGTACTACAAGTTTTTGATTTTCTCAAATTCGGTACTAGGCCATTTTTTCACATTCTGGGAAGTTTGAAGGGAAGTTTCTTCGAAATTTGATGAACTGGCAGCGAAGTCTTCTCACATCCCTGATCCAAGTTCACAGCTGTGTAGGAATTTCAGAGTTCTACTCATTTCAGACAAGCCCCTGTACCTTGGTGGGGCCCTGAACAGTGCCTCCGTGTATATGCTGTTGAAAAAACCATCCCTCAACTCATTTTCAGGCGCGTATTCCCCAATGAAATGAACATCGTTCGATTCCCCAGGAAAAATACTATCGAATGTTATGTAAAAACTTCGGTGGAGATAAATTTCTTATTTTCCTCGTTTCCATCCCCTTCCTTTGTCAATCGATGGCGCCATCGATCGTGGCCGCCCTCCCATGGCTGTGCACGGAATCGCACGCGGCGGACTAGGGCTTGAGAAGTCGGTTGACAAAAGGAAGAGACTGGAAGTGAGGAAAATAAGAAATTTATCACCACCGAGGTTTTTATATATCATTAGATAGCATTTTGCCTGAGGAATCGAACGGCTTACATTTCATTGGGGAATACGCACCTGAAAATGAGTTGAGGGATAGTTTTTTCAACAGCATATACACGGAGGCACTGTTCAGGGCCACACCAAGGAACAGGGGTTCGTCTGAAATGAGTAAAGCTCTGAAATTCCTACACAGCTGTGAACTTAGATCAGGGATGTGAGGAGACTTCGCTGCCAGTTCATCAAATTTCGGAGAAATTTCCCCTCAAACTTCTAAGAATGTGAAAAAATGGCCTGGTACCGAATTTGAGAAAATCAAAAACTTGGAGTACCTTCTTGTAGAGCTCGACGAGCTGATTCCGAAAATGTGTACAAGTTTAGTAAAAAGTCTATATCAATCGAGTTATGGCGAAAAAAACCATAAAAAACGCGGAAACGCGTTTTCGCGCGAATTTGACACTCTTACGGCACTAACTGTAGTGGAGTGGTCCTATAACATACGCACCACGGACTCACTGCTTATTACGTCATGTATGCTGAACCTGCTTCAACAACTTCATTCAGCTCCCAGAACCCGAATAATAATGATTCATGGACAATGACAGTGAATTGTCGAATGTGGTGCGGTCGCAGAATTTCCGCAGAAAGACATTTTTCATTCCACCTCAAGATTACTGTAACATGGTTCCGACGCCGTAATTTTGTTTCAGTTGATGATGCCATTTTGAACGAAATGTAAAAAGTGCCGCGTCACTTATGACTCAATAAATTTCGCAAAGTCAGCCCGCGAATAGCTTCAGTTTTGGAAGCCGTTACCGATGCTGTAAGCATGACAATGGAAATGTCAAACATTGAGTTAAAGACAGTGTTAGGGGTTATGTGGGTGACATGAAATCCCAAAAGGAGTCATTTAGTGAAAAACTACGGGTCTGAGAGGCCTTTGCATGGCGAAATCCCCCGCGGATGACGTTCCCTTGAGCTGTGGCGGAGCGGCCTCGTCAGGACAAGCCGCCTTGGTTTAGGACAGCTCGCTTCCAAGCGACGTGATTTGGGGTTTGTCACGGTGAGGTTTGTCAAGGAGATAGGCAGGATTGGAAGTATCGCAGCGCGCTTTCTCACTTTTAGCTTGAAGCTCACCACATGAAAACAGATGCTGTCGCATTTCCGAGCATCCCTTCATGTTTACGTCTTGGTAATGCCAATGGAAAACCTATGCAAACTACCCGCCTCTTGTCGGAAATGTCGTCCGCGCCTAGAACCAACGGTGGGAAGGGGCTCCGATTTCTCGGGTTTTTGGCCAATCCCATCCGTTTTTTCTCCACTGTCCTGTTACTAGGCATCTCCGCTTTCATATTCACTACTTCTCTTACTTTTCGTCCGAATTTCCCCTAAAGCTGCCTTTAAATTGGAAGAGATGAGTATACTACGTAATTATGGAGACAAGGGCTCAGGGAAATAGCCCTGCAGACCACTACCCGTGGGGCCTGCAAGTACCGACCCGGTTATTTATTTTTCACCTCCACTCTAGCCGACCATCTCGTATTGCTCTAGTTAGTCCTCTGCGTCGATTTTACTGAGTAACATCCCTATTTCAATTAGTGAATAACCCAGTAGGTCACAATGGCACTTTGGTCGCAATGGTTACTGGCAAGACTCGACTTGAGTCATTTCCAAATATGTGAATACCTGAAGTAGATTCGAAATACCCCTTTTACTGAGAGAAGTACTGAGAGATATGGTGTGTTGGTAAGAGGCGAGGATTACGACATGGAAGATTGGGAGATCCTGGCGGTGAAAAAACACCACAAGTGATGCGTTAGGCGTTGTGCCGTGCAATTTCCTCCTCAGATTACTTACCGCACACATCAGAAAAATGCCACGCGTGCGGCGATTGCGACGCGGCAACGGCTCCTTCTGCGCTACGCGCGATTGCGTTCAAAATAAACAACTTGTGAAACTCCTGTAATTAGTGGAAGGAGCACCAGACTCAGGTAGCAAATACAGACCACGAGATGAAACTGTTTCGAAGTGCTTTCCAGATTCTCAGAGATTTTTTCGCTCAGAAATGAGCGCAACGTGCTTGATTGTAATGTCGAAAAAGAGATCATATTGCATGGATATTCCCTAACATTGCATTCATACATACTCTGCGACACAGTCGCACGAGTACGCAACGTACATAATCGCAACGCAGCCACCAGGGTCAACTTCAGTATGTCCGCTTTCTGAGCCATCATGTTGGTAGCAGAGCCTCTGTTACATGTGTCGTACCACTGTGTCGCCCACTATGTATGAATACAAATTGAGAAGTTCGAAATCGATAAGGCGATTTATAAGAACCTACAGGCTTTTCCATGCGTGAAAAAATACCTTCAATTCGATGACACAGTTTATTTTGGATATTTCTTAATCTGTCATAATTTGCTCTGTCATAATGAACCCATGTTGCATTCGAATAACAAATAAAGCTAA
Organism: Trichostrongylus colubriformis; assembly: GCA_963978905.1. Taxonomy (NCBI): domain Eukaryota; kingdom Metazoa; phylum Nematoda; class Chromadorea; order Rhabditida; family Trichostrongylidae; genus Trichostrongylus; species Trichostrongylus colubriformis. The sequence goes on along the minus strand of OZ022257.1, from coordinate 59,020,026 downwards.
CTACTACAAGGCATGTTGACAAATACATGATAATACCTAAAAAAATCAGACGTTCATAAAAAGTGAAATGATAACAGTGTACAATTCAATTCAACAAATTGAGCCCAATGAGATGGCTTCCTCCATTTTTAATTCGCTGCTGCCCATTTTTGTAATTCTTCCATCTCCGTGTCCATACGACGGAACTTGTCCCGACTGGCTCGTGCTCGTGTGATGGGTCCGGCCGGCACGTCGGGAAGCTCGACAGGAGGCGCCACGTTCTAAATGAGCATGACATTGAATTCCGTAAAGTATAGAACTTAAAACAAGCAATCTCTAGTGTGGGTCATCCCTTAAAATAAATAAAGTACCTAAAAAAGAAATCAAAAACCTAAAACTCGAAGCTCAAAAATGCAGATGAGAGGAAACTCTCTGCTTGGCCCACATTACTACTAAAAATCTAAAGTCAGCTCATGGAAAAGAATAGAACCGCAATGAGTTCATCCACCCAAAATCGAGTGTGGTGCATAAGGAACCGCTGCGGCTTCGTAAAAACGCTGCGAGGTCGCGTTCGAGACGCCGCATCGGCTCCCCCTGCTCCATGGACAATTTCATGTGCCTTAATACTTGCTTACCTTTTCTAAGTCTTCAAGCTCTTTGAGCAATTCGTCCTCATCGTGAACGTCACCGATCGGCTGACTGATTGCGTTGGCAAACTCATCGGACAATTGAAGATCTTCAGCTATACTGTCCATGAGATCTCCCACCTTAAATGGCCATTCTGCATAACAATAAGGAGGGCCAAAAAAGAGAGGGGCATGGATACCTTATCCAAGTCAAAGTTTTGGTTGGCAATCTGTAGAGCTTTCGTGGTTTGATCGAGCACTCCTAACACTTCCATATTGAGACCAGCACCTTCGAGAGCTGTTCGTTGAGCCTCGATTTTCATCATCACCTAAAAACCTTGTATAAGGTGAAAACTCAAAAAAAGGACAAAGATTTCAGTCAAGTAAATAAATAAATGAAACTCCCAAGGGAGTATTTTGCGAATCGACCACATTGACTCATGTAAAATTAACTATACCATATAGTAGTTACGGACAAATCCACGGCTCCTGTCAAAAAATTAACCCACGCGATGCGAATGAAATGAGCTCTCCGTCTTTCAATTTTTGAAAAAAATATTATTTACGAAGGCAAAGAGCCATTGTCTTGAACAAAAGTGAAAAAAAAACATCTCACCCCATCGATTCGTGACAGCTCGGTCTCGTAGTGCTTCTTACGTTTTAAGGCCGCTAGAGCTGCTTTCTTGTTTTTCTGGCCGTGTTTCTTGGCATTTGCGATTTCCTAAAAGGGCTACCTTGTAGATTGGAAGCTCTCAACTTATAAATGGCAGCTGAATAAGACCTACCGCAGTGATTTTGTCTTCATAGAACGTTTGCTTCTTCGCCAATAGATCCTCGATATCGCGTAGGTTGTTGATAGCCTCTTCGGCGGACGGGGCGGACTGCTTTCGTTTCCGTTTTATGCCGTCGATTAGCTTCCCCAGCAGCGGCATCTTCTGAAAGTCTCCCGATAACTGTGAGCTGCGAATCGGGCTGACTAAGTTGATGTCAAAGAAAGAAATGATGGGAGATCTGAGCCAGGGGAAGCGATGAGACCACATGAGCTCAGTGACTCATCAGAACAGCTGGGCAGTTATGTTCTGATCACTCAAGAAGATGTGTCCATGTGGTGTGAGCAATCAGGGTGCGAGTCGAGTATTGTTTTGACAGAGGGGTCGTATTCGATCGTACAGGAGGAGGGGGTCGCCACCCGAGGTCAGCGATAAGCACTACAATCTGTACAGTCACTAAGCAGATGGGATGCGAGGGGTAATTCAAAGCGAATCCGGGTGGAGGAATGGAATAAATATTTAGGCTTCAGGCAAGAAACCATAGCAACAAAACACATCGCAACTATTCAATCCGGCAATAGTTACTGGTATTGCAGATCAAAAAAGGTATTATTCGGTCTCCATAAAGGGGAGGGGGGGGGCGTACTGACGCTCCTCGACTTTTTGTGAATACAATTTAAAATAGATCAAATTTAAAGACACGAGAGTGGTAAGGGGAAAGCTAGAACTGTGAATATATGTATGTTCTCTGAAAACAAACTTTCTACTTCAGAAGAAAATGTGTGGCGAAACTCGCAAAGCGTTACATGGGGTCTTATCAAATGCCAGTGGCACGGCGTATCGTTTTGCAATTCATCAGACGAGCGATTCGCCGGCGAGGGAGGGACAACCCTGGCCGCCGTCTGATTTAACCTCCCCGCCCGCCTACGCCGGGCTAGTGACGCAGAGGGCCGCGGAAGTGAAGGGGGTTTCCACATTCCTATCGAGTATTTTCCTCTTTATTTCGTTCTTTTGCTACAGGTACACTGCTGAGCACCCCTACTTTCATATGGGTGTATATTAGGATAGAAACGTCGCGTGGCCGTGTTCGGCACGCGACCGGATGGTGCGAGCTATGCGCGCCGTGTTGGATGGGTCTTCAAGCGATGACGGTGCTCTACGCCTCATCTAGGCGTAATCGCTTCAGGACCCAACTAGTACGACGCGCATAGCTCGCACCATCCCGTCCCGCGCCGAATACGGCCACGCGACGCTTCTGTCCTAGTGATATACACCCCTTTATCACACAATCTTCCAAATTCATCTCTTCCGGCTCCATCAGTCACGTTGATAACAAAGTCTCTTATGCGCTCTATACAGAGCGCAGGTGTACAGAATTCGAGCAGAGGTGTTTAAAGACACGGGTATGGGTGATTTCAGCTTGTAAGGGAAAAAAGAAATATGATTGTTGAGATGCTCAGTAGTGTTACAGTCGAGAAAGAACGGACAATGGGCTTTTGCGTCCTTTGCAGTAGCGTGTGGATGGTGCCGACGGCGAGAAAAGCTAAGTGAGCCAGTCGTACAGATTGCCGCCCTCCACAGTTACTCGGCCACAGTCGGCCGTGAGACCGAAAGCCGCTCAGAACAGGCCGAGATCGAGACTTTAAGGCGCACTTTCTCGACGCAGAGTTTCGCTGCAGAACATGCCTTTTGAACTCGTGATTTCATTTACATTGAGAGAGTATTCCTCCCAAATCATAGCGTGAAGTATGAGCCAAAGGAAATCGGATGCTGGGCTGTGATCCCCACTTGGATATTCATCAAGACTATCGAAATGCTAAATGACAATTGGAGTTCTCGAGATGACCACACGAGACTTTCACCCTCTCGGCTAATCTAATCATTAGTTGGTAAAAGATGCTTTCTGAATGACTGAACGTACACTCCACGTTCGCCGGAAGGAGGGCATTCTCTCGACTGTCAATGGTGGAAAAACGTCAGAAAAGCGTTTCCGCCACACCTGCTCTCCTTCCGACGAATAACAGACAGGGCGACACGTCTTCCAACACTTCTACCAATAGTACCAGCATAGATTGTGAATTTATCGACCTCAACCGTTTCCTATTCTGAACGCTTCCAAACCTTTCAGAAGCAGACAAAGAGAGCGACAATTCCAGTTTTGCTCGAATTAAACCGTTTTTTGATAGATTGGTAGCACATGAAATCGACAACGAAATACCATGCTCGAATGGCTATTGCGCATCTTTCTTTTCAGGGGTTTCAATGAGTTTCAAAAGAATTGAACCAAAAAAGAGTCAAAAGGCAGTGAACCAAGAATCTCAGTCTCATCTCGCATCAAACATAGATGTACTAATGCCCACACCACAAGAGAGCAAAAAGTGCAGTAGTGTGACCAGCTGTGCCGATCCTTCACGAGCTGGCCTATAACAACTTTGAAAAAAAAACAAAAGTCCACAAAACAGCCTCAATTAAGCACAGCAGGATATGCTCGTAGAGAAAGAGACCTCGCAGAGCAGTCTCTAATGAGACTGGTTTTTGGGAATTTTCTATTCCTTTTTGAAAAGCATAGCTCTTCGACCTAAGCAGTTAATATTTTTCAAACTAAATAAAGTCCCAACTAATTGAGATCACCTATACATTATTTAATTACGGTTTTCTTTGCGAGTTGGAATATAATTATTATTTAAAATGCAGAAAAAAATAGTAGTGAACGGTGTTTTCGTAGTTTTCACCGCAGTTAGCACTTTAGAGAATCGCCATGGTTGTTTAAGAGAGTCCAGGGGATCTAATATGTTTCACTAGACCTACTAAAAAGAGCGGGAGACACGTAGGAAGACTTGTCGAAGTCCGACGAGAATCGATTAGAACCACTCGACAAAGACAACTCAACGGCATCAGCGGCCTCGCAAGCTACACAAAAACGTTGTCATGAGAAATGGCAAGCGACGAAGCACAGTCCGAGCAGAACATATGTGAGGGGCACATATCCTACAAATAGCCATGACTCTTTGAGCAATCGTCTGCCAAGACGTTTAAGTCTCTGTGAAATAACTTCTATGTCCGTCTACAGATTGGAGAGGTGCCCTGGTAAGCAACAGTGACGAACATCGAAAACCCAGACCGGTCAATTCGTTAAATCAGGTGCGAGATGTCAGATGCCCCCTGGACGCGTCGAAAGAAGGAACACAGCGTCAACAAAGGAGAGTGGCAAGATGCACTGGTAATGCAGCAAACGTAGCTCTCATCGACAATATCGTTCATGAGAAAAGGAAGGTAATTTGCATGCGGCATAAAATATATATGTGTGTTGCGTCTATTGTATCGATTTGGCAAAAGTATAGCGAATCGGCACATACATGGTCGAGGGATAAATCATTGTTCAGAGTTTGCGAATCAGGCGATCAGGTGGAAAAGGAGAAATGGAAATCGATTATGTAGGCGATCCGACGGGACACAGGGGACACGTATCGATGGGTTATCCGCCCGATCTTCTAATCTCCTGATTGGTTTGTATCTTATTCATCTCGCCCGATCGTCTAAGGCCGCTTCCATACTTTGCGCACCGACGCCGTCACGCGCGTGCCTGCGTCACGCGCGTGCCGGCGTCACGCGCGTGACGCAGGCACGCGCGTGACGGCGTCGGTGCGCAAAGTATGGAAGCGGTCTAATCGCCCAGCACGCATATGCGATCGCCAACTTCGAACACCAGCTCAGTCTATTCCAGAGGCAAAGCACCGGAAGATGAGCGAGGGAGACGCAAGCAAAAAATTTTTCGTTTTTTTTTTGGGGCTTTTTCTTCACACTGTACCAGTGACCGACACATTTGCTTCAACCACGCGGGATCCTTAGACCCATTTCTGGCTCCGGGGTGGACAACAAATTCGGCCAACCACGTTCACGAGAGTTTTTGTTTGGGATCGAAGGCGAGGAAATCAGGACGTCATCGAAAAAAGCAGCCAACGAGGACCTAAGAATTATTGTTGGAGTCATGGAGTCCGTGTCAGGTCATTTCAGATGCGAGACGACAGGAATGGAGAGAAGTGGGAATTGAGTTACTAAGAGAGGGAAGGAATGAGTTGGCCTGGGCTGATGTTACTGCACGCGCAGGTGCAAGCACCATCTGCTTTTTCACATGATAGATCTTCTGCAGTTACATAAAGAATGGGCAGTAAAGCACACTTTTCGCTTATTAAAGAACGAGGGCTTAGCATCAGCTCAGGAATACTTCTCTTGTCGCATGACATTGCAAGGGGGTGCACGACACGACCCATCTGCATTAGTTCCAGAGCTCTACGATGAGTTAGAAAGGAAGCCATCCAACTTTCTTGTATAAGATGAACAAATGGCTATTTCATATGAACCCTACATCCTCCACCTTCTCCCGTTCGAGCGAGGCGCTACGCAATGATGTGGGAAGGGGGAAGTCAAAGTCCATTATAGTTTAGGCAAAAACATAGGCCCAGGGGTACAGATCTACTCCAAGATGGTCAGATAAGCAACTTCGCACGAGGTGCCCCCTCCCCCCATTGCGATAGCACCTAAACGACAATGTACAATATCTGACAATATTCCCTTCCCATTCATAAAAACTTCTCCCCTCTCCCGAGCACTTCCCAAGACAAACTTGACCCTGTGTCTAAGCTTGCGAATTATCGAATCGAATTATTTGGGATCTTCAATCTTTTAAGTTGACTACATATGCGCAATAAGAAAATTTATATCCCATTGCACACTTTACGGAAGCAAAATGAAGGATGCGTGGATTATTCCACCGTTGAAGAAAATCGGCAATTCGATTCGTTTTCATTGGTCATTCCGTTTCGCCAGGAATTTCGTCGCATGTGCTCGGGACCTTGCCTCATTACAACTTGGATATCGAAGGCTGCGCTGAATGGATCAGGCTTGAGAATAACGACTGCAATCTAGCAAAACGTAATCATGTGGCATAAACAATTCTTATTTTCAGAAGTATCCCGAGGAAAATTCTGACAGAATGAAGCTCTCCAATTTGCGACCACGAGTTGGAGACTTTGAACGACTGGAACTATTAGTTCAAAAATCATGCGATTTCAGGCTAGCATTGCCAGAAAAATTAAACTGGTGGGGAGAATAAGAAATCGTTTAAAAACTAAATTCTTAGGCTCCCTGGTAGGTATCATCCATGGAAACAATCGCTATGAATAGAGGATTGGGCGACAACCATAAGCCTATCAGCGCCAGTTCAAAAGCTATATGGGAAGGGAATGAGAGCCGTGGAAGACGTACCGATATTTGTTTGTTTAGTTCCGAGGACCCGTTCTAAATCACCTGATCACAAATATTTATTATTTAACTGATTAACTCCGGCAACAGTATCGATTAGTAACACATAGTTTAAAAGCTGGAATAAATAGAAGGAAAATGCTCAGCTGCAATGAGGCTTTATAACATGCAGTTCGCCTTGTCGACTGCTTTCTTTCTTTTTTCGACTGCTGGCCAAATTAGGTTGGCCATGGGTATTGGACTGATATAGAAAAACCCTGATTGGACCGGGAGCCTCATGCGCTGCCTGCTGAGTGAATGCTCGGCCATTTGTCGACCGAAATATCAAATGGACGCTTGCTAACTATAAGCTATGCCGGTCCAGCTAAGAATATACGAGGAAGACGTGAGGGGTCGGGGGAATTTGACGAACAATTCCTCCCCTTAGTTAGGAAACACTGCACCGCTTCGCAGAAGTGCTAGAATTCAATAAAAGTTCCACGAATTCATATTAAAAACATGGTAAGTTCCGAGAAGTAATCCATAGAATCATAACAATCTGATAATACTTTCAGTAGCCATGAAATTTTAAACAGAGGAAATGGTAGTTGACAAAAACAGTTAGAGGGGGCATAACTCTCGCTTATTCCGACTTCCGTTCAATCATCATCTGAACCAATTCTACCCGATATCAGTCGATCCCGTGTGAGGGCACAACTCAGACGAAAAGGGGTACTTGGCGACGAAAGGACGGAAATTGCTCACAACGCTGCAACATCATGCACTCGTGGAAGCATAAGCTGCAGCAGTTTCAAGTGCGCAGGCAACAAAGAGAAATCGAATGAGCACTGACAGCAGCCTGCGATCGAATGCACCCACCGGGTGAGCCGCTGGGTGACTGGGTAGGCCGTGGGTGGGAGCGGAGGAAAATTTTCTCGTGGTCGCAAGATGCAATTAATGAAACTCTGCTATAATAAGCAGACTTGGCATTAAATTGTACATTGTAAGCTGTTCTCCCGTACCGAAGATGGAGGATGTTTACAAATTTTGTTATTTAAAGCGAAGTAGAGGGACCATATCGCACTGGCAGGGTTCGTCGGATCTCATACAACAAAGGTCAGTCATGCTTCGTAACCTTCAAAGATCAACATCGTATGTCGGCTTCCCTTTTGATGTCGGAATCAGTCCACTTCTCTTCTCACTCCAATCAAACTACCCTTCCGTATTTCACCGCCGTAGCGACTTTCATGAGAGAAAATCCCATTAAACATCTGTGCAGAAGATCCCCAAGACTGATTTTATGCGGAGGCCCTGTGGCACGTATCACACATTTGATTATTCCTTATTGATCACACAGCGTTAAAGGAATCACCCCTTCAAATAGTTTTAGAGCAGCATTTCCAAATGTTTCAAATAAAATATCCCCTACTATACTAGTAAGGTTGGGGGAAGGGGGGGGGGGGGCACCTTGTTGAATAATGAATAATAACAAGTCTTTACAAGAATCAGTAGCTCAACAGAATCTCACATGCGCATACAGACATCAACGTTGATCTGTCAATGACATTAACGTCGCGTGAAGACATGTTTCTTTTGAGCATTGAAGAAAGTGTCCCCCCCCCCCACCCACCATTGGTGAGGGACCATAATCTTTTCAACTCGTGGAAATGTTCATAATCTCGGACAGACCAATGTTGTGGCAAAAAAAGGAATGTTCGTCACCAAAATCTTGTGTTACTCAAAAGTAAAAATCAGTGCCGATGAACTCAGAATCGGTGAAATGGGCTCATCTCGGAATATCGCAAGAGGAGGATTATTTGAGTCTCTCCGCGTTAATAGGCTGACCTTGCAGCCATTGAAACGTGCCAACGATTCCGAACAAAGAACTACCGCAAACACAGTAGGGTCGACGTTCTCGTTCAATTTCCACGAGAGACCCTTTATTCGAGCAAATTTATGGCATTCCAAAGAGCAGAGACGAGCTATCAATCAGCACTAATTGAATGAGTGAAGCCGGTAGGCAAACATCCCAGTGATTTAGTGCAGCATTTCTTTCTCCAGTTAATTACACATTGGTGCTGGTTGAAGTAGCAGGGACGTGATGTAAACAAAGACATTTTACAAGTGGGGGGCAATGAGCAGGAAAAGGCGAGGAAGATAAAATCAACCGCGAGAGAGGTCGTGAACAGGTTACGGCGGCCGCCGAATGAGCCGCTGCTGATGGGATCGCACATTCAGCACCTCACTTCTAGCATCGGGTCGCACAGTGTAACAAAAGCCCTTTCTCAATGCTTCCTCTCACTACGTCGTTGCAAGATTGAAAAATTGGAAGAAGAACTGAATAATTGAATATGAAACTGATTTTGAGTGGTGACATAAATGAATTAATTGCACATGGAAGCGGGTGGCTAACAAGCTTTGACAACATAGAGAACATAACAGAGCAGAGTTGAAGCAGAGCATAACAGTCTACTTGGGCTGCGCCGTGCATGCTATCTCCTTCTAGGGGCGCAAATTCGCTCTATGATCCGACGAACACATAGCATATCTTCTATAAGCCATATCATTCACACATGAAGCAATTTTTTTCCAGCCGAAACAAAATATAACGGGACTTTAGAAGCAACGCAGTGCCAGACACACCACCCACCCGTTTTTCTTCAGATGTTCCCCAAACGAGGTTACTGGTCCTTCTGCTCGCTGCTTCAATAGGAACAGAGAGAGAGAGAGGACAGCACTTTTTTTGCAAATCATTTAGACAACGTTATGGCACCTTTGAACACCGTGTAAGGACATACGCAATGAGAAAAATGCATCGCAAGCTGACATTCTCCCTGAGAACAGGCAATACTTGCCGTAAAATAAGATCCTCCTCTTAAAATTTTCATATTGAGCCCAAATACGCCCAATTTTATCAATCAATACCGCGAAAGAAGGAAATCTGAACTGAACAAAAATAGATTGAGGAGGGACAAAGAGTCTCCATTCCCATGGACCGATCACGGGTGGCACAGCAGCGAAACACGCCATGCCGTTTGATGACGAGTCTGGTTCCACCCGCATCATACAACCTCCTAGTTCTGCGTGGCCACTCAACTGGTGCCAGATTCATTTTGGAGCATATGTAATAGTGCGAGGGTAGGGTAATCTCACAGAAGCTGTGTAAAACGAACGCTGATCAAAGCAACCGAAAATCCCGGAAAAAGCTGGGATGTTGGCTTATCTCGAAAATACCGGACTTAGAAATTTGTTTATTGCAAGCTGGATCGCTGCTAGTCGATGTAAAAGGAAACGAAATGAATTAAGGCACTGCTTAGGCTTCTAAGAAGGACCTGGCTAATATTCTCCTTCAAAAATAGCGAAATTTCATGTCTAGGTAGGATTGGAAGGTTACAGCTGCATAGCACAGATAAAGAAAAGCTTCTAATATACTGAGGTACATATTGTCTTTATTTACACCAGGAAAGGTACAAGGAAGCAGACTCACCTTCCTGAGAGTGTAGAGCATGACAAATTGAGCGCAGGTCTTCTGAACCCTGAAGCCTTACTTATATGCCGTGCCGTCAGGTTGGACCTTCCGCTGTGAAGCAACAATAGATTAACGACGTCAAGATAGTATCACTACTAGTGGAAGTGCGTCACTGGTTACGGTAGTGTGGATGAGTCATTGCACTTAACAGACACGCTTGGCGATATGTTAATAGCAACCATACGGACATCGTAGGGGTGAATACGAAGACCTTATTTTATGATAGGACATTCAGCAAAAAGTGCACACCCCGTACATGAACCATGTGCAAAACAAACCACAATGATGCAGGAAGAAGCTCAAAATGCGTGACCAAGAAAGCGATAGAGCAGGGCCTAGCACAGTACTCGGAGCCACAACTCGTTTTTCTTGAGCTCCCGAGTCGAGAGAAGACTTAGAACCGTTTATCGGATTCATGTCCGAAGAATAAAGCTAAGTGTTTTGAACTACTACTGAACGAAGGTAAAGAATATTTCTCGCCAAATTGTCCTAGGTAGGGTTCAGTGATAAATCAAATCCTGGATCAAGGTCCACCGAGGCCGACGACTTTGCATCCCTCTTAATGGGTATTATAGTACCAGACTTGTTCGAAAACACTCAAGTCCTCAGAATGCGTTTAAAGGCACACCACGCGAAAAATTATGAGAGCTATCGCGTGTGTTACAGGATGTAGAGGCCCTGGTTTACCCACTAGTGAAGAAAAGTGAATCAAAACCCCTCAAAACCACCAAAAATAAAACTCCCTGCCCTCAGTCCTCGTACGAGTATTGGAGATTGTAGAAGAGCTTTTCCTCGATGATATCGTGCAAAATGCTACGATATTACCTGTTCTTCCCTGTTGAAGCTGCCTTCGCTACTGATATCGCTGCCTTATCTTGTCTTATCGCAAGTTTCCCTCTCGTCTATGCCGGGTGTGATTCGGCTTGATGGGCTCAACTCGGCTCACTTCGACCAGGCCATGCACGGCGGGGTGAGGCGAGGCGCCGCGAAAAGGGTGCAATCTTAACAACTGTCCAAGGGTCTACCTGCCCTGGGAAGGTAAGGACCACTTTGATTATCGCGTGGTGTGCCTTTAAACGCTACACGATTCTCAATGGAAAAAGAATGCGTGGCGCATACATGAAAGTGGTTCGTCAACAGCGAATGCTTTATGCTTCGACATTATTGTAGTATGGGTCATACCAGCATGACTCTCTGCAACTATGTGGGATAAGCGCATGACAGTTAACAAGTATCAAAATCGAAAATAGCGAATATACCATAATTACGGTTACACAAAGCTAAAATTTATGCGAAATGCTGCCGAGAGCGATAGCATCGTGCATGGAGCTTCTGGCCACTGTGCTTTCTACAATATGAGCTGGTACATTCCGGCAGACCCATGCAAGCCTACCACCTTCCCCCCCCCCCTAAATAAGCAAATTCATAAACCCGGCAAGACGCATAAAAATTGAAAATATGTAATTTGGGTACCAGCTGGCCATAAAAGCTACAGCTGTCGACACATCTTCTTTGGAAAAGTAAGGAGACGAACGTACTTGAAAATACTTGAAACCTGGTCGGAAGAAAAACAAAGGAAACTTCAAGGAAACCAAAACAAAATAAAATAAATGGTCAACCTACGCCAATTTCATCACGGGTTCGAAGAAGCCTCGCTTTTTTTCGCCCCATTTAACGAACGTTGAAACGGATGATGAGGCGGGGGGGGGGGAGAAATCGATGTTATGTGGGTCCCACCTTCTCAACAAAGGACGCGCCAGTCACAATGAGGAAAACAACCCCGCGTCGTGGTTGTGTGGTCATGCGTAAATGACAATCACTTGTTCTGACATCATCAATTTAGAGAAACCGGAAAATGATAGGGTCATTTTCGGACGGGTAGCCCGTAGAGGGAAAAAACGGAAAATTGTTGCCAAAATAACCTCAATCTCGTAATAACTAGAGCGCTACTCAAAACATGTATAAGGTGATTTGATGTGCGCCCTTTTCAAAAGTACTCTCAACTTCTCTACCTATCTGTTTACTTGTACTCGCAAACGGTTAAATTGAAAACTGATAATGGGTATAATAGGTCCTGAAGCAAGGACCAAAATAAATGAGCAAAAGGCGTGATAAATACGGTGCTGTATGAAAATCCACCGATGTAGCACACCTAAATATGTGCGCTGGCAAAAAATGCTCTCTCATCAGTGAGGGTTCGAGTAGCACGCCACTAAAATTAACGAGCAGTGCTAGCAAGGGCAGAGAGATTTTTTCTGTTCTGAAAGCGAAATTATTCTCGAACGAGTGGTTCCGAATTTGCTTGAACACCAATTAGCACACACTTTTACTTTTCAGTACATTCCTTCCCCAGACTTATTTGTTTGATCTGGAAAATGCGGACTGAAACTGGTTGCAGAGTAGTTGAGAAAAAGAACGGAAAGGTGTCATCAAAGGCAAAGGGAGAGGTAAGGAGAAAGTGGGAACTGGGAATATATGCTCTATGAAAAACCCTCTAGAGAGAAGAGAAGATGTGTAACGAAATTCGTGCGGCCTGGAGTTCTCACGGACCAGCGGCAGGGCCCGTCGCTCTGCATTTCATCAGCCGGGTGAGTTACCGCAAGGGCGGGACAACGTTCGCGACCGGCTAGTGTAGCCTCTCCGCCCGTCTACCCTCGGCCAGTGACGCAGAGGGGTGCGAGAGAGAAGGGGGATTCGGGTTCCTATTTCTCGGTTTTTTCGCAGTTTTATTTCGTTATTACTCTGCCGTGGAACCCTACTTTCATACCCCGCAATCTGTCAGATTCACCCTTCCGGTGTCTTTAAAGGCACACCACGCGATAATCACATTACTGGCTTACTTTCTTGGGGCAAGTTGGTCCTCAGATAGGTGTTCAGACTGCACCCTTGTTGCTGCTTCATCGTGCGTCCTCGCGGCGATAGGCGCGCTCTACCCGAGCCGAGTTGAGCCCATCGAGCCAAATCACACCTGGCCTCAGACGAACAAATTTCCAACGTGGCTCTTACGTGGAGAAGGAAACTTGCGATAAGGCAAGATAAGGCAGCGATTTCAAAAGTGAAAGCAGCTTCAACAGCGAAGAACAGGTGATATCGTAGCATTTTGCGCGATATCATCGAGCAAAGCTCTTCTATAATCTCCAGTACTCGTACGAAGACTCAATACAGGGAGCTTTATTTTTGGTGGTTGTGGGGAGTTTTGATTCGTTTCTCTTCACTGGTGGGTGAAGCAGGGCTTTTACGTCCAGTAATACGCGCGATAACTCTCACAATTTATCGCGAGGTGTGCCTTTAAGAGAGAGCCATAAAAAATACCGTCTGAGGGATATGCGGAATAATCAAACAGGGGAAAAAGTGGACAAAAAGAGTAAGAAGAAAGAGCTCATAAATTGAATGCGAACGATAAAACGTCGACGTATAATAGCAGGAGTTTCACTCAGATGTCTTCGAAAAGCCAAAGAAGATATACGGGCAAAACGTAAAGGTGGATGTGCTAGGGGTTAAAAATTCAAAAAATAACATATAAATAATTTTGAATACTGAAATTGGGGACAAAATTTCGATACATTCGGATACCAGCTAGTTCACCTAACAGGAAAAGGCATCGATTACTATCGAACTACCGGCGAAGCAACCCTGAGTTTTGGTACAAAGTGACTCTATCCACCCTACGGTTCCATAACAATGAAATGAGACGCAGAGCTTATAAATGTCACCGTCATTATTCTGATATCACACTATAAGGTAGATGTTAGACCTCGCGTTTAAGCAATTCCTACTATCTCAACCGTAACCACTGATCTACGCAATCGTCAAAGTAATACATCTAATGAAAGGAATGGAAATCTAATGAAACTACGAAAAAATCGCGCTGTTTACTGATTTTCACGAAAACAATTGCGTCAGTTGAATCAAATGATGAGCACTTTTATTAGCTATAATCTATGTAAATATTGCATGATTCCATTCGAGGAAAAACAACGTGAGACACAAAAGCAGAGCAACAAACCACCCAGCCAAGCGAAACGTAGAAAAAGGAAGAAAAGAGTGGGATACTCACGCGTTCAAAGAATTTTATGAGCATCGTAGCCGCCTAGCGAAGTGAGCTGAGGACCTTCCTGCTTGCAGCAAGTTCACTGTTGACATAGACATGCAAACGATATCTGCAAACATCGTCTGGGTGACATGGAACTGATGTCTCCGGGGATAATTTGTGTTCAAAAAATGCTTCAACTGCGCTTCTTCACTCAAGAACGTACGTTAACTAAGCACATGTCCACTTTTGATATCTATGTCGCGGACACAACGATCAACGAGTTTATAGAAATTTATTTGTCATCTATATTTACAAGCATGCAAGAATGAAATCGAGAAGAAATTTGATTAAGAAATAAATATGAAAATAACAAATACCACAAAGATTGTGATGAAAGCAAAACGTAGAATAGCACAAACCATAAGCGTTGAACACTTACAAGCGGACTAAGATGATGGGAGAGCATATTGTTGAGTGAAACTGCAGACATTTTGAAGCTCTAAACGGTTTGTTTTTCTGCTTTGACCATCAGAAATCTTGGAAATCTTCAGCTGACACCGGTGACGTGCAACCGAATAAAACTGATTTGTTGAATATTACAGCTGCTCAATTCTCAAAACGCACACAAATTCGTTTCGCTCCCCTCCAAACGAAGCAAAATATGGCCACTAGCGAGCCAATTCACACCCTTTTAACAACCTCCTATTATTAAATCTTACGGCAATCCGCAGTGTGATGAATGAGCGTATAATAAAAGTCCCAATCACTCGGTTTAAATGAAATTAGTTATAAAGCAGAGAAGTATCTGCAGTACCCTTCAACCTGATTGAGAGAAGATCGACTAAGGAGGGGACACTAAGAGTCTCACCAATGTTTCAAAATGTCTAAGAAACACCATCCCCGTTTGAGAACAGAAGACTTGCAGAAGAGCAACGATACGACTCAATTCAGCATTGTATGATCCTCAAAAATATTTTTCCTTTGTTCTTCCACCTTCTTCATCCATCGATTCTGCTCGGCTTCCACACGTCCAAGAACGTCTGCAAAACAATGTGAAAATTTAAAGCTCAAATTACTCCAAGAATCCCCATAAGAGATCCAGCGAGCATTTTTCCAAAACTGAAATACCACAACAACACTCACTAGGTTTACTGCTGGCTCTCGCGCGCACGGTTGTGGCTGAAGAGGTTTCGGACGAGGAAGCATCAGCCGCTCTCGCAAAAATGTTGTCTTCCATCTGAAAAGACCGAGACGATACTGGCAAACTAAGCTTACGAACCATGAATGCGTTGGAAACTAAATTTAGGATTACTCACTTCATCATTCTGCTGTCGATATGGAGACTGACTGAACCTTTGCTTACGGAGCATAGGATCCAAACACATTAGGAAAGCCATGTACGTA
The DNA here is from genome assembly GCA_963978905.1 of Trichostrongylus colubriformis. Classification (NCBI taxonomy): domain Eukaryota; kingdom Metazoa; phylum Nematoda; class Chromadorea; order Rhabditida; family Trichostrongylidae; genus Trichostrongylus; species Trichostrongylus colubriformis. Next base: position 59,004,444 of record OZ022257.1, on the reverse strand, counting down.
ACAAGCACCATTATGACACAAATTACAAATATGACAACGACCTGCAACAGAAGTGAGAGGCTCAAAATCATCGTGATTATAGGTCTTTGAAAGCCTAGAAACCGCTCATACCAAAAACCGCCAATAGCTCTTAAGGCTAAATTCATTCGCAACATAAATTCAATCGCAAAACATACAAAGTTAACATTCCGGAGAAATCCTGATTCACATCCAAACACTCAGGAAAAAAATCAATAGGCTTTCAGCTTCGTTCATTGTCCTATTCCTGTCGACTGGGTAACAAGCAAAACTACACAATATATGTAGTAAAAAAATTTGGGTGCAAAAACAAAGTGTTCCGAAGATGAATGGTTAACTCACTTTCAGCATGACAGTATTTCTGCTCTCGAATCGACAGTCGCAATTAGCCAAAAAGGCATCCATGTGCAGATCGTCGACGACCTTCATGACTTCACCTTTCACCACAGATTGCGGGTTGCTGAGACACACAATAAAGCATAGGAGAAAAAAAACAGAGAGTCGTGTTTCCGTTCGAAGCTAACTAACCATTTGCTAGGATTGATGTTGGTCATGGTGTAGTATCGTCGATGATTATCATTCTGTTCAGTGTGATTGTCTCCGACAAAATACATGGTACTTGGACAGACACATCGACATCGTGTGTCTTCAAAATTCGCCTGAACGGATCTTTATGAAACCAAAGCGCCTCATAGGGGATGATAATGGCAAAATGTGTTGCTGGTACTATAAAACCTCTAGCAAGGAGTAAGGCCCTTAGCCTGCCGTATTCTAGAGGCTACTGTCTGGTTCTGCCAAAGTAGAGCTTTAAAAAATTTTTAACAAATGGTTAGATGGTTCAGGTAGCTCAAAAAAGGTTAAAGCTTTCAATGCGTAAATTAGTAAAATAGGAGTACACTATCTACCACGATCTCTCGCGGACGATCTCTCGTGATACTGAAGTTGCTCTGCTTATCAAAGACACTTTTTCCTTGTCACCAAGACCTTCTCTGGTAAGACTATCTTTCTTCCCACGCTTTTCCCATCTATGACAATTCTATTATAATATGTGCATATTTCTCGCTAAAACTTTCGCAATTCGATTTTGCGAAACGAACACAAAGTGACGCTGAGGAATTGTCACTTCGTAACATATGAAATTTCACCACCGCCGCTTAAACAAGTACTCAGAAAGAATTCTTACTAAAAACTATCAGTTATCAAAAATGTAAAATCGTCCAAAAGAACTGCATCCGATGGCTCAATATGCGAAATTTACATGATTTTCGAGCACTGAACTGCTTTGAACCTAATCCTTTCCAACTCTCCTTACAAATGATTTAATGTAGAAGCGCAAGTGTACATTGCATAAGAGGTAAGCACGTATGATTTGACATGAATCCCCTGATGTACCAGGTGACCATAAGTGAAAAAGGAGCGAATAACTTCTGTTGATCGCTAATACTTGCAGTTCATTGTTGGCGGATTATCCCCAACCAAGCACACGCTTCCATTTTGACGGTCTTGGGATGTTGGGCGCACTGCTGACCCGCTCCTTGGAGATGCTTCAGGGGACCCCGCCATCGCTATGAAGTTGAAAAATGTGCATTTTTGGCAGGGCACGGACAGCGAACGCATTAGCAGCCACAGATACTATGCCGAACTTCGCCTCCACTAACACACCAAAATGAACAGTTCCCATCATCTGCCAACTTGTTGGATTCAAATTCTCTGCTGGGATATCACCAGAGATCATGAATCCCCTACTAACCTCAGATTTTGGGATTTGACATAACTAGCGAAAGTACATTGCAGGCAGTGTTTGAGAGGAGGCTTGAAAGAATTATCGTCTTCTGGTGTTACTACAAATACTAGAATTTTCGCCTTCTTGTATTACTACTGGGCAATTTGTTTGCCTGCGATCAGACCAGGAAATACAAAATCCCCAAACAAATTGTATCGTATTTAACGGTCGCACAGAATTCCACTTCCCCCAAAAGGCGCGTCACCGGGTTTAGCTATAACACTGAAAGCCATCCAGCATGCGGATGGTGTGTGGTTAATTTTTTTGCTGATCGTACACGAAACTAAAGGGAGTGGAAGGAATTTCCTACGTGATTTATATGCCATAGCGAATAGTGGTCTGCAAAAGCAAGCCACGAATAAGAGGTGTTTCACCAATGAATAATAAACCTAGTAAACAATCGAGAAAACTATCGCAATGAGATCGCTTGGCACACATGAAGTAATATGATTGAAACTTCAAATCGTCAATATGTATATGGTACGGAGCATGAAGAAATCAAGAAAGTTTGGAAGAATATGTAGAAGCGAGCAAAAGACGTACCTCAGCAGTAGTCTTACGCACGAATATAAACGCTAAAGCAATGGCCAAAGTGCATAAACGCATGCTTGATACAACCAAGTCGCAATTCTGAAAAACCTCCTTCGAAAATGCTTCGATCTCACACAATAAAGACTCCACACGAACAAAGTTTAGTGAGGAAAGGACAAAAATATTCGATGGATGTTGAACCGCAATAGCAATACGAAGATAGCCCTGCCAATTATTTTCGGGCGGACGCGTGGACGCGTTGCGGTTTTGTCGCTGGAGCGTGTAATATTCTCGCATAGACACTTTACGACCCATACAAATGGGAGACGGTCGTTTGGCGCGGCTCCTTGGAGCTAATTTGCCGATGGGGCACTGCCGATGCACGGCAAAGCTCCTCCCCTAAAAAGGCTTAGGTAAATCTGGGAGAGTCTAGACGGCCCATGCGTCCCATTGGCAAATTAGCTGCAAGGGCCGCGCCAAACGACATACACCCATACAAATTCCTGCCGTCGGGTTACTGTAACCCATCGTGCATGCTGAAGTTGGCTGCTTGTGAAATTCCCGGTGATCCATATCGGGGGGGGGGGATCAGCACCGCACCGGATAGACAAAGTCAGCCATCTACATCAATTTCTATATCGCTTATTGTGATTGTAAAACAGGAATAACAACCACAAGGAAGCCAAGCTCATCCATTAATGAATCGAATACGAAGCAGTACGAACAGGGTTCCACCATCACCGACCTACTAACTGGTACCATAACCACTTCCGAATAGAAACATCAAACTTCAGTCTTCAGGTCACCAGATTTGGCGAGAGCACATCCAAGTGCCCCAACGAAGGCAAGGCGTGGAGTGATCAACCCTGCACCACTACGCGTCATCCTTTTACCACAATGAAGCTTTTCAACAAGATGAAGAGGTTGGATAGTTGCCATAAGAGACGAGCCTCCCCAGTTATGAGGGTTGAGATGAAGAAATTGACGAAGCAAAGGGCTGAGATGAAGAAAATCGACGAAGCAAAGGGCTGAGATGAAGAAAATCGACGAAGCACAGAAGCGAATAGGAAGCGAATATAGTTTACTTATTTGTGTGCGCCAGAAGACGCACCAGATAACAGGAAAAAATAATTAAAAGCAAACACCAAGGTTTATCAGGAAATAAAAAAGGTAACATAGCTTTTAGTCGTTTAAGCAACGGATCAAAGTAGAATTCAATCACCAAGAACCGTGAGCGCTATATTTGATGGGAAACGGGTCCTCCTTCCGAACAGACGCAAGCACGAGCCGGGCGAAGTCTTATACCTTCACCGGTCGGCAATGGTGCCCTTACGCCACCTTAGGGGATCACAGGAGCTGTGTGAACTTCGAAAGACAAGTATATGGACAGTGCTCGGGGAAGAGAGAGAGCAGGTAAAAACCGGACACCCAGACTCGCGGGCGACAGGAGCGAAGGGTATGTTCAGAATGGGGATGAAGAGAACCCTTTTCGGTAGGTATATGTCTACCAAGAACAGCTACTTATATTGCAGAATAGTCTTAGTAACTTGTGCCTAATGACAAGGGAGTAACGAGAAAGAAGGGAATAATAATCTGTCAAAAACTGTATTCCCATTTTCGCAAAAATTGTAATATCGGAATTTTTTTAATTGTAGGTACCTGGTGTGCTTGTTTCGACTGAAGCTTCAAAAGGCATGAATGTGATACCTACGCTGGGATTCAAAATGAAAGATGGAAGTGAATTTAGTGATCATATCGTGAGATATCAGGAACTTCTACTATACCGAGCGGTTAGACCATATTCAAAAATTGGAATAATAGCAGCATGTTCGAATTCTCACCGGGCAACGTCTGCACTGCTGTCGACGGAAAACAGGAGATCCAATTTTGCATCAAATTTGATTGCTTCCCAATGTGACCACATGAACGTCTCCCAGAGCCCTTGTGGCCCCACCTCCCCGGACGCCCCTTCTCGTGGCAACTTACACGGGGGCTGTGTCTCAGCTAGATTTTCCTTTTTTTTCGCGTTTCCTTTTTTCGCGTGTAACTATGTATGTGGTCCGCAGTATGGGGACACAACATAGATGAATGGGTAACAGAAGAACTCAAATTTCCGTGGACAATTCTTATAACTGGCGTTTCCCATAACACACAGTGTTGGGTAGCTCTAGTCGACAAATTTGTGCGAAAGAATTGATTTCACTCTCAATAAGTTTCCACTTACATCGCAGATAAGCATGCAACCTTCATAGACGATGCATGCCGTTCTTCGTTAGCATGACCACGCGGCATAGCCATAGTTCCGCATGAACTGCTATTCTGCTAGGTCAGGCAGCATGGTGTTTATGAGCGATATATGGATGGCACGCTCGCACTACTATTATGATGACGCCGCTGTTTCTAATTTGGAGATGAAATCACTTCCATTTTGTCTCTAGGGGAAGCTCATTCGCAAGATTCGGAGCTTTCAAAGATCGAATCACAAATTTTTGCGAATGAAACAAGAGATATACCCCTGCAATACCATTTAGAAAGGACAGTGTACATGCTCACGGGGACAATAATCGGTTTCGTTTTTGGCGCGAAAGTAACACCGCACGCGGCACCGCAAATCGATAACGCGAGAGCTCAGCCTACTGTGAGTGGTCTGCCGTGAAACGTGGCCGATAATGACGCCCAGTAATGAGGACCAGCTACTAACCATAAGGTATTAGGTTGTGAACAAGTTTTTGCCAGGTTCTACACCCTCTTGTTCATCTGAGTCTTTTGATTGAAATACAGCGCTATGGGTAATGTGGTGATTGGAATCATCCCTGAAAGAAGTCGTCGCATGGGAACCAGGGGCCTAAGAAGCCTAGCAATGGCGGAATCCTTGTCGAAAAGGCGTTCTCGAGCTGTAGAGACGGCGTAGCTGTTAACATCTGAAGCCTTTGGATGCAGGCCCCGCCTCCAGGCGACGTGATTCCTGATTAGCCACGGTAAGAGTTGAAGGTATCACGGCGCGTTTTCTCTGTTTTAGCTTGAAGCTCACTCTAGAAAATATTTGGATGTTGTCAAATTTCCGAACATCCCTTCATGTTTGCGACTTGGCAACATGCTAGTGGAAATCTCGTTCGGACCATCCGCTTCTTGGCGGAAATATAGTCCGCGTCGATTATCACCGGTAGCGAGGGAATATTCTCTTGTCTTTAGCTATGTCGTTACCTTTTCTCTTCACCGCCGTGTTACTAACAATGAGCACCTCGACGTTCATATTCACTACATTTTTCTCTGCTCGTCCGAATTTCCCCTATCACTGCCTTCAACATCTAGAAGTTACAGAAATGGAGTATTTTTTTTTCGTCTATCATCAAGGTTGTTAAAAGGTATACACGTATATGCTCTCAATAGGATTGTTCCAACTTTACACAATGATACTGCTTTTTATTTCATATCACTCGAATGCTGGTTGTTTTTGAGGCTTAAAAATGAAGTACTCGGCAGAAATATGCACTTTCAATATCTCCTTTTTGTCGCCTACCGTTGAAGTCAGAAAGAATAGCCATTCGTGCATTTGATAGAGCTTTTTCTGCTCTACAAAAATGTACCATTCGTCTTCTGAATTCTTTTATAGTTCAATATTTCTGAGAATTAGAAATGTACTCAGCGAAAACATGCGCTTTCAACAACTGCCTTTTTTCGTCAGAAATCGATATTTCATTAGAAAATTTTATATAACCAACAAAAATTTGTACTATAACACTGAATTGATCAACGATCTCTTATCTCACTCGTATGATTCGATCTGGCTCGGAAAACGTCAACTTTTTTGGACCTCAGTGTGCTGAAAGTGCAGATTTTGGGCAACAAGTAAGTTCATCTCTGGACCTTAATAACAAGAAGCAGTCAAAATCAGGAGTATGCATAATAACATCATTCTGTGAAGCTGAAAAAGCTTTGAAGAATACACATACACACATATTTTGTGTTCTCGATTATAGACGAGAAGGAGGAGATGCCGAAGAAGTAGATTTGTAACCTCTGGGTACTGCATTTTCTGAACTCCATAAATATTTGTCGTGAGAAGGAGGAGACAATGCTGTGAAACAGGGAACAGAAGAAGGCAGGAATTATTCCCCAACCTCACGCTTACTGGCATTATAACTCAATGTGGTCGGGAATCCAGAACAAATGCATCCTTTTCTATGAATTCATCTGCGCCCTCTCCCAGTGACTTGCTCGTTTTAGGGTCACATTCTAGGGTCTACCGGCGGGTCATCTATTGTACTTTGATCTTCTTCTCCCTGGTACATCAGATGGAAAAGAGTTGCAGCTGTCTCCGGCATCTAGTGTACTACTATTTGGGATAACTCAATACACAAACAGCAGCGTAGTTGGTAAGGATGTTTGTCGACGTAGTCGCTGCAATTGCCTGGTCGAGTACGAACCCAGTCGTAGAAGGGTATCGCAATTTGTTTCATCCCCGATTGGACGATATTTTATTTATTTATTTATTTATTTCATTACGTCACTAGACGTGCCTTAACCAAGACAATGTCGTTATTGCTAACTCAGAATAATATTAAAGAGAAATGAAGAAAACTCAACAGTACTCAACCAATGTTTAGGCTAATTACCAGCTGATGATATTTTCAGGCCTAAATTATCTAATACGATGTACAACAATTGAAGCGGAATCAGATTATTGAATGAGGCGATGTATTAGTAACGACAGGCTTTTAAACTGGGAGGCACCCTTTGGAAAATAATTAGTTGATGTTAAGGAATGTGGTAGTACATGTAGCACGACCGAAGTGATATATGGTATGGACCTTGGAGATAGTTCCTCAAAGAACCTCCTCTCCTGCCTTGGAAGCTGTAATGCGTGACTTTGACAAGCGCCGCATCAGCCGGCTATGATGCCCTTCGCCACACCGGGGGTCACAGGCACTCACCAAAACTCCGAGACACGAGTTTACCGGCCACCCACGTGGAATTGGCAAGTGGGTAGCGTTTTTAGCGTCAAATTATGTTTTGGAACCTTTTGAAATGGCGTGATCGGCGGCAAAGTCGCTTGGAAAAATAGGTTGCTGTGCTTCAGGACCGCCAACTAGGTCACTGATCCTTAGCAATTGTGTCGCCGCACGCGCCAAGTGACTCGCTGGTTCCGTTGTGAATTGGCCGCGCGCTACAAAGCGTGGTCGACGTCTCCTCGCGTGGCCTGACCTAGCTGGATAGCCTGACACACAGTAGCTGATTGCGTGAGAAGAATGGCTGATCAACACGGGTATTGCAGCATTTGTGCAAAATTCAATCGCATACTAAGCCAAGACAGCAAAAATGAGGCAGCAAAAGAAGGTCACGGCATGGTCCATTCGATTTTGAATTTGAGCCCAATTCACTTCCTTTTCCGCTTTTCTCTACCCCCTCTCCGTTTGCGACAATCACTGCTTCTCCTCCATGGCATATGCGTCGGTTCAAATGTTTCGTCGTGCACTATACGTGTTTGGGCAAAGATTCATAACAGAGCATTCGAGATCTTCCACAAATGGTGCGGGCAGCCCCATCCACACAGACACGCTACAACATTATTCGCAAATTTCGGCAAATTAGCTGCAAGGGCCGCGCCAAACGACATACACCCATACAAATTCCTGCCGTCGGGTTACTGTAACCCATCGTGCATGCTGAAGTTGGCTGCTTGTGAAATTCCCGGTGATCCATATCGGGGGGGGGGGGGGGATCAGCACCGCACCGGATAGACAAAGTCAGCCATCTACATCAATTTCTATATCGCTTATTGTGATTGTAAAACAGGAATAACAACCACAAGGAAGCCAAGCTCATCCATTAATGAATCGAATACGAAGCAGTACGAACAGGGTTCCACCATCACCGACCTACTAACTGGTACCATAACCACTTCCGAATAGAAACATCAAACTTCAGTCTTCAGGTCACCAGATTTGGCGAGAGCACATCCAAGTGCCCCAACGAAGGCAAGGCGTGGAGTGATCAACCCTGCACCACTACGCGTCATCCTTTTACCACAATGAAGCTTTTCAACAAGATGAAGAGGTTGGACAGTTGCCATAAGAGACGAGCCTCCCCAGTTATGAGGGTTGAGATGAAGAAAATTGACGAAGCAAAGGGCTGAGATGAAGAAAATCGACGAAGCAAAGGGCTGAGATGAAGAAAATCGACGAAGCACAGAAGCGAATAGGAAGCGAATATAGTTTACTTATTTGTGTGCGCCAGAAGACGCACCAGATAACAGGAAAAAATAATTAAAAGCAAACACCAAGGTTTATCAGGAAATAAAAAAGGTAACATAGCTTTTAGTCGTTTAAGCAACGGATCAAAGTAGAATTCAATCACCAAGAACCGTGAGCGCTATATTTGATGGGAAACGGGTCCTCCTTCCGAACAGACGCAAGCACGAGCCGGGCGAAGTCTTATACCTTCACCGGTCGGCAATGGTGCCCTTACGCCACCTTAGGGGATCACAGGAGCTGTGTGAACTTCGAAAGACAAGTATATGGACAGTGCTCGGGGAAGAGAGAGAGCAGGTAAAAACCGGACACCCAGACTCGCGGGCGACAGGAGCGAAGGGTATGTTCAGAATGGGGATGAAGAGAACCCTTTTCGGTAGGTATATGTCTACCAAGAACACGCTACTTATATTGCAGAATAGTCTTAGTAAATTGTGCCTAACGACAAGGGAGTAACGAGAAAGAAGGGAATAATAATCTGCCAAAAACTGTATTCCCATTTTCGCAAAAATTGTAATATCGGAATTTTTTTAATTGTAGGTACCTGGTGTGCTTGTTTCGACTGAAGCTTCAAAAGGCATGAATGTGATACCTACGCTGGGATTCAAAATGAAAGATGGAAGTGAATTTAGTGATCATATCGTGAGATATCAGGAACTTCTACTATACCGAGCGGTTAGACCATATTCAAAAATTGGAATAATAGCAGCATGTTCGAATTCTCACCGGGCAACGTCTGCACTGCTGTCGACGGAAAACAGGAGATCCAATTTTGCATCAAATTTGATTGCTTCCCAATGTGACCACATGAACGTCTCCCAGAGCCCTTGTGGCCCCACCTCCCCGGACGCCCCTTCTCGTGGCAACTTACACGGGGGCTGTGTCTCAGCTAGATTTTCCTTTTTTCGCGTGAAACTTTGTATGTGGTCCGCAGATTGGGGACACAACATAAATGTATGGGTAACAGAAGAACTCAAATTTCCGTGGACAATTCTTATAACTGGCGTTTCCCATAACAGACACCGTTGGGTACCCAGGTCGACAAACTTGTGCGAAGGAATTGATTTCACTCTCAATAAGTTTCCACTTACATCGCAAATAAGCATGTAACCTTCATAGACGATGCATGCCGTTCTTCGTTAGCATGACCACGCGGCATAGCCATAGTTCCGCATGAACTGCTATTCTGCTAGGTCAGGCAGCATGGTGTTTATGAGCGATATATGGATGGCACGCTCGCACTACTATTATGATGACGCCGCTGTTTCTAATTTGGAGATGAAATCACTTCCATTTTGTCTCTAGGGGAAGCTCATTCGCAAGATTCGGAGCTTTCAAAGATCGAATCACAAATTTTTGCGAATGAAACAAGAGATATACCCCTGCAATACCATTTAGAAAGGACAGTGTACATGCTCACGGGGACAATAATCGGTTTCGTTTTTGGCGCGAAAGTAACACCGCACGCGGCACCGCAAATCGATAACGCGAGAGCTCAGCCTACTGTGAGTGGTCTGCCGTGAAACGTGGCCGATAATGACGCCCAGTAATGAGGACCAGCTACTAACCATAAGGTATTAGGTTGTGAACAAGTTTTTGCCAGGTTCTACACCCTCTTGTTCATCTGAGTCTTTTGATTGAAATACAGCGCTATGGGTAATGTGGTGATTGGAATCATCCCTGAAAGAAGTCGTCGCATGGGAACCAGGGGCCTAAGAAGCCTAGCAATGGCGGAATCCTTGTCGAAAAGGCGTTCTCGAGCTGTAGAGACGGCGTAGCTGTTAACATCTGAAGCCTTTGGATGCAGGCCCCGCCTCCAGGCGACGTGATTCCTGATTAGCCACGGTAAGAGTTGAAGGTATCACGGCGCGTTTTCTCAGTTTTAGCTTGAAGCTCACTCTAGAAAATATTTGGATGTTGTCAAATTTCCGAACATCCCTTCATGTTTGCGACTTGGCAACATGCTAGTGGAAATCTCGTTCGGACCATCCGCTTCTTGGCGGAAATATAGTCCGCGTCGATTATCACCGGTAGCGAGGGAATATTCTCTTGTCTTTAGCTATGTCGTTACCTTTTCTCTTCACCGCCGTGTTACTAACAATGAGCACCTCGACGTTCATATTCACTACATTTTTCTCTGCTCGTCCGAATTTCCCCTATCACTGCCTTCAACATCTAGAAGTTACAGAAATGGAGTATTTTTTTTTCGTCTATCATCAAGGTTGTTAAAAGGTATACACGTATATGCTCTCAATAGGATTGTTCCAACTTTACACAATGATACTGCTTTTTATTTCATATCACTCGAATGCTGGTTGTTTTTGAGGCTTAAAAATGAAGTACTCGGCAGAAATATGCACTTTCAATATCTCCTTTTTGTCGCCTACCGTTGAAGTCAGAAAGAATAGCCATTCGTGCATTTGATAGAGCTTTTTCTGCTCTACAAAAATGTACCATTCGTCTTCTGAATTCTTTTATAGTTCAATATTTCTGAGAATTAGAAATGTACTCAGCGAAAACATGCGCTTTCAACAACTGCCTTTTTTCGTCAGAAATCGATATTTCATTAGAAAATTTTATATAACCAACAAAAATTTGTACTATAACACTGAATTGATCAACGATCTCTTATCTCACTCGTATGATTCGATCTGGCTCGGAAAACGTCAACTTTTTTGGACCTCAGTGTGCTGAAAGTGCAGATTTTGGGCAACAAGTAAGTTCATCTCTGGACCTTAATAACAAGAAGCAGTCAAAATCAGGAGTATGCATAATAACATCATTCTGTGAAGCTGAAAAAGCTTTGAAGAATACACATACACACATATTTTGTGTTCTCGATTATAGACGAGAAGGAGGAGATGCCGAAGAAGTAGATTTGTAACCTCTGGGTACTGCATTTTCTGAACTCCATAAATATTTGTCGTGAGAAGGAGGAGACAATGCTGTGAAACAGGGAACAGAAGAAGGCAGGAATTATTCCCCAACCTCACGCTTACTGGCATTATAACTCAATGTGGTCGGGAATCCAGAACAAATGCATCCTTTTCTATGAATTCATCTGCGCCCTCTCCCAGTGACTTGCTCGTTTTAGGGTCACATTCTAGGGTCTACCGGCGGGTCATCTATTGTACTTTGATCTTCTTCTCCCTGGTACATCAGATGGAAAAGAGTTGCAGCTGTCTCCGGCATCTAGTGTACTACTATTTGGGATAACTCAATACACAAACAGCAGCGTAGTTGGTAAGGATGTTTGTCGACGTAGTCGCTGCAATTGCCTGGTCGAGTACGAACCCAGTCGTAGAAGGGTATCGCAATTTGTTTCATCCCCGATTGGACGATATTTTATTTATTTATTTATTTATTTCATTACGTCACTAGACGTGCCTTAACCAAGACAATGTCGTTATTGCTAACTCAGAATAATATTAAAGAGAAATGAAGAAAACTCAACAATACTCAACCAATGTTTAGGCTAATTACCAGCTGATGATATTTTCAGGCCTAAATTATCTAATACGATGTACAACAATTGAAGCGGAATCAGATTATTGAATGAGGCGATGTATTAGTAACGACAGGCTTTTAAACTGGGAGGCACCCTTTGGAAAATAATTAGTTGATGTTAAGGAATGTGGTAGTACATGTAGCACGACCGAAGTGATATATGGTATGGACCTTGGAGATAGTTCCTCAAAGAACCTCCTCTCCTGCCTTGGAAGCTGTAATGCGTGACTTTGACAAGCGCCGCATCAGCCGGCTATGATGCCCTTCGCCACACCGGGGGTCACAGGCACTCACCAAAACTCCGAGACACGAGTTTACCGGCCACCCACGTGGAATTGGCAAGTGGGTAGCGTTTTTAGCGTCAAATTATGTTTTGGAACCTTTTGAAATGGCGTGATCGGCGGCAAAGTCGCTTGGAAAAATAGGTTGCTGTGCTTCAGGACCGCCAACTAGGTCACTGATCCTTAGCAATTGTGTCGCCGCACGCGCCAAGTGACTCGCTGGTTCCGTTGTGAATTGGCCGCGCGCTACAAAGCGTGGTCGACGTCTCCTCGCGTGGCCTGACCTAGCTGGATAGCCTGACACACAGTAGCTGATTGCGTGAGAAGAATGGCTGATCAACACGGGTATTGCAGCATTTGTGCAAAATTCAATCGCATACTAAGCCAAGACAGCAAAAATGAGGCAGCAAAAGAAGGTCACGGCATGGTCCATTCGATTTTGAATTTGAGCCCAATTCACTTCCTTTTCCGCTTTTCTCTACCCCCTCTCCGTTTGCGACAATCACTGCTTCTCCTCCATGGCATATGCGTCGGTTCAAATGTTTCGTCGTGCACTATACGTGTTTGGGCAAAGATTCATAACAGAGCATTCGAGATCTTCCACAAATGGTGCGGGCAGCCCCATCCACACAGACACGCTACAACATTATTCGCAAATTTCGGCAAATTAGCTGCAAGGGCCGCGCCAAACGACATACACCCATACAAATTCCTGCCGTCGGGTTACTGTAACCCATCGTGCATGCTGAAGTTGGCTGCTTGTGAAATTCCCGGTGATCCATATCGGGGGGGGGGGGGATCAGCACCGCACCGGATAGACAAAGTCAGCCATCTACATCAATTTCTATATCGCTTATTGTGATTGTAAAACAGGAATAACAACCACAAGGAAGCCAAGCTCATCCATTAATGAATCGAATACGAAGCAGTACGAACAGGGTTCCACCATCACCGACCTACTAACTGGTACCATAACCACTTCCGAATAGAAACATCAAACTTCAGTCTTCAGGTCACCAGATTTGGCGAGAGCACATCCAAGTGCCCCAACGAAGGCAAGGCGTGGAGTGATCAACCCTGCACCACTACGCGTCATCCTTTTACCACAATGAAGCTTTTCAACAAGATGAAGAGGTTGGACAGTTGCCATAAGAGACGAGCCTCCCCAGTTATGAGGGTTGAGATGAAGAAAATTGACGAAGCAAAGGGCTGAGATGAAGAAAATCGACGAAGCAAAGGGCTGAGATGAAGAAAATCGACGAAGCACAGAAGCGAATAGGAAGCGAATATAGTTTACTTATTTGTGTGCGCCAGAAGACGCACCAGATAACAGGAAAAAATAATTAAAAGCAAACACCAAGGTTTATCAGGAAATAAAAAAGGTAACATAGCTTTTAGTCGTTTAAGCAACGGATCAAAGTAGAATTCAATCACCAAGAACCGTGAGCGCTATATTTGATGGGAAACGGGTCCTCCTTCCGAACAGACGCAAGCACGAGCCGGGCGAAGTCTTATACCTTCACCGGTCGGCAATGGTGCCCTTACGCCACCTTAGGGGATCACAAGAGCTGTGTGAACTTCGAAAGACAAGTATATGGACAGTGCTCGGGGAAGAGAGAGAGCAGGTAAAAACCGGACACCCAGACTCGCGGGCGACAGGAGCGAAGGGTATGTTCAGAATGGGGATGAAGAGAACCCTTTTCGGTAGGTATATGTCTACCAAGAACAGCTACTTATATTGCAGAATAGTCTTAGTAACTTGTGCCTAATGACAAGGGAGTAACGAGAAAGAAGGGAATAATAATCTGTCAAAAACTGTATTCCCATTTTCGCAAAAATTGTAATATCGGAATTTTTTTAATTGTAGGTACCTGGTGTGCTTGTTTCGACTGAAGCTTCAAAAGGCATGAATGTGATACCTACGCTGGGATTCAAAATGAAAGATGGCAGTGAATTTAATGATCATATCGTGAGATATCAGGAACTTCTACTATACCGAGCGGTTAGACCATATTCAAAAATTGGAATAATAGCAGCATGTTCGAATTCTCACCGGGCAACGTCTGCACTGCTGTCGACGGAAAACAGGAGATCCAATTTTTGCATCAAATTTGATTGCTTCCCAATGTGACCACATGAACGTCTCCCAGAGCCCTTGTGGCCCCACCTCCCCGTACGCCCCTTCTCGTGGCAACTTACACGGGGGCCGTGTCTCAGCTAGATTTTCCTTTTTTCTCGCGTGAAACTTTGTATGTGGTCCGCAGTATGGGGACACAACATAAATGTATGGGTAACAGAAGAACTCAAATTTCCGTGGACAATTCTTATAACTGGCGTTTCCCATAACAGACACCGTTGGGTACCCAGGTCGACAAACTTGTGCGGAGGAATGGATTTCACTCTCAATAAGTTTCCACTTACATCGCAAATAAGCATGTAACCTTCATAGACGATGCATGCCGTTCTTCGTTAGCATGACCACGCGGCATAGCCATAGTTCCGCATGAACTGCTATTCTGCTAGGTCAGGCAGCATGGTGTTTATGAGCGATATATGGATGGCACGCTCGCACTACTATTATGATGACGCCGCTGTTTCTAATTTGGAGATGAATTCACTTCCATTCTGTCTCTAGGGGAAGCTCATTCGGAAGATTCGCAGCTTTCAAAGATCGAATCAAAAATTTTTGCGAATGAAACAAGTGATACACCCCTGCAATACCATTTAGAAAGGACAGTGTACATGCTCACGGGGACAATAATCGGTTTCGTTTTTGGCGCGAAAGTAACACCGCACGCGGCACCGCAAATCGATAACGCGAGAGTGAGCCTACTGTGATGGTCTACCGTGAAACGTGGATCGCTTCTCACATCCTCCAGTTCATAAGTACTCTAGAGTGGAGTCTTAGTGCGCCGATAATAACGCCCAGTCGGCGGCAAATTTACGACTCCTTGCTTTTTTACCCATGCTTTATTGTGTGTGTCAGTAACCCGCAATCTGTGGTGAAAGGTGAAGTCATGAAGGTCGTCGGGTCTATATCGTTAGGACAGAAACGTCGCGTGCCGAACACGGCCACGCGACGTTTCTGTCCTAAAGATATACACCCAAGGTCGTTGACTATCTGCACATGGATGCCCTTTCGGCTAATTGCGACTGTCGATTCGAGAGCAGAAATACAGTCATGCTGAAAGTGAGTTTACCATTCATCGGAACACTTTGTTTTTGCACCCAAATTTTTTCTTATGACGTTATTATCATACTATATTGTTTAATTTTTCTTGCTATCCAGTCGGCAGGAAAAGGACAATGAACAAAACTGAGGGCCTTTGATTTGGGGTTTGGCTGTGATCATTATGAAGTTCTAGCTTTCGGCCTGGCACAAGTGGTGGGAGGTGCTTATGGCCAAACTAACAGTATAACGACAACCCCATTAAAGACACCGATAGTGGTAAATTCGACGAATCGTGGAATGCGAAAGCAGGGGTTCTTAGCAGTGTCAGCAGAGAGAAACGTTAAAACGCGGAAAACCAGAGAGATAGGAACCCGGAAGTCCCACACTCTTCCGTCTGTATGTATCACGAGCCGGGGGTGGATTGCAGACGGGCGAGGGGCTAAATCAGCCGGCGACAAACGATGTCACCCGGCTTGAACTGCACAGGGGCAGGCCATGTTGCGGGATAGTGATAAGACCCCGAGCGGTGCTTTTCGATGCAACTTTCGCAAGACATTGCCTCCACTTGTGTGGAAGGTTTCTTTCCAGAGAACATGTATTCACAGTTCCTGCTTCCTCCTTACCTCTTCGTGTGCCTTCAAAGCTCCCTTGTAAATACGACAGGTATTGCGGAATAAGGGGTACTTGTCAGAGGGTTCGAGCAAAGTAGGGCATAACATACTCGTTAGATCGTTCGTATCGATCGGTCAAGTCAAGAAAAGCACACCGGAATGTTCTTTATGAGTTTTTGAGAATGAATTTAGTCTCGAGAGCTAGTCGTGGGTTTTGTTATGAGTGGGTGCCCGAGGGAGCCTGTGGCAGTTCATATCAGTGAACAATTCTCTCGTCCTTTCTTCAAAGACCTCCAATCATGATGATTTTGGACGTTTTCATATCAGTAGGTCGTCGTCATATTTGTAATTTGTGTAATAATGGTGCTTGTTACGTACATGGCTTTCCTGATGTGTTTGGATCCTGTGCTCCGTAAGCAGAGGTTCAGTCAGTCTCCATATCGACAACAGAATGATGAAGTGAGAAATTATAAATCCAATTGTCGAACGCATTCATGGTTCGTAAGCTAAGGTTGTCAGTAACGTCTCGGTTTTTTAAGATGGAAGGCAACATTTTTGCGAGAGCAGCTGATGCTTCCGCGTCCGAGAGCTCTTCAGCCACTACTGTGCGCGCGAGAGCCAGTAGTAAACCTAGTAAGGCCGCGGTCATACTTTGCGCAGCTGCGTTAGTTGACGCGGCGCTGTGCCAAGGTTCGAATCGGCCACAATCACCATACTGTAGTGTGATTGGGTCAAGAATTTTGCAAACGCTGCGCATTATCTACTGACGCCGTCGTCTGCGGCTGGCAAATGGTTGCGTGAGTTTGACGCCGGTACCGGCGTCAACTCACGCAGGCACCTGCGTGAATTGACGCCTGCACCGGCGTCAACTAACGCAGCTGCGCAAGGTATGACCGCGGCGTAAGTGGTGTTGTGTTGTTTCACTTTTAGGAAGATGTTCGCTGGATCATTGGTGGGGGTGTTTAAAGCCAATTTGAGCGTCTCATGTATGAAATAATTTTTAGAAATAGCCAAAATTGGGCAAGTAGATCTGTCCACGTTTCCACCCATGGCCTTATAGAATGGGAAGTAGAATTCTCGGAGTAATTTGAGCTTTGAATTCTACATTGTTCTTCCAGACGTTCTTGGACGTGTGGAAGCCGAGCAGAATCGATGGTGGAAGAACAGAGGAAAAATATTTTTGAGGATCATACAATGCTTAACTGAGTATTGTCGTTGCTCTTTTGCTGGTCTTCTGTTCTTAAACGGGAATGCGTTTCTCAGGCATTTTGAAACATTGGTGAGACTCTTAGTGTGCCCTTCGGTGTCGAACCTTTCTCAGTCCTGCAGATACATCTTCCGCTTTAAGATTAATTTCAATCGATTTGGGTGACTGGGACTTTCACTATGCCGCTCATTTATCTCACTGCGGATGGTCGTGTGATTCAACAAGAGGAGGGCTTTCACAAGTGTTTTAGTTAGCTCTCTTGCGGCCATATTTTGCTTTGTTTGGAAGGAGCGAAACGAATGTTTGTGTTTTGAGACTTTAGAAGCTGGAATTCTTTTACAAATCAGTTTTATTCGGTTGCACTTCACGGTTGGCACCTGAGGACTTGTAAGATTCCCGATGGTCAAAGCAGCAAAACAAACCGTTTAGAGCTTCAAAATGTCTGCAGTTTGACTTAACAATAAGCTCTCTCCCATCAATCCTTCCGCTTGTAAGTGTTCGACGCTTATGTTTGTGCTATTCTCCATTTTCCTTTCATCTTAAGCTTCGTGGTATTTGTGATTTCCATCTTTAGTTCTTCATTTGAATTTCGGGTCAAATCAAGTTGGGGGGGGGGGGGGGAGACGCAATTTTGCGTCAAGGTCGAAGCTCCTTTCCCTCCCTAGGCTTAGGCTGAAACTGATATCTTCTCCTTCCACATGAAAAAGCATCTGTCAAAGCATAGGTTTCATCTGCTTTAGCCTAAGCCTAAGGAGGGAAAGAAGCTTTGACGTCGGTGAAAATTTGACGCAAAGTTGCGTCTCCCCCCCCCCCGACTTGATTTGACCCTGAATTTCTTCTTGATTACATTCTTGCATGCTTCTAAATATAGATGACAAATAAATTTCTATAATTCTGTTGCGGGTGGTTCACCAGTGATCGTTACGTGTCCGCTAGAGAGACATCAAAAGTGGAAATGTGCTTAGTTAACGGATGCTCTTGAGTGGAGAAGCTCACATGCACTAGTTGAAGCATTTTTGAACTCAAATTATCCCCGGAGACATTTCATGTCACCCGACGATGTTTGCAGATATTGTTTGCATGTCTGTGTCAACTGTGAACATGCTTCAAGCAGGAAGGTCCTCAGCTCACTTCCCTGGGCGGCTACGATGCTCGTAAAATTCTTCAAACGCGTGAGTAATCCACTCTTCACTCTTTCTTTTTCTCCATTTTGCTTGGCTGGGTGGTTTGCTGCTCTGCTTTAGTGGCTCACGTTGTATTTCCTCGAATTGAATCACGCAATATTCGCACAGATATTGCTAATAAGAGTGCTCATCATTTGATTCAACTGACGCACGTGTTTTCGTGAAAATCAGTAAACAATTCGGTTTTCTCGTAGTTTCATCAGATTTCTATTCCTCTCGCTAGATGTATTACGTTGACGGTTGCCGTTGCCTAATAATTGTAATTAATTATAATTATTATAGCATGACATTTATAAGCTCTGCGTGTCATTGATATGAAACCGTAGGGTGGGTAAGGTCACATTGTACCAAAACGCACGGTTGGCTAGCCGGTAGTTCGAGAGTAGTTGGAGCTTTTTCCTATTCTGTCATCTAGTTGGTATCACAAGCAGCTAACTTCAGTACCCAACCAAACATTGGGTGTATATCACTAGGATAAAACCGTCGCGTGCCGAACACGGCCACGGGTATTACCTATAAAGCCAAGCGGTAGCCGGGTCGCAAGTGCGCACGACACACCACTACAGTAACCCTTCCGTCCATATTTACCCTAAAGTCCCATAGTTAAGAGCGGCCCGTAGATAAGAGCGGTTTGTGCTAGAAAATGAAAATTGACGTTTGTATACGTTTTTCTTTGGCGCTGTGTGCTCATGATTATCGCATTAATAGCCTACAATTTTACCTTTATTCTTACTGTTCTCTATACTTTTTCTATTGCTTTCTTTTATTAGGTTGTAAGGAAAGTTCTGGCCGCATTCGCGCGTTCACAAGATAAACTCCAATTTCGAAGCGCGTCTACATGAATTAAGTTACAAGTTGTGCTCCCTAGATAGAGAAAAAGTTGCTCTTTCTGGATATATGCTTTTCTTGAAATGTTACAAGATTTTCGAGTTATTAGGAAAATCATAAAGTACTGCGAAAATGGCATTTTTTAGATGACGTCACTTCACGAGTTTTTGTTTAGCTGAGTCCCAGCGAAGGTGACCACAAATGTAAGTGCTGCAAGGGGAGAGGGTGAAGCATTGTACTGAACACTTTCTCCCTGGTTTCAGAAGTGCAGAAATGAGAACGAGTTGCTCGAATTTTCAATTGATCATATCGCTTTAACTAAAGCGACAGAAAGCGAAGAGCGCCCATACTTGCAGGGGATATCCACAAGTATTGGCCCTCAACAAACAAGCTTGACCAACCACCTCAAGTAGCCTTGATTTGGAAAAACCCAAAGAATTGGGTGCCGAGGGACCCCTCAGGGCAGCTATGCGCAAGCGCATTTTCCACAAATCCTCTTCCAGTAATTGAAGCAGTTGAAGGCTGAAGCCATTACTCGTCTGTCATATTCACCAGATCTAGCGCTAACTATGCCCCACTTTTCCAAACATCTGGACAGCCTCTTCAGCAGCAGTCTGTTCGGAAAGAATTATGGTTTGAAGTTGTCTTTTTTTTGTTCTCGCGCTCTATGAATCATCAGCCCTTCTTCAAAATAAGATATGCAAATATCCATAATACTTCCAAAACTGTGGCGAACCAAATGATGCTTATTCTGTGAGAAAAGATGCAGTCTGAGCCGAGTTATGATCTCCCGAAGTTGAAATTGCGAAACCGGCTATGAGAAATCTAATTTTACTGTTGGATTGGGAGCGACTGCTGCTGGAGAGAAATTTGAAACAATGCTAATATTTGAAATTTTTTTAAAGAATTTTAAGGATTTTTAAGAATTTTTTTTTGCCGGTAAATCAAACCGCTCTTATCTATGGGACTTTAGGGTATCAGCTGCTGCTAAAGACGCAGTTCGACCGTCACTACGACTACGAGATTGCTTAGAATTGTGCGTGTGAATAGAGCCAGTGCAGTTGAGACGGCCAATCTTCTGTGTTCAGCATACTGCACTATTATAGCCGAGGCTTTTCAAGAATTAGTTATGGAGAAGGTGCTATTATAGTTGCTAGGGTTGGGGGGGGGGACACTCATTGTCGTGCTATCCGCCCTAATCCAAGATTTTTAATCAGCAATCTGAACGTTAAAGTGTATATTTACCTGGGCCTTATTTGAAGACATAGGTGCTTCTCCCTAAAGAAGGCTTAGGCAAATTCGCAGGCTAAAATAGCGCCGTACGCTGAGCTTGGTGGAGGCCTTCCCCGCTACATTAGCACCGAGCATGTAACTCGTCTCCGTCATCTGAGACTCAAGTAAAAATTTTCACTCAACTGTACAAGTTTATGATGGTAGGATATTATAAGGTGGAAGCTGCGAGCGCGAAGGTGAGTGGTCGCCCACAACTACATTAGCACAGTAAATACTTCCGTTTTTGTTCAGTTCGTTTACGAATACGTCGACGGGAGTGTTTTTCAGATCCTCAGTCATTTGTAATACGTAGAGCGGTGCCAATTGTAATACAGCCCGAACCGAACATGGGAAAGTGGAGTGCCTCCTCCCTATCCCCCTCAATAACATCTGCACTATACATCATAACAGCCTACACATATACTTACATATACATTATCTCCCGTTTACTTTCGGAGTATTGAAAAATGCGTATTCTGTAGTCGTATACATTGTAACAGCGTCTTGATCTGAATAAATATAGGCGGGAGGGTCACTGTAGTGGTGTGCCGTACGCAATTGCGGCCCGGCTACCGCTTGGCTTTATAGGTAATACCCACGGCCACGACGGTTTTGTCCTAGTGATATACACCCCCAAACATTTACCGTAACGTGCGGTCGTCAATTATGGTGTACGTGACGTAGAGTGCTCGTACTCGCACCGGACTCGACGCTCAAAACATGATGCAACATGTTGCATTCGTTGCTTTTTTCATCGCTTAACCTAAAACTGGGGCCACTTGCTGTTGTTGGTATCGAATTTGACCACTCGGCAGTTCCAGCTTTAGTGCTACTGGTACACTGGAGCTAGTCCTTCCTCTTGTCTTTTTTGAAGTGAACTCGCTGCTGCAAAGTTTCTTTGCCTCTGATACGTTTTTGACTGCTTCTCGTATGTTTTCTGCACATCGCTGGTAAATGATTTAACAGTGACCTCTCATTTTTGATTTCCACCCATGTCGAATCCCCTTTTCTTACATAGGCTTAGGCTAAAGCTGATGAAACTTATCCTTTATGGGTGCTTTTTCATGTGGGAGGAAAGGATATCAATTTTAGCCTAAGCACAGGGAGGGAAAGGAGCTTTTACGCCGAGAAAGGTGCAGCCACTGAGTTAACTCCAGCGTAAGCTAAGCAATTACGGCGTGATGCGGCGTCAAGTCCGGCGCGAGTACGTGAGCACTCTACTTCACGTACACCAAAACTGACGACTGGGGTTACGGTAAATGTTTGGTTGGGTACTGAAGTTAGCTGCTTGTGTTGGTATCAGAATGCGTCGAATTTCGTCCCCGTTGTCGGTATTCGAGATTAATTAGATGTTATTCGATTTTGAATTTTCAACTTCTAGCATTGTGTACCTTTGAATTTTGCCCCGTATATCTTCTTTCCTTTCTAGAAAACCTCTGAGAGGATTCCTGTCCTTATACTCGACTTTTTATGGTGCGCGTACAATTTATGAGCTATTTATTTTACATCCTTTGTCCGTTTGTTACCGTTCTTTGATTGTTCTGCGTATGCCGCCGGCAGTACGTTTTTATGGCTCTCTCTTAAAGACAAAGGAAGGGTAAATTTGACGGATTGTGGAGGATGAAAGTGGGTTGCACAGCAGTGTAAGAACGAAGGAAAACTGCAAAAAAAGCGAGTAAATAGGAATCCGAAAACCTCCTCTCTCGCGCCCTTCTGCGTCACTAGCCCAGGGTGGACGGGCGGAAAGGCAAAATTAGCCGGCCGCGAACGTTGTCCAGCCTTCGTCGTGCATGTATCGTGTCGGGATCCGTCAAATCAGAAGAGTGAACGTGGGGCCGTATGCTACTTCTTTCCCATTTGTTCATTTCCAATTTTTTTTTACGTTTTTGCAAGAAATAGGGTGTTGATTTGTTTGGGTCGGGCACTCATACACGCACTATCGTCGTTCGCCTAAGGCCGCGGTCATACTTTGCGTAGCTGCGTTTGTTGACGCCGGTACCGGCGTCAACTCACGCAAGTGTCTGCGTGAGTTGACGCCGGCACCGGCGTCAACTAACGCAGCTGCGCAAAGTATGACCGCGGCCTAACATCATCTTGCAATTACCTATCATATCACTTTAGTATATATTCTGATGCTCCAATTTGCGTCACGCTTCACTATTCGTTTGACTTTCTGTTGAATCATGGCTAGCTAACCCTGCCAGTCGGCTGCTAGATTTTTCCAGTCGACTCCAGTTGAATTGCAATACTTCCCATATCGGTTTCATCTCGTGAGCAGTGCACACATCTAGAAACTTCCTGGGCGTGAGTAAACCGTCACACTCCCTGCTTCCTTCGCTCACGATCCCTTGGAATTTTTTTTATATCAGGAAGACATGTTGCCAGTTCTTAGTTGCTTTTGCATAACATACTTCCTCCAGTTATAATGCCTCCACTTATAATGCGTCTAAAGAACTGACATTGGGCTAGAACTCGTCACATGCAACTCAGTGCTCGGTGCTAGTGCAGTCAAGGAGGGGCACTCCGTTGTGCTCGGCAAACGGCACAACTTTTGTGTAAGCTTTGAAGGTGAAGCGCTTCAGTAGGCGTCACGAAATTGAGTGCTCCCAACATTATAAGGACCTTATTGCCTGTTAATTATTTGTGATGATGAATAGTACACGTTTCTACGTCTACTCAAGCACGATACACGCATATTCACACCCATGAATCTACTTTAGCATATTGCGGTACACAATCGCGGCCACGAGCGTCATGTGGATATATTATTCTTTTAAAATCTCCTCCTTGTACGTCTGGGTTTTCTTTTTTCTTTCATCAGAATTGTACCAACGATATCACGTTTTCCACTTGATTGTGACTACAGCTATGGTTATGTTCATTGTGTTAGTGTGGTCAAGAGGACTCCCGCCTTTGGCTGCCTAGTTTTTTTTATTTGTTGTTTGGCACAAGTTACTAAGACTATTCTGCAATATAAGTAGCGTGTTCCTGGGATATGCATATACCTACTGGACTGAAGGGTTCTCCTCATCCCCATGCTGAACACTCCCTTCGCTGCCGTCGCCCGCGAGTCTGGATGTCCGGTTTTGACCTGCTCTGTCTGTTCCCCAAGGGCTGTCGGTATACTCGTGTTTCGGAGTTCTAACAAACTCCTGTGACTCTCTAAGGCTGAGGTTATACCGTGCGGACCGTCCGGACCGGTCGGACCGGCCGGTCCGACCGGTCCGGACGGTCCGCACGGTATAACCTCAGCCTAAGGTGGCGTAAGGGCCCCTTCGGCGACTGGTGCAGGTATAAGACTCAGATCCGGCTCGTGCGTCTGGTTTGAAAGGGGGACCTGTTACCCATCGAGATTAGTGCTCCTGTTTTTTTGCTTAGTGAATTCACTCTGATCCGTTGATTAAACAACTAAAAGCTGTGTTAACTTTCTATACGGTTGCTCGTAACTGCACTAAATCGGGCATCAGTCTTCCTGACCAACCTTGCTGTTTTCTTTAAGTCATTTTTTTCCTGTTCTCTGGTGCGTCTTCTGGCCTGCACAAATAAATAAATAAATAAATTATATCCGCTCCCTTTTCTTTCTGTGCTTCATCAATTTTCTTCATCTCAACCCTCATAACTGGGGAGGCTCGTCTCTCGTGGTAATTATCCAACCTCTTTACCTTGTTGTAAAGCTTCGCTGTGGTTATAGGATGACGCGGATTGGTGGAGGGTTGATCACCCCACGCCTTGCCTTCGTTGGGGCACTTGGATGTGCTTTCGCCATAGCTGGTGACCTACAGGCTGAAGTTTGATGTTTTTATTCGGGATTGGTTATGATACCAGTCAGTAGGCTCGGTGAGGGTGGACCTATTGCTTCGTATTCGATTCATTAATGGATGAGCTTGGTTTTCTTGTGATTGTTCTTCCTGTTTTACAATCACAATAACCGACATAGTAACTGGTGTAGACGGCTGACTCTGTCGATGCGGTGCGGTTGATCCCCTGATAGGATCAGCGAAAATTGGGTAGAGTGCTGAAATTTGTTTTAGGCCACTGTAGCGCACCACATCCGCAATCGCGGCTGGCCGGCGGGCACGGTGGCGGGATATAATTTATGTCCCAAAATGCGTTTTCGTTCGAAATGGGATCTATCGATTGGGACGAATCGCTAAACCCTCGAAATCCTATCGAGGTGAATTGAAGTACAGGGGAGACGTAACTTTTCACCGTCGTCAAAGCTCCATCCCTCCTCAGGAAAATTCATATACCCTGTTCTTTCATGGAAAGGCATCAGCCAAACATCTGACTCATCTGTTTTAGCCTAAGCCTGGGGGGATGAGTGAGCTTCGACGTCGGTGGAAATTCTGCGTCTCCCCCATGCTTTAGATGACCTTCCTCTCGCTTTGTTAATTTTGAATGATGTCGCTTACCTTTTTATTATCTACTTGAATAGAATATTTACTGTCTCCTCTCCTTGATACTTATTCTCTTATCCCCTTCCCTCCCCATGATCCTATCTTGCAACTTGAGCCTCCCCATGCTCAGTCTGATCGCTACGATTTATTCACAAAAATGCTATGAGTGAAGATGTGTGTAAGAATGCAGGTGTTAATGTGCAATAGTTGGGGTAGGGCACTCCACCATGCTCGGCATTCGGCGCCCCTTTTGCCAGGCTTTTGCCTAATCCTTGGTTGAGGAACTAACCTCTAGCCCCTTAGTATAATTGTGCGATGGTATCAAGTGAGAAACAACAGCGCGAATTGTGTGCTGCCACTACATTAGCACCTCTGGAAATGCATTTATATAGTGCAATGAATTTTATTCCGAAATATTGTAACTCATTGGTTATACCTTTGTAGTCGTCGAAATTCATCGGATTTTGCGGATTTGTTAGAGATGACTGCATTTTACTCGAAATTAATTTTTCAGGTTTGACCGAGTACCGCAGTACAATGGGTCTGTTCGTCTGAACTGGAGAAACAGACTGAGAGGCTCTGCTGAACTGTGAAGAAACAGGATCGCATGAATTCGGGTGAGATCTTTTTCCATCTTTCGTCACTGTTTTAGGTGCTATCGCAATGAGAGTGGGACACTTCGCTAGGCGCTATTTTTGCCTTATCCTTATTTTTGTGTGTCTTATCCTTATCCTGCCTTATTTTGTGGGTCTGGGATGCTAAGGAGCTCTTCCCTTGCCCACCAAGGCTCGGGCAGAATATACCCTTGAATATGCAGATTGACATGTCAGTAATGTTCGAGTACCCAGCAATACCCACACTCATTGCGATAACACCTTTCTTTTCCACTGCATACATCTGAGAACAATGGGCGGATGTTCCGCGAAAATCAGTAATGGGAGATATTGATTTTTCATGTTTTTATTCATGACAGCTTCTGATTTTCCACGCGGCCCGCGATGCGATAGTTGTTACAAGTATGCTGAGTTATGGGCAGAAGTGTCGGTCTCGGATGGGACTCGAACGCGCACTCCGTGCTTTTGCCCATAACTCAGCATTACTCGTAATAATGTAAGATATTTATGCACTCGGAGCTTTAACGCCGCTGCACATTAGCGCTCTTCATGGACATTTATCCCCATCATCCAGATCCTATATTGTGAAGCCCATCACAGCATATATTGCCGCGAATCATTAGGCCATGGTTTATAACTTGTGCATTATTCGCAGTTCGCTTCAGTTTCCGTGGATCCGTATTGAGGCGACGATTTCGCGAACAAGCGCAAAATTGCTCCGGCGACACATGCGGTACGCTAGGCGTTTGCCACGACAGGTGGCTGTGATATTTGTCGTGATGTTTGGGCTCTCTCATTTTGCATACTCGGTTGCACGAGGTTTGATGATTTCGAGGGTTTTTTGGTCCGGGAGATCAATCTGAAAGTTATGCACGGGGTAAATTGTGAGCCGAAATTGGAGGATCCACTTAAACCCAGGAGGAGCGAACTCATCTGCAGTGGAGGCGAGAAGAAAAGGAACACCTGTCCCAATACGGTCATTATGTAACCGGGAATGGGACCAAAGCTGCGTTGTGAAGGTGAAACCGGAAATATAGCGCGGAAAATGGAAAACTGAGAGTGAGAGTGAGAAAGTTGTAACCAGACACGTGTCGATGCGATTGCGATCGTATGCCCAATCGCAGTCTCGCAACGAATAACTCGAGGTCTTCCCTTAAGATAATTTTAGACCCGTTTTTGCTATGAGTCGCGGAGTTTGGCCTGAGAAAGTGTGCGTCGGCGGCAAACAGGTCTTGGGCATTTTCACTTTTTTGTAGATAGTGGTTATGTATGAATGCTCTTAAGATTAATTAACCATGTCTTTATTTCACTTTTGTTCTTACTCTTACAGTGATATTTTTAGGAAATTTCTCGTCCCACGAGTGGAGGTTCCACGGGGTGCAAGTACGGTTTGTCGTGAACTGGTAAAGAGATGCAGAGGAGCATGTGTTCGTCCGGCCAAGGTTGGTCTCCTTTCATAATATCTTATCTGATACTTTCCTGAATTTTCAATCTCCCGTGCAGTTGTATTTCATGAGGCAGGGTTCGAAGTAGTAGGATTCACCCTTTTCCGGAAATCAGAGTTGTGGTTATCTGTGGAGTATTCGTTTAATAAGTGAAAGTGGAGTAGATAGACATCGATTGAAAGAGCTGTGGGAATGTTACATCTGCGTCCCTGTGATAATGTGAGATGCGTAATCTTCATTTCTTTAATTCTGTCAAATAGGCGGAGCCAAACTGATTGGAAAATCCTTTTTTGCACGTTCCACAACTCGGCATTTTGTAAAATTGCAAATCCAGCTATTCTTCATATTCATAGGTGCAGTTATTATCACCTTCCGCAACTCCGCAAAAACGCATCATCCACCATTATGAACGCTGCCTACTCTCTAAAACATTACGAGTTAATCTCAAAATTTCGTGCGCCTCGTATCAGTTAAGTGATGCCTGCATAGAGTAGCAATGTACAAAAGAGCAGCGAGAATATGAGAATTTCGAGTGTGTATTTTTGCTGTGGGCTTGCATTTCTGCATATTCTCGCTGCTTGTGTCACCTGTAAGAAACGAATGTAATGTTCGAAATAACAGAATTCATCAAATTATTAGGATTCTCTTCAAAGGCACCATTAGGGTGCAAGGTAGTCAGAACTGTGGTGATATGTTCTCCATAGATGAACGGTGCATTTCAAGGGTTTGATTTGCGGTGAAAATTAACTTGAATTGCGCTACTTAGCCCTTTTTTGTTGTGGCGTCGCCATCGTGCAGTGGAGTAGCCGTTAAGGGTGAGGCCATGGCCACAGCTTGGCTTGTCTGGCATCTGCATCATCCTCTCTAGTGATGCAGAGGACAGAAAACGCTTTTTCTCAATGAGAATCACTCGCTGGGAAACCATTTCTCGGGTTTTTAGGCGTTTCATTCCTTTCATCCCACTTAGCTTTACTTTGCACATCTACATTCATATTCAGAATTCACCCAAACCCACCCCTGTAATTAAATGTTGAAAGGGTTATTAGAAATTGTGGATAGTTTTTTCCCATTACTCGTTAGACTTCCCATAGCTATTGTATACCTCTTTCAAATGGTGTGCGTTTATTTCAGATTGCAACGGCATTGCATAGCGTGGGTCAGAAATCAGGAAACCTCGAAGCAGAGGTCCTTTTTGGACGTTCGTTTGGAGGGGGGGGGGAGGCGTGAAGAAAGGTGTCGTGAAAAAGTTATAGTATTTAAAAAGGGAGCCCTAAAGGAGCGGAGAGGTCTACTTCTTCTTTTTTTTGGAAAGGAAGATGTCGGGTCAGACAGAGTGGAGCCGCGAGAAGGGAGTCGTAGAGCGTTGGCGACGGGTGAAAATGGGTGTCACTAATATAATATGAAGTAGGTTGGTGCTCAGTTTGCTAAAGATTCCCTATCGCCTACCTCTTTTCCCTTCTCGCGTAGGGTGAAAGTGTTTGGAGGCAACCACCAAAGGAGGGTACGGGTCTAACATAAACAGGGTCAAGCACTGGTTGAGGAATACTTGAAAGGGGCTGTATTCTTGGTGGAAAAATTTGGAGAGGGTAGTGTTGGTGAAGGTTCGGTCGAGTGATACTGAGTGGCACTTATTTTTGGATTCGTTGGCTACTCTCCGTCTGAAAGAGGGCCGTCCATCGATAATTATTCCGTATTGGTTGTGCTGGATAGCAGTACCTCTCGTTTCGCGTTTGGGGACCATCCGTAATGCTCCAAAAAGTCTTTTTTCTCGACACCACGCTGTACTTTGTGGAGCAAAGGCCGGAGACCGGACCGCTCGCGGGCAGCAGCTGGACAATCGACAAGGAATTTTGAAAGATTGCCAGAAATCGTCAGAGTTAGTGATCTTTTTTTGTTTTCTCGCAATAAATTCTTTCTCAAGAGCGTTCCTCGAGGGGTGAGTTCAGTCGCAGTTGATTTTTAGTGTTTTAGCGAGTATTTCTTGTATTTGCTGTACTCATAGAATATTATTTGTTGTTTGATTTCTCTAGGATATCTTTGACTGTGTGAATTCGGTAAATATTTCAGGATACGTATTGTATTATCATTTTAGAACAACGTATTTTACTGTATTTTACGATTCAGAAACTTAGTTTTTACATAAGTATGTTGATCCGAATTAGGTTTCATAGGTAATATTTGACTGAACTCGATCCCCTTTGTTTATGAGGTGCTATGGAGTGTTTGTGAGGTCTGACAGTAGATTGTATGGGAGCGCGCGTGAGTGATTGTGTGCGCGGGTTCAAAAATGAAGGGGGGGGGGGTCAAAAATGGGATGTTCCTTCAACGAATCTTTCCATCTAAAAGGGAGAGGGAGTAAGAGGGCATTTAAATAATAAGAACTTATAAATGGTGAAGTGCAGAATATCACCTTCGATCCACCGGGCTCACTAAGCTAAGAAGGAAGTTAGCTAGGGAGGGGGGAAGAGAACACACAAGGAGGCTTGATGATTTATTGGGTGCATGGGTTCACGAGGGGAAGAGGAATCATGGGTAGATGAAGGGAGAAGAAGGTTGGGGAATTCGTAATGGGGATCATGAGTGATAGAGTGCGGGATATCACATTTCGTAAGGTAGGTAGACGGGGAAGGAATGGAGGGGTAAGTGTGCACTTAATGGTGGGCCGATTCGCGAGGCTCAGTGATGCAGATGGGGGTGCTAGATGTGCAGCATAGTATTTGTCGAGGATTCGTGGGCCATATATGCAGTTTATCACCCTTCGATTGACTGCTGAGCAGAGAAAACAATGCGCACGTGGAGGAGGTGTGGAATTTCTAGTTGGGATTCATGGTCGTGGGTCGCAGTATTTACCTTTAGATTCCTTTAGATTGAGCTCCCCCCTCTTCAAGACATGCGCGTGTTTAGCTTATGGATGTAGCAATTGTGTGTGTTAGACCGAGACACCACTGGGTTTTTGCGAAGGGTTTTATTCGAGAAGAGGTCATCTTTCGGAATTTGGTCAGGTGGTGCGCTGAATTGATAAAAAAAATCGGAAGTACATCGGCATGCTTGGCTCTTGTGTGGCATGGTTGAAGGCTTGTCATTATATATCATAGGGGTGGATTCTGTGTGCCGGAAGTGGGCTATCTATGTGGTGGGGAAGGGGGTACCGAGGAGTTCAGAACAGCTTCCAGAAGGCAGAAGAGCTAGTGTGTCAGTGCGAAAGAATGTGCCCGAGAGGCTGGGCATACGAATACAGTCTAGGGATCACGGAGGGTATAGTGTTCGTGGGAGCGAGGGTTCGCGAGAGAGGACGTGCAAGAGGTTATATGCCTAGAGAGGGGGATGTGTGGGGTCCCGTGGGATCTGTATGCAAAGGAGTTTCTGTGAAGGGGATAAGGAGAAGTAGAAGGGGGTTTTCCTGGATGTGGGTACGTGGGAGTATCTCGAAGGGTGTTTTTATATTTGGGACGGGTATGTTCAACAGAGGTCGTGATGAGCGGGGTTTTGGGAGGAAGTATAAGTGCCCTGGATGGTGGAGTATTGTTCAAGTTCTGGGATGTGTTTGGGTGGGATTCTACGTTTGGTGGTTTTCGTGTGGAGAAGAAATCTGGGAGTACATGTTCGAGAAACGGGAAATTATGGGTTGAGTGTGCGAAAGCGATGTTGGTAGGGGGTAACGGAGATTAGGACCGCGAAGAATGGCGAAAGCGAGTGTGTGGATGTGTGCGGAATGTATAATAGAAGGTATGTGCGGAGGTATGTGAGTAGAGATGGAGTCGATAGGATGTGGAGTTGGAGAATACAGAGTGATTCACAGGATATGCAAAGCGGTCTTTACAGTGACACTTTTCTTCAGGTGAAAGTGTTAGTGTTTTTTTGATGATTTCATCTCGACCTACAGTCAGCCGGTGGCATGATTTGGATTTGCTCTCCTTTTACTGCATTTGAGTTGTCTCAAACCTCACCGGTACACTTTGCTGCGGGCTGACTAGGAACCGAGGGCGTGGTTTCTTCCTTGTGGTGCTTTAGAAGCTCCCAGATATCTTTTGTTATTATCTCTTTTGGTTCAGAGTAGATGGGCTGTTGACAAGAAGCCATGTTAAGCGATTTCCAGCTTTACTCCGAAATGGAAAAGCACTTTTGGTTCAATAACTGCAAGACCATCAATGCGCCATGGAATTTGGTTTCGAAGACACGCGGTAGTCACTTGTAATCGAAGCCTTCTATAATAGAATCTCAAGGGGATCGAAAGAAATGGGGTGTAGGACATCATTTCTTGCAGGTGGATCATATGGATCATTGTCTACATATGCTGGGAGAGGTGAGAGGCAGCAGAAGGATGTGTGCCAGAGGATGTGACATGGAATGAGTAAAAGGTGTGTGTCTATGTGTTGGCCTACGTTTGTGTATTGTTGTGAAGCGTATGTTGTGTGTGGGAGGTCTGTGTTGTGAATTGTGTCTCGTGAGTTATGGTGCGAATTGTATGCTGAGATTTCTGTCTATGAGATGTCTTGTTAGATTTCATATGTCATAAACATTATTTGTTTCAATAAAAATTTATTATATTACAAATACAATGTCACAAACAATACGCAGTCACATAAATACAATGTTGTGCCCACCCAAGTTTTCTCCACTTATACAGAAGGCGTGTCCCTTTTCAGAGATGTACCTCTTTCCACAACGAATTTACCACGCGATGTTTCACTGGTGCGCTCGTCCCATCGAGATCTCCAGATGGGTGTTTCTCAACATTTCGAGCAACCCTTTAAGATGCTCTCAGCTTCCACTGTAGCTGAGGAAGCTCTTGGTGAGTGAAGTTCGTGGCAGTTGGGCCCACGACTCTGGGACGAAGCACCTCGTAATGTTCACGGATACAGATTAGCTCCGTGGAATGCGGGGTCAGACGTTCGCCGGATGGATCGTGTCACTCCTTCTCTTGTTGAACTCTGCCGAATTGGCAGGAACTGTACGAACACGATATTGTTCTCTCAATCAGCTGAAAGAGGTGGCAGGAAGGAGCATCATTCGCACTCTTTACTAGGGAACCAGGGGTTGAATAATCCTAAGTGGGCTAATTTTGGATTCGTAAAATGGGAGTTGTATTGGGCTGGGAAAGCATTGTTGTTATATATGGTTGAGGAAAGTTGGAAAAGGGGAGTCGTGTTTTGGATTGAAAGAGGGTCACATTTCTGGGTTGGGCGGAGAGTGGTCGCTTTTTTGATTTGGCAAAAATGGGTAGAAGTTGAGAACGGTGAAATTCACCGCACTGTCACAGCGTGGCTGTATCGATCTTTGGACAAGATGACTTTGCTCAGTTAATGGTTGGAATACAGACGAAGTTGGTCACCCTTGAATTTTCGTGTAAAAAAAAGTAAAAAACCCAGTTTGGATTTTAAAATGAGCATGCTCCAGGGATTTTCATTCACTCGTCGGACATTTCATTCTGCGGGAACGTAGGAGAATCTAGCCGGTTGGGTTTCATGAAGATAGGGGCAAGCATGGTAGGGGGACCTTCGAAAGGGGTAATATTTTGGTTAAAAAAGGGGTTGTGTTTTGGTTAAGGAGACGAATCCCTTGGGTTCATCTTGAGAAAACTGTTTTGTAATGTTTTTGGCGTTTTTTGTTGTATCAACCCTATGTGTTATGGGGGACCATGGGGGTATCTTGGGGTTGCACTCGGAAGGGAGGGTGGGGGGAAGGAGGGGTGTAACTCTCAAAATAATCCCCAGCGGCTTTGACGTTTTAAGCAACCGCATGTAGAAGGCGGCTCGGCCCATTGGCCCTCGGACTCCAGCTGGAGTTCGCTTAGGGAAGTTGCCTGGAGCCGCCGGTGATTTCCATGGAAAGCACGCACGTGGATCTGCTTTTAGAGCCCCCTGGAATGCTTCACTTCTTCCAAGTGATACGACGAATCGTCTCACGCGACTTTTGAACAAGAGGAAAAGTTAGCGGTCCCGCTCGAATTCCTTCGGAAAACGCTTCGCACGCAGCCGCACTGAGGCCCTTCAGAAACACAAAGCTACAATGGCGCAGGAGTCTAAGCTGTCAACTGGAGGCAGGGCAGTCTTCGAACTCTGTCTTCATTCCGTCAATGGACGCAACGTCGAAACTACTGGATTCATCTGCCATCACATGGACTTCCTTAGCTGTGAACTAATGAAGATTTCAGTGAAAATGACTTGGAATTTGTGACGATTCTTATGTCTTCTTCGTATTTGTTTCTGCCATTCGGATGAGATCATTTACATGCTTCGAAAAACGCGCTTATATACAGTAGCGCTCAAGTATTCGGCCGAACACTTTTTCTCATAACTTTTCTTCCACTTGACCAGATTTGACAAAATTTTAGTATGTATGCCGAATACTTGAGCGCTACTGTATATGAGCCTATTGCCAACATTTCCTTCTACTTGAGTGCCGCTTAACTCTTCTCATGGTTTTTTACAAGAATTTATTTGAAGAAGAACGGCTTTCTTTACAAAAACAAAACGAGCAAGCCTCAGCGAACATCAGTATATTGTAGAAAGACTACGACTTTTGGTGATAGCGGCACAGCGGAACGGCATAGATTGCACTCCAAAAACAAAAAAATTGCATTTTACCGCGTAACTTGCACCCTTGAGCGCCAAAATATAATAGTATATTAAGTATGCAGTGTCTCCAAGTACAACATACTAAAATTTCTCTAAGATCGGTCTAATCGCAAATAAGTTACAAGTGAAAAACCCAAGTGAACAACCATTTGCTCGAAAACTTTTGAGCGCTACTATAGGGAGTAGCGGCGAGAGCATTCTGTCTTTAGTTACTCACACCCACTATTTATGGATTCCGATGAGCGAATATTTGTCAGTGAAAGCCCGCCTCAATACTAATAATCTCAGGTTATTAGGTTGTCGCATAATTTCTACTTCTCATTTGTCATCGATTCTACTAGTCTTCCATTATTATCTACCAAATGTAGCTGACGTTTTGCTACTTCTTCGGTCCTTCTACTCTCCGAATCCGCCGACTTCTGATCGGAAAAGGCATCCTTATCATTGAAGAGTTTAAGCTTAGGAAACAAGGATAGATAGGCAGCATGCCATTGACGCGAAGATGGGGCTATGGAGTCGATGAGGAGAAGGTGTTCATCTTATTATCTTGCTTTTTCCTGCGAATTTTTCGTGTCAAGTATGGCCATGACAAAGGCAGACATCGCCTTGTCTTTCTTCACCATTATTATCGCCGTAATCAGCTGCTTTAATCAGTCTTTCACAATGACAACCGCACATAGACGTCTTGGTTCCCAATGGACATCCGTCCAGTTTTCACCAGGAGCGTTGACATCCTTACGCAGCCTGAAGGAATTGTCCACAGAAAAAACGACTTTCTGTTACCCATATATTTATGTTGTATTTGCCCAGTGTGTGCCGCATGCAAGTATCACGCGAAGGAAGGTGAATCCAGCTTAGATATAGCATCACAAAGTCTCGTCCGGTTGGGAGGGGCCTCCGACCAAGTGCCCACT
The DNA here is from genome assembly GCA_963978905.1 of Trichostrongylus colubriformis. NCBI lineage: Eukaryota > Metazoa > Nematoda > Chromadorea > Rhabditida > Trichostrongylidae > Trichostrongylus > Trichostrongylus colubriformis. Next base: position 58,969,851 of record OZ022257.1, on the reverse strand, counting down.
CCCTCGTCCGCCGCTGTCGGGGACGCATGGTAGGAACAGAAAGTTACGTGAACAGTCCCACTTTCCGTTCTCAACCGCGACGGACGCCGGAGGGGGGGGGGCTTTTACACAAAGGTCCCGCCCATCCGGCCGAGAATTCGAGGAGCTGTATCATAGCCGAACTCTACCTTTTTCGCGTGAAAGTTTGCATGCGGCCCTTATTAAGCAAATACAACATAAATATATGGGTGACAAAGAAACTCAGTTTCCGTGGACGATTCTTTTAATTGCTGAGCCGTTCGGGTGGTCCGCTCACAACTACGATTGAATACCCAGTGCCAATCAAAGTTCTCCCAGATATCCTTTAATTACTGAACGATTGTTGAAGAAACCAACTATATTCAAGTAGTTGCAGTAGCAATTACTTGAAAATTCGTTCTGTGAGTGATCCAGGTGATATTTATTATTTACTCTTATTTATAAATCGAATACTTGTTACTTACTTATTATTTAAATATTTACTCGAAAAACTTAAAAGACCCCTCAAAAGACTCAAAAGTATTTTGGAGTTTTTTTGCAATACGGTGTGTAACACCTTCTTCAGGCGTGAAACTGTGGAGGTTAGCTAAATCATATGATATGCGTTGTATACCAATAGCTACGGCCTAGTCTCAGAAATTTTTGGCGTGACCCACCCTGCCAAAGACATATTATGCAGAAAATGGTCAACTCACCCGGTCGCACCCTTAAATAGTGTTGAGCACTCAGATAAACACGAGACTCCGAAACAGCACAATATTAAAGCACCTAACCATTTGTGAAGTTGACTCACCATACGAATATTATTAGGTTGTCCCAAAAGTCTTGTCGTATTTTTCCAAGAAAATCAGTAACTCTCGTTCACTTCGGGGCAGGTCCAGGCGGTTCAGGAATATGGTAGAACGTTCTCTAAGCTTTCTAGGAAAATTTATATTGACCCACCAGATCCCGTGGAGAGAGCTACAATGCCCGTTGTCGATACCCACCCAACTCGCGGTGTCATTTATTATGAGCGGTCTTGCGGCACCAAAACGACGGAAGCTTGCCACTCCATCAGCGCTGCGTTGGACAAGGGATGTGTGAGCTAGGAGACCGTGCGCCGCTGGTTCATCAGGTTCAGCAACGGCGAGATTGACATGAAAGGCAAACCACGCTTGGGACTGTGCTGGTTATGGGACGCGGAAGGAATGCTCTTCCGCGAGGTGCTGGTACAAGGCGAGACAGTCACCGCTACCGTATGCATCCACCAGCTCCAGCAGCTCGCCGTCGCTGTTCGAGAAAAGCGCCGAAGAAGATCCGCGGTCCCTCCTAGATGACGACGCCCGCTCCAATTTCCTCCGATTTCGCGAAAAGTGCCCAGGCCAAGGAACAGGAGCTCGGCTGGGATATCCTGCCCCATCCACCATACACTCCAGACATTGCCCTTTCTGACCAACACCTTACCCATCCTCTCGAATCCTTTCTGGCCAAGAGAAAATTCTTTGATTATGACTTGCTTGCGAGGGCGATCGCTGACTTCTTCGACTCTCAGAACCCGGAGTTCTGGGAGGAGGGAATCAACGATTTTCCTATAAAGTAGCAGAGGTTTGCCGATAACAATGGTCACTACGCTGTTGCCTAATTGTTATTTGTTGGACGAAAAAAAAAGTGATGATCTAAAAAATACGACAAGACTTTTGGGACAACCTAATACTTCAGCCACTGCGGTGAAGATGAGAAATGAAAATGAAATACGGGGAAAGTTGTTGAGAAATGAAAATGAAGTACAGTGGAAGTTGTTTGAACTATTGGTTGATATCACATTATTATTGTCGGTATATGTCATTGTTAAAATTAGTACATTTTCACTTCGCTTTAAAAACGAGGTGAGTCTCACGATCATAGTCCTCCTCCACCTCGGTTGACTATCAAAGTAACTAGTATCAAAGTAACTTGGCTCTCCATGCATCAAAGAATACTGTCTAACATGATAAGTAGAAAAATTCAAACGATTGGGTAAAGGAATCACAATCTTCTTTGATGCTTAGCAACTTAATCTTGAGCCTGATACCACATTTTGAATTCGAAACAACTCGGATGTTGATTACATTCCTTCTAGGGTTGTATACAAATATGATAATCCTGCTTCACTATCAATCTTCAACTATAATAACACTCAAGAATTTGAATTACTAAGATTTAGTTGCAGTTCTCAGAAATAAATGCATATGTTAAAGAAAGGAATATAAAGAGTACATAGATGGGCATCACAAACTTATAGATACATTAATATTTATTTATTTATTTCAAAAATACACTCACACGATTGTGCCCAAGTAAGGGAAGATGGCATACACGAATGCAACGTAGCAGATAATCAAATAGAAGAAACTAAACACAAAACACGACCAAAGAAGAAAAAAATAACGTCACTAAGGACTCAAAATCGATTATAAGAGAGAGGAAAAGGATAGGAAAGTGTCCTGTGGTCCCTGAGATAGGCCAGATAAAGGAAACAGAATCTGATCCACAGCTACTGGAGGTAAGTTCCTTCCAAAACCAAGGTAAGCAACCTAGTTAAAGCAGATAAAGATTACCAATCCCGTGTCCACGAGAATACCATGCACTGCACTCCTGCTTCTATACATGGTTACATGTGAAAACAAGGTGGATGGTGCTAGGGATAACACCACTCGACAAGAGCACTAGGGCATGCAAGTCGAACCACGGAACCAGATTTTCGGCTGTTAGGTATTCCCTACCCCTAACAATCTGATTCCAGGCCCACCGAGAAAAATTAAGAGGAAAGCAGTGGGCATGCCATGAAGGAGCAATCAAAACTAAATGTAGTCAAATCGAGGCTGGAAGGCAGCCGAACCTCACAGTATCGATGAACCAAAAAAACCAGTGATCTAGAATAGCAGCACACCAGTAATAGTAGTAAGAGCAGGCCATGACAGATAAGAAGCAAACTACGATCGGAAACAGAATATGGAAGCAAGGCAGGGAAACGTGATGTTGGACTAGAGCAAGGAAAGGAAAATAGCAAGGTAGTAAATTATCCCTGAGATAGGCCAGATAAAGGAAACAGAATCTGATCCACAGCTACTGGAGGTAAGTTCCTTCCAAAACCAAGGTAACCAACCTAGTTAAAGCAGATAAAGATTACCAATCCCGTGTCCACGAGAATACCATGCACTGCACTCCTGCTTCTATACATGGTTACATGTGAAAACAAGGTGGATGGTGCTAGGGATAACACCACTCGACAAGAGCACTAGGGCATGCAAGTCGAACCACGGAACCAGATTTTCGGCTGTTAGGTATTCCCTACCCCTAACAATCTGATTCCAAGCCCACCGAGAAAAATTAAGAGGAAAGCAGTGGGCATGCCATGAAGGAGCGATCAAAACTAAATGTAGTCAAATCGAGGCTGGAAGGCAGCCGAACCTCACAGTATCGATGAACCAAAAAACCAGTGATCTAGAATAGCAGCACACCAGTAATAGTAGTAAGAGCAGGCCATGACAGATAAGAAGCAAACTACGATCGGAAACAGAATATGGAAGCAAGGCAGGGAAACGTGATGTTGGACTAGAGCAAGGAAAGGAAAATAGCAAGGTAGTAAATTAGGATGTAAAGCATATTTGCCTATTTACAGTCGACGATTCATCAAAAAGTGTTGCGATGACGATCGTAGCATACGATCGTAATACTTGAACTTGGATACTTGGATGCTCCTGTCGGCCTGTCGACGCGGAGCCCATATTCTGCCTCAGGGCGCGTCCCTCCAGAACAAGAACAAGAAGTTTGAATCCACACTCTTAAGAGTAACTTGTATACTCACTTTCATTTGAACACATTTCATCAATTACAATAATACCTTAAAAAGTAGAAATACTGAGTGTATCGGATACTGGGCAATTGTTGATATCAATATAGAAGAATTACGCAATATCAAAATGGATAATATCACACTATTCTCGGCGAATTTCACTAGTATGTTCACTAATCTTCCCCATAACAGAATAATGCCTAATATTAGAGAAATAATCAAAGTTTGCTATAAGAATAGTATCAAAAGACACATAGCTACTAACAACAGAACTTTTCTCATACTACACTACGGCAGACATACTTCATCTTGTAGAGTACTTACTCAACAACGTTTCTGCAGATTCTCAGGATACACTTTCATACAAGGAATAGGCACAGGGTAGCAATGTTAGTCCCTTAATGGCATACTTAACCTTATCCTATCACGAATGTTACTCTTTCAAAGAAATCAAAGTAACCGGTGCTATCTTCAAAACTTTTAGATATATGGATGGTGTCTCATCAAATGCCTATATCGAAATAACTTTATCAGACTCAGATTTGAGTTGCTTAGAATTGAAGAACCTCGTGTATCCTTTACGTAATCATGTGAATTATTGTTATGGGCAAAAGCTTCGGTGTTGGACGGGACTCGAACCCGCACTCCATGTTTTCTGGGCATATGTGCTAATCCTTAACTACTGACACCCCTTTCACCTTAACTCAGCTTCTGAATGGTTTATTTACCATAGCTTATCAGCACTCAAACGTATGCACACGTATAACGTGTTGAGCCGGTTGGCCAATATCGCATCGAACCGTGAAGCTGGAAGCTTAAGTAGATATTAACAACTCTCGCATCGCGGGCTGCGGCGAAAATCAGCAGCTCCAACATTCAAAAAACATATGAATTATTCTACTTATCATGATAGACAGCATTTATCAATGCTTAGAGAGCCAAGTTACTTTGATAGTCATTCTAGGTGGAGGAGGACTTAATCGTGAAACTCACCTCGTTATTAAAGCGAAGTGAAAATGTACTAATTCTATTAATCACACATACCAACAATAATAATGTGATAACAACCTGTAGCCTATAGTCCGAAGAACTTTCATTGTACTTCGTTTTCATTTCATAACAACTTTCACTGTATTTCATTTTCATTTCTCGTCTTCACCGCAGTGGCTGAAGTAATATACATAAGGCAAGTCAACTTCAAACAAATGGTTGAGTGATCTAGGCAAAGAATATCCAGAAATTCCCCACTTGTTATGCACAGAACGGCTTCTTTCAATTTACATTTATGTATCGTTCCCACTCAGTTTTTCATGATTTAAATAAATGAATTAATGCTATCTTAAACATTTCTGCCTCCCCTCCCTCACCGATGGAGGAAGGTTATTTCTGAGTTTCACCTCCTTCTTAAGGGCCCGTGCGAACTGGTGAACTACTCCTTTATTTTTTCCCTTAAATCTTTTCAACATTGTCTCTTCGTTAATAATAATTTACTTTTTTGTGGATGTACACCTGGATTACGCGATCGGATATTTGATCAATCGTAGTTGTAAGCGGATCACCCAACCGGCTCAGCCATTGAGCTGCGGAAGGATGTCAACGCAAAGGGTACCCCACAGAGTACGAGAAGATCAGGAAAAAAAAAGAAGTTTGGATCAAACATGCTCCGAGCACAGCCTTCCAAAGCAGCCCTTTTACATACGATTTGCCATCGTGATGTTCTTCTTAACCAGACATAGGAACATCCAGTGTCAACTCATTATAGTTACCAGCGATGAGAAGCAGCAATAAGTGTTGAGAATCCATAAATGTGAATGGTCACTGCCCGAGCTCAACCCACAGAAGTTCTTTGTAGACCTGGTGAAAATCGAACGGATGACAATTGGGGACCATGAGGACCAACACGCTATGTGCGGTTGTCATTGTGAAAGACCAATTAAAGCGCTGATTACGGTGATAACAATGGTGAAAATAGACAAGACGGCGTTCACTTTTGTCATGGCCATACTTGACACGGCAAAAAATCTGCAGGAAAAAAAGAAGATGAAATGATGAACAGCCTCTCCTCCATCGACTCCATAGCCCCATCCTCACATCAGTGGCATTGCTGCCTCTCTATCCTTGTTTCCTAACAAGGAAGGTCTTCCAACCCAAGACGCGCTTTTTGAAAGCTGTTTTTTGCATGTATGGTGGTTCATTTATGCTAAGCGGCCCCACGAATACGAAAAACGGGGTTGATGGTTCGATCCCCACTGAGGACAAATTTTTGTAAAATTCGGATTTTCACTTTTTGTGTTTGTAAACATTTGAATATGAATGCTGAGTGCAGCAATCACGTTCGAAATTCCAGACTACCCTCTATTTTCGGTATTCAGCAAGTTTAACAATTAAATTTTTTTGCCTTTCAGCGCTCATAGTGCACGAACGAGGCGTTTTTGCGCTGAACGGATTTGACATTCGTGCTCAGGGGGTCGAACTACGCTCAAGGACAAGTTTTCAGCCCAATCGTGGTTTTGAGCTGATTCCGAAAATGTGAGTTGGGCAATGCCCCACCCCTCCACTTCTATACCTTCGACTGCACTTTCGACGAAGGAGACTTCGATAACACTTGTCAGGAAATTCTCACTATTTCTCTTGTTCAACGCTTGGTAAGTAAAGATATGGCGAAAGGCATGCGTGTCGTGCATTTCCACTGCTTTTCATCGATTTTGAAAGTTATTCACTTCTACAAATAGAAAGGACACCATGTACCCAAACAAAATATAAGTTAGGGTCAAAATTTGGATTTGGCTAGAAATGTGTCCCTGAGGGCAGTTTGAGCCCCTGAACACGGATATGGCACTCATTTTGTGCGAAACCGCAGATTTCGAGCGCTACGGACCCCTGTGAGTCTGAAAATTCAGATCATCAAATTCACTAAAAATTCGCAAATAAAGTCAACCTGGCACGCTGTCAGAAAATCATAGTTATTAGGCATGAACAGACATATTTCAAAATGAAAAAGTGAAATCAAAAAAATATGCAAAAACTTCGCAATGCCGGGATCCGAACCAACACAACGTTATAAGCTTCCGACGCAGACGCTGATTACAGTACTCTGTCGTCAAACTGAATGCAATCGCGCTTGCACATTCTGCGCTACAGTACACCAAATATAACTAGACAATTTCCGCGTCGCTGTGCAGCGAACTGCTAGTGTTTTTCCTTTTGTTTATTATAAGCGTTTTGTTCTTTTCGTGCTCGTTTGAATCAGCCAGAATATGTCACGAAAAATACTGTAACTTCGAGGGACTTCAAGATACTGTGCAAGTTTTTCATCTCCGAACGAGTCTGCAGCAGGAACTCTATCGATTGCTACACAGCAGATGATGGGGCAGTAACCATTTTTAGAGGAGCACCTGAGACATAATTCATATTTCAAAACAGCGAAATTAGAAGTGGTCTTTTACTCTCTGCAAACGCTCACCCGTAGTGTATTCGCTGAAAAAGAAGGAAGAAAAGCAGAGAAATGGTTCTATGATTCATGTATACCTGTGTGGCTGTCACCTCGTCCACTCTCACTTTCTATCTCGAGAGGAATGAATTCAAGAAAGTAGACGATACGGAGAAAAAGTCTCCGCATAAAAAGCTTTACAGTTCTGCGTTTCAAAGTAGGGAAGACTCAGTATCGTCCGAATCGAGGAGGGGGGAACCTGTGCCTGCTCGTGTTCAATATACTGATAATTTTCTCATTCGTCGAAGTCAACTCAACCGGAAGCAATGTACATTTTCATCAGACCGTCTTGGTACGCATACACTGCACAGCGTAAATATTAAAAGATAATGGTTATCGGGATCAGAAAATGTGAGCCATCATTTTTTGACTAGTACTAAACAGAGGTTCTTGAGTTGAAAAGACTTCTGGAACGTGGCGTAACAAAAGCCATGCATCATTGCAATGCTCTCGACAATCCCTCAAGCTATGAGCTCTCCCATTCCTTCATTCATCCTTTCTCACTCAACACAAGGAGAGACAACGATTTTTGGCAATTTCTGAGAAATAATCGGACCTTTAGGACCACCTGTAAATGTGGCTACTTTAATGCTACCTACGAAAGAGGCAAATGCGCGTGCGTGGGAGTCACAAGTAACAGAGTTGAGTATGAGCACGCAACAAGCGGCCAACTCTTCGGAGTTCGACAAGACCAAGAATATTATTAAGCATTGTTGACTGAATTGGACACATTCGTTCAGAGAACAAGATTATGTTTGATGGCAGTGAGTACATCTCGAACTCTCGACGGTGTAATGTGCAGTATTTTATCGAAAAAGTCTGGCTGATTCAAACGAGCACGAAAAGAGCAAAAAAATGCAAATGGTAATGAAGAAAAAGCAAAAACACGTTAAAACACTAGCAATTCGCTGCACAGCGATGCGAAAATCAACTAGTCATATTTGGTGTACTGTAACGCAGAATGTGTGTGCGTGTGCCATCGCATTCAATCTGACGACAGGGTATTGTAATCAAGCGCTGCGTCGGATACTTGTAATCTCCGAACCAACAACCCACGCATTTTGTCCGTTTGAGAGAACACCGTCGTATCCAATAGGCCACCGGATCGCTGCAGCATTCAGACGTCGGAGAACGGTCATGAAACTGCTACGCGCTTCTATTACATGGTAAGATGAAACCTTATTTCTTTTAGTATCTGATTTTGTGTTGATCCAATAAGAGACACCTTTGGATCTGCACATCATCAAAGCTGCAAGGAGTATGCGTTACAATGATGGGTTGAAATCGCCCTTTTCAAAAAAAACCTTCTTTGAAATTCCTTTTGACATTCGTAGGGCCGCTCAGCAAAAGTGAAAGTCGTTATTTCGTGTAGGTAACCTCATATAATTAAAACAACCGGTTTCCAGAAGCGCGTCTTGATCTGAAAGACCTCCCTTGTAAGCGAAAACGGGAAGGTGGTTATTGGTACTACCCCGCCTTTTTCGCAGCTAATTACTGTTGCTTCGCACATGAGGTGCGAGGTGACCCCAATTAGCTGAGAGAACTCGCAAGTCATCTTGCCACCTTCATTAATCCATAACTCGAATAAAATTTCATTAACTGAAATGCAAATCAACCGCTATTATGCAAATTAAACAAGTGTATTTATTATCTATTAACGAAGAGTTACAACACAAAAATAACATAAATCTAACATGAACATATGAGGCTAACTAGCGATTGTTTCGTTTGCAAAAAGACCATTCTCTTTCGATTAGCTAAGTTGCTGTCATAGCTATTGCAGAAGAGAGACTTTTCATCATTGGCCATATCATTCCATTTCAGAAGCGTCATATTTTGTTTCTGATGTGAATGTGCATTTAGAAGTTCCATCGGAAGTCATAGTTCATTGCCATCACCAATACTGTTCCGCTTTTCGTGGATAGAGTTTAAGATGACCATGTTTTGAAAAGTTGTGAAATTGTGAATTACTCCTTCAAGAAAATTGTCCCATTTATATTGCTTGTCTGATTTGTTTTCTACTCATTTTATGGATCAGTATGGGCAATATGATGATCCGCGAGTTCTCTCAGCTAATTGGGGTCACCTCGCACCCCATGTGCGAAGCAAAAGTAATTAGGTGCGAAGAAGGCGTGGTCGTACCAATAACCAGCGACCCAGCGAAAACTCTTCAATAATGACGATGACTTAAGAATCGATGTCCTTTTTCGATCAGAAGTCGGCGAATTCGGAAAACAGAAGGACCGGGGAGTGGTGAGACGTAAGAAACATTTGGTAGATAATGATGGAAGACTATTAGAATCCATAACAGCTGAGAAGTAGGAGTTATGCGACAACCTGATATCCCTAGGATTATTAGTATTGAGGCGGGCTTTCACTGACAAAGATTCGCTCATTGGATTTCATAAATAGTAAACGTGAGGATCTAAAGACAGGTTGCTCTCGCCGTTACTCCTATGTAAGCGCGTTTTTGATGCATGTAAATGATCTCTTTTGAATGACAGAAACAAATATGAAGAAGACATAAGAATCATCAAAAATTCCAAGTCATTTCTACTGAATCTTCAAATAGTCACAGCTAAAGAAGTCCATGGGATGGTTTGTGGATCGAGTAGCTTCGATGGTGCGTCCATTGAAGGAAGAAAAGAAGAGAGAGTCCGAAGAGACTGCCCTGCCTCCAGCTGGCAGCTTGGATTCCTGTGCCATTGTGGCTTTATGTTTCCGAAGGGCCTCAGTACGGCTGCATGCGAAGCGTTTCTCGAAGGAATTCGAGCGCGACCGTGAACTATTTCTCCTGTTCAAGTCGCGTGAGACGATTCATCATACCCCTTGAAAGAAGCGAAGCATTCCGAAGAGCTCCAGAAGCAGATCCACGTTCGTGTTTTCCATGGAGATCACCGGCGGCTTTGGGTAACTCCCCTAAGCGAGCCTCCAGGTGAAGTCGGAGGGGCAATGGCCGCCTTCTCACATCCAGTTGCTTAGACCGTCATGGCCGCCAGGGAAAATTTTGAAAGTTTCAACCCCACCTTCTCCGCCCCCTTCCTCCCGATGCAACCTCATGATACCCTCATGGTTCCCCATAACAGATATGGTTGGTATAACAAAAAAATTGCCAAAAACATTTTGAACAGCATTCCCAGGCTGAACCACAAGGGATTTCCCTCCTCAACCGAGACACGACCCCTTTTTTAACCAAAAATATGACCTCCTTCGAAGATTCCCCTACCATGCTTGCCCCATCTCCATATAGACCCAAAGAGCTAAGTACTCCTACGTTCTCCACAGAAAGAAATGTCCGACAACTGAATGGAAATCATAGAGCATGCAAATTTAAGGATCCAAAATAGGTTCATTACCTTTTTTCACACGAGTATTCAAAAGTAACGAACTTCGTCCATATTTTGACCACCAACTGAGCACAGTCATGCTTGTCTAGAGATCAATACAGCCACATTGTGACTGTGCGGTGAATTTCCCATTCTTAACTACCTTTTTTTTCCAAATCAAAAAAAAGCGACCATCCTCCGCCCAACACAGAAATGGAACCCTTTTTTCAATCCAAAACACGACTCCCCTTTTTCCACCTTCTCTCAACCAAAATACAACAATGCTTTTCCCAACCCGATACATCTCTCATTTCACGAATCAAAATTAGCTCATTGAGGATATTTCGACCCTTGGTTCTCCAGTAATGAGTACGAATGATGCTCCTTCCTGCCACCTCTTCCAGCTGATTGAGAGAACAGTATCGTGTTCGTACAGTTCCTGCCAATCCGGCAAAGTTCAACAAGAGAAGGAGTGACACGATCCATCCGGCGAACGTCTGACCCCGCATTCCACGGAGCTAAACTGTATCTGTGAACCTTACGAGGTGCTCCTTCCCAGAGTAGTGGGCACAACTGCCATGAACTTCACTCACCAATGAGCTTCCCCAGCTACATTGGAAACTGAGAGCATCTCAAAGGGTTGCTCGACATGTCAAGAAACACCCATCTGGAGATCTCGATGGGACGAGCGCACCAGTGAGAAACATTGCGTGATAAATTCGTTGTGGAAAGAGATACATCTCTAGAAATGGACACACCCCTCCGTGATATAGGAGAAAGTTAGGGTGGGCACTACGAAGTGGCTGATAAGCCTGGGAGCCATATAGAGTTTTTTGTCAAATAATTGGCCTAACCCTTTGTTTTTGTGCCTAGTTGCTCCCTTGATCGTTGTTCTCTATCCTAATTTGACCGAAATTTGATGTTAAGCGTACCCCCAATCTGGCGCACACTACAGTGCGCCAGCCAAGTGGTTTTAGTGAAAGCAGACCCCTGTTTTCGTCCACATTTAGCCTATATCAACTAATTTTGAGTTGATAGAACTTTTGCAAGAACTATCCATTCCGATTTTGCTTACAAGACTAAAAGAAAATTTTACAACAGTATTCCCATGACTGCGCCTAAAATGGCATGTTCTTCACAAAAAATCCTCCCATGCTTCGCCCACAGAACAATAAAGAATATGAAACAGTTGCCTACAACCCCAAAAAAATAAAAAAATTAAGCAGTGAAAGGAAGAAATGTTCGTCAAGCCACTCTACTGTTGCCCCTCCCTCTACACATGAACTGAAAAAACTCAATACTTGAATGACCGAAAGGAACCTCACAAGTCTCATAGAAGCTCCACGGCTATTCAGCCACCTCAGTACAACAAAAAAACCCCAAAAACAACACTGAAAAAGCTCACTACTTTTGAATGTAAAAGTAAAACTAGGTACTAGAACAACGAACAGGGAATTTATATCAAAGAAGATGCTCCTAAAATTTTGAAAATAAGGCAAAAATATTATAACCCAAAGAAACCCCATTAAGCTCCATGAGAGCTCCACGCCTATTCCGCTCCAGTACAACAAAAAATAACAAAAACCACAGTCGTCCGGTGCCGTCCTTCGCCGAGGATCCTCCGTGTACTAATCGGCAGGCTCATGAGGCCCTCCCATCCAAACAAAGACAGTGGAATCTCAATCGCACTATCTGAAAATGTGAGGGCGATTCCCTAAGATGTTCACGTTCATGGCAGTATCAAAACGACTCACTTCATTTCTTCGGCCAGCCGTCTGAGTCTGATCGTCGCCGTCAGCAGTGCAGGCGAAATTGCGTGGTCCCTCATGGATCAGCACGATTGCTTCCAGCGTTCTACAGCTGTAAGGGTGAAGGAAAGGTTAGGTTTGTTTATGCTATTATTATAGGTTGTTTGAGATTAAAGACAGTGAAAGGAGTAATTTGGGTAATGAGAACTACTGAAATGAGTCACGCAAATGAAAGCTGTAGGTCTTAGAAGGCTATGTGGCGGAATTTTCGAAGAGAAAGAGCCCCCGGGTTCCATAGAGCCATCTTCTTCAACAAGTGCCACTTGCTTTATCCCCTCCCGCCCCTTTTGAGAAAAGATGACGCGAAAAGAGTGTTATTTCTCGGGTTTTCTACCGTTTCATTCCGTTTTCTCTCCACTTTCGTACTATAGAGCACGCAGCTCTTCATATTTTATGATCTTTCCAAATTTGTCCCGAATTACCCTCACGTCTGACCCTGACGGTTACCATGGGAAAAAGCAGCGAACGCGGGTATACATCATGAGCGAAAATATGCAGGTCACACAGCTCAAGTTTAATCGATTTGTTTTTGGTTCCGAATGCGTCACGTATAACAGCATCGCAAAATATTTTTCAAATCTCACCATTCACCAAAGTGTTCTTTCTCATAATAAAGACTGTGCTTAACTCCTTACATGAAAGCCAAGTGACATGAAGCCAATCTTGTGGGGTAAAGGGGTTGCATCTGATGGTTAGCAAATCCAGCATAGCCTCAAACCGTACAAAGTTCACCGACCGCAGAGTTTGTTACGTCACTGCTTCGTTAACGAAGCCGTGAAAAAAGCTTTTGGAAACGATCAAAAACGTTTTGTCTCATTACAACAGCGGAAGTAGTTTCCTTGGAGAAACTGAGCTGAAAAATATCTTCAAATGCGAACCAAGCCCGTATAATGACTGATTGCAGCTAATCTACACCTGATTCCTAAAACCGGTTCGATCCCCAGGTGTCACAAGTCGACCACGAAGGAAATCGGACAATTGCGAGCATTTTCGTTCATCCGTCGCAGCTGATGTTTCGCGTTTCTTCGTTATTTCTGCTGATCAGCCTCGTTGGTGCCGGTGAGTTCAACAAAATTTTACGAGCTACTCATCAGAAAGTCCTTGATTATATGGGTTGATTATGAGCGCCATATCATAGTTATAAATCAAAAATACGGAGAGGACCTAATTTTCCTCGCGCAATTGAAGACAATACGAAATAAGGGTTTCTCGTAATGCAGTTCTAATGCAAGAATCGGTAGGAGGAGCACGAGTCCGGCGTAGGAAGAAGTTCTGAAGTGAGTGAACCTTGTGTAAGAAGAAAGCTCCTTCTCCTGAAATTCGTCTGGACAGAGCCCACTCCACATGATCGTTTTCTTCCTTCATTCATACATCAAGCGCAATTTTTTTACCTGTGCCTCGCGAAATAGAAATTCTTCTCAAATTCCCTATTTCGCACGAAATATAATACAATGCAATACATTGAATGTATCATTTTCACTGGTTTGTTTTGTATAGCAGTATTAGTAATTTTTCTCGAATTACGAAGCTGAAACCAGATAACCGCTAACCTTTGAGATCTCGTGGACGTGGCATGCGAAAGGAATCCTTCGTTGGCATATTGTAAATCGAGAACGGTCAGACGAAAAGAGCCGGAACCACCGCAAGATCCATTTGAGGAAAAATTCGAACCGTCGGACAAGGTATCCCTCTGAAAATATCAGTAGTCTCATGTGAAAGGTAAAGCGAAAGTAATTAGTTGAGAATCTGTTCTGATCCCAGAGTTTCGATAGAGAAAAGCGCTGGAACAAGAACCGTGCAAGTGGGCGAGTGTGTACACTTATATCAAATTTTCGCGAGGCGAGCGCCGCCGCGGATTACTCTGCGTGTGATTGCTACACTCCCCTTGAACTGCTACACTCTACATTGCTAAGCTCCCCTTGAAGTTTTACTCCCGAATTCATTATTTCTTAATCAGGATTATTATTATGTAATGCTATGGTTTCTTTTACTTTTTTGCTACTATTTTATCTTTTCAGGGCGCAAAAATTATAGTTATTAAATAAGGATGAGATAAACAACTATTGCTTAGATGACTTCCATGGTACCAGACCCTTGCGTCCTGAGCTGAATTCCAACCGACCGCGGCAAGGCGAATCGCAAAGCGAAAATTCGACATGAGTCTACACACCCCACGTAGGCTGACCCACAAGCCATGATATAGGCCAATTAGGCATTCAAAAAGTTCGACTGTGAGTAAAACCTTTGGCGTCAGCCAGTAGAAATCAGCTCTGAACTTCATATTCATTAAGCTTTTCTATGAGTCGATGGATTTTTAGAGCAGGGAATAATATCCATTGAATTATAACACAAATTGGTGCCAGGTATCCTAGCGCAAGTTTGCCAAGCATTGTGATTGCGATCCTACGAGCCCACAAAGTGCGATTCAGCGCTTCGAGCTGCTGCGTCATTCTGTTCCCACAAGACTTTGAGAAGTAGCACATGGCCGCGACTGAACAGCAGAAGAAACCGATGTGGCATCACGAACACGAAACGCGCGGAAAATCGCGCGTTGGGTGGGGCGACGCAGCCTCGGCTCCTCTGGCACCAGACTCCTGGATCCAGATTTTTCGACTCACGCGAAACAGTGCAAGGATACTCAAAATTTTGTCCCCAAGCGTTTTTACAGACTGTAACTATGAGTTCGTGGGGATTCCTTGAAATAGAACATTTCAGGAAGTGGACGATGACAAAGAAGAAGATATCTCACTCGAACTCGAAGAGGAAACGACCACGTACCGGTAGCACTTTGTTCAACAAAACATCAGACAGCGCGCCATTTCGAAAAATCCCCAAACCTTCTCTTTTCAGACCTCGTCGATCTACGACGCCAGTACCTCTACCGCGTCAGAACCTCTTGTACACGATTTTTCCCACGCTACAAAAGGAGAACGACTGGAGAAGGTGGGCGCAGTTGTTTTTGCCTTCCACATGTCCAATGAATCTAGTCTGAAGAATTCCGGTCCCATGAGCTTCTGGGCTACAAATTTCTCGTTTTGGCTAAGCTGACAACAACAACAAGTCTCAGAACTTTCAAATCTCGTAAATTGGGCAAAACAAGCCCTGCTACATGTTTGTTGCATACGATTGGGTAAAGATCTAAAACGTTTATGAAACATCTCAGAGTCCTGGCTGTGCATCCCCATATGGCTAGTTAGAGTACGCTTGATTAAAATCAATTGTTGAAACACTCGACAAGCCTGCGCTCAAAACAATGAGATAGTTGGTCGCTGTGGCTTCTAAGAATGTCTGCGATTCACGAAAGTTACCTGAATGGATGGAGATGGCGCGATGGGGAGCTGCTCATTCGAGTTGGATGAACACACAGACCCAATATAAACAGGTCTTCGCTTCTCCAGAATGGGTATATCGGCAGTATGCCTTCCTGAAACAACAAAACCATGCTTACGGTATTGGCTACTCTCGCTGTGTTTGGTGGGGGGGGGGGGACAGGTCTATCCAATCAGGTCAGCGCACGTGGAGTTGGCGGCCGCGCTCCTAGCGCATGACCAATGTACGATGGGGCCAGAAAGACAGACATTTGGTGGGCGCGGCCACCCACTTGGGCAGACTTGACACACCTTACTGGTTTTGCCCATTGACCCCTCCCTTTTACCGCGTTAGGTAGAAGTTAAATGAGTACTGCATCCAAAAGTAAATTATAAATTGTTGTTTCCATTCACTTTTCGATGTGGTTCGTATAGGAGGCATAACAAAAAATCGCAAAATTAGCGCGTCGAAGCACAAGCCAACATCGTATAGCAAAAGAATATTTCAGATACTGTCCTGTCAACCAATACACTTTTCAAACGACTTGTCTACCCGGTAAAAAGCTGAGATATGACCTTCAGGTGTGCTTTTAAAATTTCTTTCCTGGTCTTGTCAATTATATCTCTGTTTATTGTTGTTGCTAGTTTATGCTATATTGATATTGTGTATCTGTTCCAAACAGGATTAGCGGCATCTAAAAAAAATCTCAGTATTTCACACCAGCCGCTCCCACCTCAGTACAGTATTTCACACCAGTCGCTTTTCGAATTTATATGAAGTTTTGTACTGCATCCATACTCGGTGACCGATCGTTTTCATGGCCGCGACAGTGTCAATTGTGGCTTGATGTAAGGCATCCTCAACACATGCTCCGCTATCGATACACCGGCAAGCTTGCTGGTGTTGGCGCGAAAAAGCACGCGAGAGCCGGCGTACTTATGCGAAGCTTCCGTCGTTTCATCCATGGCAACACTGAAAGCGATTAGGTCGTGAAGTATGAACGTAACCTCAGATAATCAGACGAGTTTCTTACATACCTCTTTCGCTGACCGCTGATTGATTGGTCTGCTTTCAAACACCGCTGTTGACTCCTTAGAATAATTCGGCTCCTTTTTTTCTCTGGAAATAGTGCACATTTTTTAAAGAAAATAGGGAACTAGCCTTCTAAGAAAAAAATCATGCAAAAGACATTGCCTGAATATGCACTTTGGAAGTAAAAAATAATTGCAGATTTTCTGTCAAGAATTTTCGGAAAAGTGCGGAGTGCCGAATGTCAATTTGTTCCCGAGCCGTCGATCCAACTCGAGAGATGAAGGTCGCCCGAAGGGTTATGGGCAAAAGCAACAAAACGGTCAACTCGGGCTTGGAAGAAGCTTTGCTTTCGGATTGGGAGCCATACCCGGTCAGCTATTTTCGTTCTTTAGCGTTCCTCACCACCACCAACGTTCCTCATTCAGGCATAGAGTATGGCAAATACTGTGTAGTTGGCTCCCGATTGTCTTGAGAGCCTGCAGCCTACCGTTAAACACCTATTTGGGGTGCGTATAGTGGGACAGGGTCTCGCAACGTGACATGTGAGCTTGAAGATAGCTGGCCTCTTCTGGCAACATGCTTACCGCCGCGAGGTCAGCAAAGCTCCTTCCCTAAAAAGGCTTAGGCAAATCTGAGAGAGCCCAGACGGCGAAGGTCGAGCCCCCAATCGCAAGCAAGCGTGTTGCTTCGACGGGCCAGGTATCTCCTAATCTGACATGTGATGCGACCGCCCATGTGGCGCACGCGTTGCATTTCATGCCGCGTTGCGAAATCTTATACCACCATAGATCCTCCCCCACCCCCCGGCCCCCAGGGGTGTAGTGCAAGTGTTCCGACTGCTGAGGTCAGGTCAGGCTGCGCGGCGGATTGCAATCAGGTAAAGACAGGTAAAAAAAAAACGCTGCCAAAGCTCCTCCCTACAAAGGCTTAGGCAAAACTGGGAGAGCTCAGACGGCAGGACGCGGCACCATTCGGACAATTCGCGGAGCGTCGCCGCGCGCGGTGACCCAATTCGGTGCCGACCTCTAGAAATCGGAACACTTGCAACACACCCGGCCCCAAGTAGCCCTCTCTTTATGTGGGGAGTGAGACTATCACATCGATAAAACGCCGATCTGCACATGGAGTCGCCACTGACTCGAATGAATCGGACACAAATTTAAAAGCATTCAGGGCTGCATTCGAAGCGGTAGCTACGATCGCGACTGACGCATCGGCGTGCTTCAACGTCAGTCATGATCGACGCGATTGCATTATCGAGTGTAAACGCAGCATAATGCTCTGAATTGACGTGGAGTGTGTAACAAATCTCGGGGAATGCAGAAGCAGTTTTTACAACCTCCATTTTACGTTCTTGATCTCATATCTAGAAATATCCCAACTTCGACAACCATTATTGGTTACCTCGAGAGATAAGTGGTGTAACTTTTAGGCTTCGAGGTGACGTCAGCTCAAGGAACAGACATTGGAAATGGAAACCTGCCCTTCCTTAACCAGGTAAAAGTCGTTCTATGATATAAAATGCAAAAAGAATGTGAGGAAGAGATCTTTCAATTGCTTATCTTGGAAAACCCTGTCGACATCAATTTACCCAACCGTTATACAACCTTTTCACATGCTCCACGTATAGTTAATCGCCATTTCCTCCTTGAAGGAATTGTCCACGGAAAATGAGTTTTTGTGTTACCCATATGTTTATGTTGTATTTGCCTAATGTTGGCCTCATGCAAAATTTCACGCGAAAAAATGTGAATCTGGCTGAGATACAGCACCACAAAAAGCGGTCCCAGTGGGCGGGGCCTCCGTGTAAAGGCCTCGTCCCGTCTTCCGCCGCTGTTGGAAACGGAGAGTGGGACTGTTTACGTAACCTTCTGTTCCTACAATGCGTCTCAGACCACGGCGGAGGCGGTACGAGGCTTCTACACGGAGGCCCCGCCCACTGGGACCGCACTTTGTGGTGCTGTATCTCAGCCAGATTCACATTTTTTCGCATGAAATTTTGCATGAGGTCAACATTAGGCAAATACAACATAAATATATGGGCAGCACAAAAACTCATTTTCCGTGGACGATTCCTATAAACGAAAAGATGGACTTTGAAGTTTGGAGTGGACCCCTAACTCCGAGGTTCCGCGATTGCTTCGTGAGGGAACAGTCAGGGCATCTCTTGGTTACCACCTTATCGGTGTGGATATGACTTCGTGTTTGAATACCGACTGGAGGCGAGACAGATGGTATCGAGGACTGGTATGAGAGTAATCCCTACTATAAATAAAACGCTTCGTCCGTCCGTCCCTCCAATTAAGCATCACGTGAAAAACAACCTGTGGAAATGGGCACAGGTCTGGGATGGGTAAGGTATGGGAAAAGAAGTAAGGAGCACACACAAACTTAGCTAAGCTCCACCCACGGAGGGCGGATCGTGCCCTAGAATAAACGGTTCTTTGACCGAAAACTGTTAAATGGGCCCCAAAAGGAAACGACATGGCAGAGGACCGCGTGTGGTAGGAGGAGCATTCTTCTGATGGGCGGTCCTACACAAAAGTTCATAACTCGGTCCCAGCGCGACCTAGAGGCCAGAAAAAAAATTGGTAGAGATGTTCTACGTCCAAAACCTATCTTAAACACACTCGAACTGAGCAGAGATTCACTTATGGGCGGAGCGCAAATGTCCTGTCCATTGTGAGCGAATCTCTGCTCACTTCAAGCATGTCTCTTACAAAAATTGCAGTTCTATTCTGAAACGGCCAGAGAAAAGCAGAGTAGTCAGTAGTGGCCAGACCTATGTAAGGGCGACGAAATTCCTCGGTAGGCGGAGCTTTTACGGTGACGAGCGGAGCTTGAACCACAAAATCCTTGAAGTGGTTTCGGCAAAGTTTAGACACGGGAAAATATGGATAAAGTGAAAGGCAAGCGCCGTTCAAAGGGACCGGGTCCGCGTCGATGCGGGCGTGGTCAGAATCGAAAATGCGCACAGTGATGTGAAATAGCGGAGCCAATATCTTCCTAATATAATATGTAGTAGTGTAAGAGGTAGGAAACCGCTCATAGAATCATACCAACAAGTGAACAGGACCAAACTGAAAAACTTTTTATTGGTGATAACAGCGATTAGTATTGATCGAAAAAATCGGTTTTTTGTGGAGGTCCGCAAATGGGTAGTAGACCACTCCAATGGATGACTAATGCTGCAGGAAAGGCGATACGATAGCGGTATGAGCCATCGGACATATCCATCGGAAATATCGGTATTTTGTAGAGGGTGGGGAACTAGTGATAGACCACTATTCTATTCATCGTGTGCGAGGGTTGCGAAATTATTTTCGATGTGATGTGATATTGGATGCCGAGTAAAGTTCGTGGAAAAAACACTCGATCTACTGACGCCCACGGTGCCATGCGCACAGTAGTGTGCACCAGCCAACTCGTGTTCCCCCTGAGCTCAGAGATAACACCAGTTTGACACCGGTTCAGCGCGGGGTTCCCTGCATTGGCAGCTGTAGAGAGTCATCGAGAGGCAGTTTGGCCACCCCTCCCGCTGTGCAAAGCGGTGAGGACTACACACCTTTATGAGAATTCACGAATGTCCTCCTCATGGCAAACGTGAACTGTGCCTTTCACTCTGTACGCGAATCGACGGTCTCCAAGGTAATGGAATATAGTCAGGAACAGTATAGTCTTCCCAACAAATTAGATTATTTTGATATATATGTACAACATTCAGATCGGTGGCATCATGTTAAATCATGGTACCGAAATCGGTGCACTTGGACAGAAGACTGGTAGAGGACCCACACGATCACTGAACGCTCTCACGCACGGGTAAGAAACTTGAGCGACATTTTTTCTCTCATCCTTCTATCGTTTTTTTCCGCAGTCAGAAACGTCATTTTCGGAAGTATCTGGGCTGCTAACATCCTTAAATATCCAGTCACCCATAAGTCCCACAAGAACCAGCTCACGCCTTCGTTCTATGGACAGTCTCGTCCAAGTTGTCTTTCTTCTGTCAACCACATCCAGCTGCGGTATACTCTTTCTAAATACTAGAGCACAGAGAAAGGAACTGACTTACGTTTAAGGAACCACTTAAACGACCAGGTCTTCATCTCTGGCCATTCGGCAAGAATCTAGAGGAGAAAAGACAAGGTAAGACTCGGCCTACGCCTAAGCGAAAGAGGAAGGGTTCCCTGATGGTGTCACTTGGAGAAGGCATACAGAACAGCACAAAAATGAATGTCCTTTGAGCGCATCCAAAACGATCCCAAGTTTTCCTCAAGCCTTGCCAGGAAGGCATTCAACAAATGCAAACCCCCCTCCCTCTCCCACTACCAACACCCTGCAATGGAATCGCACGCGCAAATCATTCAGCAGCCATATCCGCATGCGAATGTCTCTTGAATCTGAACATTTATTTACACTCTCGTTTTCCAGGTATCCATCATTTGGTCTTGGCGGAGAGCCAAACAACGGTGACAAAAAGCTCAGTCAGGAAGTACTAAACTCATTCGGTATACCAAATATTCCTGCCCTTAACAAAGGTAAACAACGGGTTTTGACTGTGATTTGGGTTTGAAAAGCAGCAATCCTTCTGAGCCGACTGTTTCAGTACTCGGAAAGCTCGGAGGGAACCGTCCAAAGAACGCAATTCGTGGCTATGAACCAGGTTACGGCGCAGTGAATCCAAACGCACCACTTGCTATTGGAAAGGTGAGATCTTACATATTGCTTTGAAAATTTGAGGCCGGCTGGTGGAGAAACGACGTACGAGGGCATCCCGTTCCGTAATGCTTAGTTACTTGTTGAAGCCCTCTGCCCTTTCTAATTGTGGCCCCGCACAGCTCAGAGGATCACGTACCACTCGCTCCACTATTAATGCTTACAGTTAGTACCCCAGAACTGCTCACTTCCCAGCTCTCACAGAATCCACCAAGGCTGGCCTCGACGGTGGCGACACAAGGATCCTTTGAAGAGGTATCTTGAGTGACCAAATCAGTAGCTCATACTGATTTTTCACAGGGACAAAAACAACAGGCAATGTAACCGCAGCATAGGCTTGAGTTTAGGTATGTACATATTTGCTAGGCACTGTTCAAAAAACCAAGCTTCGTTGCCAAACTTTCGCTCTTTCATTAGAAACTTAGGCTGCGTTAAGCTGTCGAAGTAACAAAAGGTAAAGAGAGCAAGGGCGATAAATCATCAGTAAAGGCTACTTGGCGATGCGATCACTGGGATGGATGCGATCAGCGACTGCAGCATTACATTATCCCCAGTACAATCAGTGTCCCCGAGTATGAATTTAACTAAAAAGGACAATGAACGTGAAATATGAAAATCACCTGAACATGTTCCTTTACTATCTTCCTATCCTTCCTCGAGTACTCTTGGTAACAGTACTCTCCAGACTTCAGCGATCACCATTTGAGTAGCACAAGTGCATAATGTGTCGTGCCAAGAAAACCCTAAAAATAACCGCTATATGCATTGTATTTAAACTAGCAATGGTCACGATAGCAGAACCTTTCGAAATGTGGCAAAGCACCAAACAAGCATAGGATTATGGGAAAATAGAAATGGGGTTCAGGGACATTATCTCGTCATCCTCTGCTAATTCATTGCAGATCCTGATGTAAAGGATAAATATATAGTTTTTGGCGTTAATCAATACCTTCTATGGGATGCGCCGCGCATTCTAGTTCCATTCAGAATCGTGGTGGCAGGCGAATGCGATTTGCCCTCTACAATAACTTGCGTAGGCCAGCCGATGTACAAGTCAGTGCTTTTATCCTCCCAGACGAAACTAGTACTCCACCAGCCTCGGAGGGTAATCAGGGGTGTCAGGGGTGTCGATTCTAAGTCTGGAAAGGGAATGAATGAACGACTTCTTGCACCCCCCCTCCACTCTACTTATGTGACCCCAAGGTTGCAATGCTACTAAAAAAAAAATAAGGAAAAGAAAAGTCTGGACGTACGAACCCAAGCGACAGCAGTAGATGTATTTTGATTGTCATAAATTGAAAATAAGAGGGGACTTACGTAGCAATAGAAAACAGTGGGAGCAGTACGATCACAAAAACGTCGTAGATCGTAGAATGTCCGTTGATCATTGATTTCAAGTAATCGTTGGACTCCACGCACACTAAAACACTCAAAAATCTTTGCTATAAAAGTCAGACAAGAAGGCATAATTGTACCTTCGCAATAGCATAGCAAATGAATTCAAAAAAGATGAAAATAAATAGTCTGCGGTGGTCATGTTCGAAAAAAAATCAGGCACCTAATTGGAAGGCAAGGCAGTAAACCGTCGAATGAGGAGGATATTGTGATCAGCGAACTGCCGATACTCTCTCCGAAGCAAATGCCGTAGTTAGCCCGCCCTAGCACTCGATAGGACTTTTAACTATGCAATGGTCTACGGTGAAGTTGAAGTATTTTACTTTCCTGGGTCTTGACACCTGTATTTACACCGTCACATCACCATCATGTAATTCTACAGCGCTCATTCCACATAAAGTAGCTTTAGTGTTGTCAATAGATTACATCGTTTGAATGGAGGAAATACTGTGAATTGTTGACTTGTTTTAGATTCATCGCATGTGTGGGTACGCATTGTTGGCATCTTATAGGAAGCAGCTCCGCAATGCTGGCATTTTAGAGCATGTAGCCAAGCCTGATGCAAGCATTATTCATTTTGCTACTGCTGTCTGCTATCGCTTTGTATTGCTCAGTATCACTGACTATCACTCATTTTCACTGATCATCGCTCAGATCTTTGAAATTGTTGTGAATTGTTGTGGCATATTGAGCCATTGTCACTCACATTGTCTTCATATCGCACGAAGCCAGTATCGCTGAAATCGCTCTAAGATCATGTACGGCTTTGTTTAGAGCTAGTGCTAGTTTGGCTCGATCCTGTTGGCATATTCGCGCTGATCGTCAACTGTGTGTGTCAATCGAATGACCTCCATATCTGTCAGATCAATTTGTGCCTTCTGTCGTCACTCTAAGTTGGAAAGTGCTCCTGAACGTCGTCTGCTTTTCTAATCACTTATAATCATTCCATGCAGCTTACGTTGCTGGGATTCGCCGTATCCTAGCCCCTCCACAGCCACCACTCAATGGGCCTTGTTGGATGTCTCATCATTGAGTACTTTGTTGACACCTGTTATCTACTCAGCCGGATATCTGTAACATGACAGGCTCATGAGCTTGAGAGCCTTGAATCGCTTCCTGACGTCCCCCTTGATCTCTCTTGTCGCTAGATGTCGACAGTTGTTTCTCGATCTCTGGCTAACCTTATGAATGCATAATATCTCCACGTCGCACAGCGAGAAAGCTCTCGTGCTCTTCCGCCCGCAAAGTATGAATAAGCACCTCTTAAGAGCTCCTCTATGCAAATGCAGGTAGAACGTCATTTGACCGAAAAACAAACAAGTTCCAGCACTCATATATAAGGCTATGAAACAATAGAGCTGTGAAATGCTCTCAGTTCAGAATTAAACCTTCCCATTTCAGACCGATCGCGACGCCATCAACCTTCCCGCAGGCTTCGGTGATATCGAAACGCTCAAAGGGGGCGGTTTCGGTTTCGGAAAATAGACTGCAAGTCGATCCCCTTGTTGTTTTGTTTGTCATGCTATTCTTTATTCTTTCTATTTATGAGATATTGCAATAATTCCTTGCAATTAGACCCAATACAATAGCTTTATACGACCCCACTCACTCTAGTGATATTGCTTTTCATATTTTGATTCTTTCATTCCTTTTTGGATGTATACCCTAACGCCATAGATCTGTAAATTTGTACCTACACGATGCGTTCCAGCTAGGGGTACATCGGTCTTCAAGCGATAGTCGTAATGTACCCCTCATTTTAGGGCTCGATTTCTGGCGTGAAGGTACTCATTCGTTATTCTCCGTTTTAATTGCCCGATTAGCCATTAGTTCTTCGAATATCATTCATTAGCACGATCTATCGCGTTATTCATATTGGGCTGGCGGGAAATTTCGTCACTTTTTTTGGACACAAACTCACAATATCTTTTATCAACAGCGTTTGGGCACCTTATTTACACCGTCGTTGTGTATGGCAGGACGGCGGGAGGGAAAAGCTCATTGACATCCTAGATTCGATTCAGACTCGCGCGTAGAAGATGTCCATTTTCTACATTCACAGTGAGCGAGGTAGAGTGGCGCGGCGGAGGGCAGAGACGACGTGGGCAACGAGGCAAGGTGGCATAGACAGAGACGCAGGGACATACAGCAGTGCCCTGTCGCCGGAAACGCAAAGTATAAACGCGCACGCTAAGGCTGACGATGAGCCAGTCATTGCTCTACCGTCGCCTGCCTTCTCAGTGGCTGAGAAAGAGCAAATCGAGCAGTTCACGTCGTACCGTGAACGAGATGAAGATATTACCGGGACCTTTATGCATATGGGCACCGGTCTCTTGAATACCTTCGGCCGGGTGAATTCTTCCGCGAGCACATTAGCAAACCATCAATAGTCAAAAAGTCGTAGAGTACAAGCTATACAAAGAATGAAGACGAGCTGTCTGCCCGCAATGCATGTGTTCCGGATTGACTTTTCGTGCAATACGGATTCTGGCAAGTTCCAAGTTGAGATTTTATCTAAGATTCTACCATCTCTATTTAAAGGTCTTCGTTGTGTTGAAATTGACATTGATGGAAGTTCCATGTACAGACCACGCGAGGAGGCTTCCCTATCGCGCAGCAATTCACAGCGGGACCAGTAAAGAACTAATCGCGCGCAGTGGACCATTTGAGTGTCCAGCCGTACATCTGTATTTTCTTGTACAAAAATTCTTAGTGGACTGGTTATGGGGGTTGCCGTAGGGGTCCAGTTGTCATCGAAACTGATGATACCTCAGCCTATGGCGTTCTTCGTGCGATGTATCGAACCAAATTAGGTTCAAAATATCTCCACTGCCATCGAAGTAGTCAACTCGAGATGCTGCCTCCTATTCCAACCCTTCGCCATTCGCAGCTTCAGCACACCAATTGTGACAGTGGAATGATGATTCCCAAGAATAATTGCGCGACCATCGCCGAAGTACGGAAAGGGCAGGACTTTATCAAGTCACAGCTTATTCGAGCGTGTTCAGATGAAACTCAGGATGTGTTTCTGGCTCCAGAGAAGGTTATCACTTCTAGTGGAGAGCTGTTCCTTGAACAAGCCACTGAGTTGGACCTTTGCAGCTTCACAGTCAAGCAGTAGTCAAGGAGGAGGTGAAAGGTTGGTATAAGGCGGTATAGACGCTCATGATAGGGAACCAGGTTAGACTGTGTGCTCGAGAAGAGAAAGGTCGGAAATAGGTGGGCACTGCTAGCAGGAGGGAAATCACCTAGGGCATTACTATTGAAATTACCAGCGGAGAAATGCCAAATTCAACGAGATATGGTAGTTTTAAAAAAGCGTGACAGAATTTTCCTGCCAATCTAGTGCATTACAAGTGGAAAAGAATTGGAAAACCGCAGCGGCAAAGTCGTTCAGCGAAAGCTATTTTTTTTTAATGGGTTTCCACAGAAGTCTACGTCACAAACACATCTCGCACAAATGAGTTCAGTAGTCCCACTCTTTTGAAGTAATAAATCCTCGAGTGACTATCCAGGTTGCACTTTTTGCTCCCCACAATGCATCATCACGGTCCTACACCTGCTTAGAACTACGTAAACCCCGCCCTTTTAGTTCAGCTAATCAAAAAGGAGCTCGAGAGGGCGTGGCTAGCGTGAGTTCGAGCGACTGTGGCACCGTGTTGGCGCCTTGTAGCGGCGCAAATGAAGGCATCTTGGATACTTACTAAGGAACTACTTTCCTTAAAAACTGAGTCGACCAATCTGATTACAGCGTGATCTTTTTATAGGGGGAACCGTTTGAAGCGTTCTCCAATTCTTTTCTAAACTGAGCCCCTCACATATTTATTTCTTGTATATATTAGTGTTGATGTAATAAACTATTAGTAAAGTTAATGTTGTGTGCTAGTGGTGTCATTTTACGTACTACTCCGGTGGATAGCTCAAGAACGTACTCAGTACAGTATCCAACACACGTCTGGTGCACTCTTTCAACTGCGGTAAATGTTATGATGAAGTTGTTAAAGATGATTCTACAAGGGCGATCGTAGTGCCATGACTACCGGCGTAGCTAACCGCTTGCCTTTTAATGGAATCTAGGCTTTGGCTGAGCGCAGCATCTTGTTTTTCAGATTTGCAGAATGGACGCAATGCTTGTTTAGAAAGGCGAAGAGATTGGATCTGACGATTCTTCATCTTGTTCACAGAGATTTCAGATCTGCTAACGCAGACCTCTGTGACTTCGAGGGTAAGCACATGGCGCATCCTAGTGAGATTGACCTTTATAACAGCCTTGGCGTATAGCCCTTACTGTCTTTTTCTCATTAAGTATATTTCTCTAAAAATATCACAGAAAGCCCCAAGAAGTGAGTTTTCATCTTCCACGTTTAAAGGGTGCCCTTACTCATCTCACCCTTCCAAGACGCGCCATTCTGCTTCCATTTCAAGATGTAGTGGCATTGGAATGGGCATGAGATGCAGAGGTACCATTGCGCAGATCAGCACTTTTACCCACACATACGAATCTGACATTAACTTGACCAACTCGAAGGGTGGAAGATTTGCCTGGCTTTGGCCCGAAGGGGATTTATCGGAATTCGATCCTTTGACTGTGTGAGTAGAGCGGCGCCCTCTACGTCACCTTCCCCTCCCTTAGAAAATAAAGGAATAGTATTGAGGTGAGGGGAAGAAAACACATCTTCAGTACATCGTCAAACATACTAATAGGTATCTCATGCGTTTAATCGCCTTTCCAACGACCCTCAAGGACGATAGAAATGCAATTAGACGCTATACTTATTTTGGGCGCTCACTGCCAGAAAAATAAATCAGTTTTCTATGGATTTTGAGAACCGGATATTGCTCACTCCATCACCCTCGCAGCCTTTCCCACACCATGAAAATCTCAAAAAATTAGACCGAGCTCCTCCAGATAAAAGCCAGGGCCATCCCGAATATTGTGGTTAGGCTTTTGCCACTGAGCTTTTGCAATGAAATTTAAGCACTTTCTGGCACCTTCTCTTTCCACCGCATGATGACGGCAAAAGCGGCAAAAGCATATATTGACCGTGTGACCAAGTGTTTGGAGGGCGGCGAAAGTACAATACCCACCCTAAGTTCCCAAAAAGAAATGCAGGAAACGCGGATCCGTGTTTTTTTTTCGTTTTTTCGTCAAAACTATATTTCCATGCATAATCTCTGTATAAAAGTATGTACCATTGAACACATCCCATCAAGCCCTATCACATGGTGACTTCATGATTATCGACTTCGCGAATTAGGGTTGGAAATGAAATGATGAGATCAAGAAATCCGAATGCACAACGTAGAAGAGAAGACATTGTGAATGTGTGTAAGACAATGTGAGACTTCCAAAGTTTATTCTAAAAGAATCAAAGCAGGTTTCACAAGAAAATAAAGTGAAGTAAAAAGAAGTCAAAAAGTTTGAGTCTTTTGGAATAAACTTTGGAAGTCTCACATCGTCTTACACACATTCAGATCAACATGAGGCTTCGGGACAAGACAATGCTTAAGAAGACATTGTGTCAATCTGCCTGCGAACCTACCCCACGTGTGACGCCTTGGGCCCCTTTGCAGCCTACTCTGGTCTTTCGATTGTCTGAGGCTTCCATAAGACGACCATTAATTCTGACAGCCGTCTGCACTACTGACGAGCATTAGCCGCCGCAGTCAATTTATGAGGTCCTTTCCTCAGTAAAGAAAGGTATGGAATTAATTTTGAAGGGTTGACACAACATAGTGCATTGATTAAACTGAGATGGGAATTAATATTTTGATTCAACTCAATCAATTTGTTGAGTCGCCTTTGTTCATGCATGTTATAATAGTACAGGAACATAAGTAAGTGAAACCCTGATGTGCTCAGTATAATAACAAATTAGAGTGAATGGACTAGTTAGCTGATTTCTGGGCCTGATTAAATGCGAGGGCTTGGGGGTCTTGCCCATGCTTCTCAAATGTGCGTATTTGCTTGTTCGGGTATGCGTTTACTGGATATCGGACGCTTCGGGGCTGCAGACCATGGAGCTGTGAGAAAGGGGTGGGGGTCTCCCGACAACTTTTCTGTGTGGCTCACAGTAGATTTGCGCGGAAGTTTTTGTCAAACGCAAACGCGAGAAAATTCTTGCGGTCGGAAGCAACTGATATGGTTTCCGTGAAAAGCATCAGGCCAACTACCGATAGGCAAACTTTGGTTTGAGCTGTCCGTTTCTGCTTTCGTGTAAGATTCACATGGATGGTCGCTTTTTTTGCTCGTCTTTACTCCTGAAAAGGTGTAATCATGTGTCTCATTAACACTCACGCAACCGTAGTGTTGTGTTTCGGGTGGATCGTTCATTCGACAAATCACTGTGTAGGTGCTCACATTCAGCGGGACGCAGTTAGACCTGCACAAGCGCTACATTCCATAGAATTGCTCTTGCCGCGACGCGAGGGTCTGGCGATGCGTTTGGTCACATGGCCCGCACTCTTCTGAGGATTACGTTAAACGACACAATGGAATGCGCAGCGCATAATCGATGGGGCATTGTTTGCGATTTTGCGGTTCTACGACCAAAAGAAACTCGAAGTCACCGAGCCAGCTCGATGCGTACTTACCATTGGAACTGTAAGTTGACGTCTATTTATTCGCAAGGTGCTTCTGCGGCCTCAATACGGTCGCTGTGGAGGTGATTATCTCAGAGAATCTGGTTACAACGTGGTCTTTTCAGTAACAGATGCTATTGGGGATAATTGCTGTTCACCTGCTTTGCGACCAATGCATACAGCAATATGTCATCATCATAAACAATTCCTTGTCGTCATTAGAGCGCGACTTGACTCCCAATTTGAATTGTGAAATTAAAAATATCCTTTACTTTTCTGTATTATTTTGCTTCAAAACCACGTGAGCGGTAAGCCATCCTACGTATATTTCTAAATCTTGATAATTTTATTTATTCTCCTCTGTATCAGGTAGCACTACAGGGGGTGCCAGAAAAAAGTATTTTGCTCACGGCTCACATCCGCCTTTATACAAAACATAGGGAAAAGAAAGAAATGATAGTATTGGGGCAAGATATCTCCGAAATGTTCCTCTTCCTCTGAAAGCAGGAAGAAGCTGAGACTCACTACTTTCACTTTTATAAAAATATGGAGCCTTCAAGCGGCGCAGTCGGGATTCATAGCACCCACGGTATCAAGGTCCCCTTAAAACAGTGGAGCCGGGTCCCATGGTAAGTCTTTTGTGGGAAGCTTCCTAAGGAGTGACCCTTCGAATCAAGAAAGTCACAGAGCTCTTGCTGCTTGAAAGGCTGCTATGATCCGAAGTATCATTTTTCAAGCGGCGCAGTCGGGATTCACTTTTTTTTCATTTTTCATGCCTCAACCTGCCCCCGGAGCGTTACAGTAGTAATGGAACGTTCTGGCTCTTGGAAACGAGGGGTGTTGGGAACCCGGAAAAAGCGTAATACTTAAGGGCACCACCCACCATGAATCCCCTCAAGTACCTATAGTGAACGGACCTCAGCAAGGTTGTGAACGAGGGCGTCGAAGTTTCGGATTTTGCCCAGCTAAGATGAAACACCTTGTTTACTCGGAGCAAGCAACCGTTCCTGCTCGTGCAGAAGGTTGTAACGGAAAACAGTGATAGAGTGAGGTCTGCTCTTCATTTTAGGTATGAACATACCGGGTCGGAATTTGCCGAAGTTCGACTGATGTGGGGTTGAAAGTGGTGGACAAAAATTACTTTTTTGGCACCCCCTGTATACTCCAATTCTCATTTTCTTTTGGTGTGTGGACCACGCCCTTTTTCTACTGGACTCACACCTACATCAGCACTGTTTCCGGAAGCAAAAGATCATATAATCACGGAATTTATCGTAGTCCAAGATTAATAGCATTGTAAACGAAGCTGCGCTTATTCATCTGCGCGGGTTAGCACACACATTTGAAGGTTGCAGTAAATTTTGACTCCGCATAGGTATCATTGCGTCTCATCTCATATCGCTTCATCAACCTGAATCCGGATCGTGAAACTTGCGTACGAAACTGCATGCACTTCTCAAAGTGCATTTTATGCAAGAGAAATTGCCACTCGTCGAGAATTACTCATTTCACTATAGTTGGTTTGAATCACTTAGATTTTTTGAACGTCAGTGCAGTTATTCGCTGAGAAAATGACAGCTGCTGTTTTTTCTCTCGTACAATATTGGTTGAAAGTACATGCTTCATTATTTCCACCATCTGCACAGTTGGCACTAACAACTGTTCAGTGGTTAGACAGTGACTTGTCTAGTGGTTAGATTCATAAGTATCAGTCATTTTTTAAAATATTTCCGGAATTTTCCCTAGCCGACACCATGTTCAGGAGGCGTGTAAGCCACTCCACCTCGTATTCTCCAAATGCCTTCCATGCCTCTATTGGTATTCAATCTGAACCAGCGACCTTTCCATTCTTCATTTTCCCCTGCATCTGGCGAACTTCTCAATTGTCCAACGAAGGGTGGTGTCAGCAGTAGCCTCCCTCTGTTGGCTTTACTTAGAAAGGTCCTCTTCGTTTAGAAGCCCATCGAAGTACTCCCACTATCTCCTTTTGACCTCGACTGGTTTCTTCAGAATGGTACTCTCGCTGCACCTTACCGCCTTGACCACCCCGATGTCTCGGGTGGCTCGATGCTTTGCTTTAACCAGCCTGAAGACAAAATTTTTTGCCTCCTTCCCTAACGCTTTCGTATAGGCATCCATTTCTGTTTTCTTTGCTTTGGCCACAGCTGCCTTGACAAGCCTCTTGCAGCGTTTGTAGGTGTTGAGGTGCTCTGGGCTCTTTGCTTTTATGCCACAGCTTGTATTTCCTTTTTCTGTTTCACTACCCCCTGAATCTCCTCATTCCACAACCGCTCCAGAACGTTGTCTCCTCTGAAGCCACCTGAGGTCTCTCCCAGCGTTTCCTCCGCGTATTTTAGGATTATCTCAGCTGCTTTGTTCCAGGTCTCCTGAGTCGGACCGATAGGGTCTGGAAGACCGATATCTAGTATTCTTTTTTGAGATCATCCCTTTCTCTTTTGTGCAGCTTCCACCATCTAATTCTCTGTTCGATCTTGAATCTAGTTTTTTTGGGAGCTTTATGGCAATGTCTGCTAGAAGAGGTCCATGTTGGGTCGTGAGTTCCTTTCCTGGCATTACCCTAATGTCCTTCACAGTTTTGAGGGCTGATCTTCTTATGAGTATATGATCGACTTCCGTTTGTCTCCCTCCACAGCTATGGGTAACCTTTTGATTCGCGAAGTGGGTGCTGCAGACCGCTAAGTCGTGGGCCGTGGTCAGGTCCAGTATCCTTTTTCTCTCAGCGTTTCTTACCCCAGCCCTTTGCCTCCGTGCACCCTTTCTAAGCCCCTTCTATCTTTGCCGATGTGACCGTTCAGATCACCTGCTACAGTGAGGTAATCGCCTTCCGGAACTGACCTGATGGCGTCGTTCAGGCTCGAATAGAACTCGTACTCGTCCACCTGCTCGAAATAGCCAGCTTGCGGTGCGTACACAGTTATTGGTCCAGTACCCCTCCTGTGTATCCGTTCTTACTACCATGATCCTACCGTTGATCCTGTTCACGCCGCAGACGCAATCTCTGAGGGAATATGCAACTGCGATGGCTACTCCATTCCACCCTTGCCTTGGTGCCTTTCCAGCGTGTCAGAGGCATAGGATTTGGATGTTTCGTCGACTCGTTAAGTCGGCAGTCTCTCGAGAATTCCCGGCCATAATCCTACGTTCAGAACCCCTATTCGATCTATTTTCTTCAGCCGATGTCGCACCCCTCGGTAGCCCTCGCATACTGACCACAGAACTAGGACGAGGGTTCTGCGCGTCACTTCCGGGTGACGTCCTAGCTTACTGACTGCTGCTTATGCGACTTTCAGACATATTAATGTTACGGGGTTTCAGGTGGCCTGTCAGCCTGGGCCTGACGCTGGTAACGTCACCACTTTTACAATTTCCAGTAAGACATGGTTTTGTGCCTGTGGAGATTGAACCCATTGTTCTTGAATGTGCAGACTTGAGCATACACTCTTAACCACTCGGCGGAGCAACAATGAAATACTCATTCCTCAAGAAAAAAGCGATCGACCTCTGACTCACATGGAGTTTCGCGCACAGCAGTGTGCGCCAGCCGACTATTCCTTCATAGCATGGGATGCAATACCTCCAACACGTTGCACTATCATAATAGCAATTATCAGTGATATGGAGCCGACCTTGAACTCAGGGCGAACATTTGCTGCAGTAGAATCGTTGAATGATGGGACTATGGACTTAGTTTATGTTGGTTTCAACAATTTTGCCTGTCAGCTGCGGCAGTGGAAAAACATTGGTCCCACACCTGTACTGGACTGAGAGTTACCAGGTCAGAGTACCCTTTCCAAAAGCCAACTTTACTAAACCGAAATAGGTGCTCACCCTCAAGCGAAGTTGACAATGTTGCAGTTGGAACTCAAAGAAGTACATTCAACGACTGGACAAGCAAGGTTCGGCTCCTACCAAACAGAAATGGAATTAAGAGTGGTCAGAGAGTTTATGATTAGGAGAAGAAAGTCAAGACATAGCATAGAGTATAAGTGGCGATTTTGTTGTTTCGCTCAGAATACGAATAAGACAATCAACTATTCTTTTTTGCAAGATAATAATACTACCAGAAACATCTTTTCAGTTGTTTGAGCAGGTCACTGAATGACTGAAAAGTACAATTCAAACGGTCCTAGGTAGTAAACCTGACACAAAAACAATGAGGCGGTTCATAACGCCTTTCCCAAATTTTCTAATTAAAGCGCACAAATTTGGAAATGTAGCAGTATTTAGCCTCATCGAAAGTAATAACAATACCCGTTCCATAATCTCAAGTTGTGGCGACAATCTAACAGAACTAGCTGGGTGTTGGTTAACATTTTTCGCCATTCTCAGGCCATGTAACATTGCAAATACTGAGAACTTTGCAGCTTCGTTAAAACGGTGCGAAATGTCATCCACTGCTAGAGTGCGAGATTTGATGCGATGTCTTTTTAAACGAACTGCGTCAACGTACTAAATAAAAAAGGAGTTGATGTGGGGAGAGCACCTTCACAATTCAAAAACTTGGAAATTTTCGGATTCGAAAGTTGAAGATTCCTAAAACCGCTTGGTTGTTGCAAAGTGCTCGATACACTGCAAATATTTACCCATTTTTTAGGTATTCGGTTCTGAAAGAAAAATGTAATGTGGGACAAAAATTCTTGCCTTCCTGGTAGGAACTCCAAAATCTGAAAAGGAAACCGCAGCCCAATTGAGTTCCTGTCGTACAACTTTTAACAGTTGTCGATATGAAGCTCACAGTTCCGAGTTTTGATGATGATTAGTGCCTCATCAAGTGAGTGATTCATACAAACTACACTACAATTACAATTACAACCACAACAGCACTATGGGTGTCCATCATCTTTGCTGTGCTGACCTTGTATGGTAAAAGGCCTCCGAAACATTATACTTGGAAGTGAAAGCTGGGAACTATCTTAACTATGAGGAGATGTACCACTGGTCAAGTAGCGGGAGTTCGTCGGGGCAGGCAGCAGCTGGATTTCAGGTCACATCTATTTGCTACCAACAAATTTTCTTAGAAATGCCACAATCAGAAGTGCACCAGACGGTGCTACTGTTTGTGTCAAACAACTCCAGAGACTAACTAACATTTGCTTTCAGAGCTCTCTTGAGAGCAGCTGTTGGTCTTCCAACATGGTCACGTATACCACATGTTACAATAATAAGGCAAGGAATTAGAAAGAGTTGAGCTCTGGAGTTTCGCTTCACCCTAAGAATTCTCTTATCTTAGAGTGCTTTGAATATCACTCAATCAGGGCTCTCAATCGAATCGTTTACTATGGAATTCTCAAATCGTAGCTTGTGAACCTGTGTGCAAAGGAAATCAAACGGCCACCCAGTTATCGGGGGTAAGCGGTAGAGAACAACGATGATAATATTGCTAATATATATCTAAAAGTTCCCAAGTTATAAGGTCAACTTAATATTTTAAGAAAGGTATGATGTGGGGAGAGCAGTGGCATGGCTCAAAGACATGTTAAATCTACTTTATTGATTCCTAGAACCGCTCAATTGATGCAGATAGGCTGTGCGTACTAGTGCTCAATATACATATTGCTAATTGTTATACTCATTTGTTGGAGTGATGTAGATTTGAAAGAAAAGTGTAATTTGGGTCGAAGATTCTTCACACCCTGGTAATTCTGCTTACATGAAACCACCACCGTAAATATTGCTGACAAGGGGAGGATTCTAGGTCGAAGTGGCCATTCGGAATGGGATACATATTGTCTGACGTATTTTTGGACGCTGATCTCGAACCTGCATTCCATATTTGCTGTCCGATTCTCTGAGCGGAGTTATGGAGGTTTTTTTGAAAAACCAATGCTGTTACATGGTAGGTTTGAAAGCCCGTAGCACGCGAGCCAGACATTCTCGCGCAAAACTAGTGCGATTTTCGTGTTCAGGGGACCGAACTGTTCTATAGAACATCTTTTTAGCCAGTTCGAGGCCTATTGGGTAAGCCAAGAGTTTTTCCGAAATTCGGTCAAGTTCTCGGATTGGCTAAAAACATGTTCCATAGGGCAGTTTAGTCCCCTGAACACGGAAATCGCACTAGTTTTGCACGAGAATGTCTGGCTCGCGTGCTAGGGGCTTTCAAACCTACCATATAATAGCATTGGTTTTTCAAAAAAAAAAAACTCCATAACTCCGCTCAGAGAATCAGACAACAAATATGGAATGCAATTTCGAGATCAGCGTCCAAAAATACGTCAGACAATATGTATCCCATTCCGAATGGCCACTTCGACCTAGAATCCTCCCCTTGTGAGCAACTTGAATGGACTCTTGCAGAACAACATTCTACGACGCAAACGGAAAGATGGGTATTCAGCCAAGAAGCAATCTCATGTGGTGCACCAAGCGGTCGCGGCTATTCGTCGCACTGTTAGTTGTTCTAGTCTTGACATGCATCATCTGCGAAGCCTGCCTTCTAATACACAGTGTGAGTTGAAATTTGCTGAGAAGATATTTCATCGCCCGAAGTCAAAGAATAAAAGATGTTATATGATTTGGAGAATAAGAATCAAAGAAAAGTCTATCGGAGCCAATAATTAGAGTGCAGGATAATTTTTGCAGCATTTTCCTCCAAACTTTCTAGAAGTATCAATAAACATACGTAGGACACCTAATGCTACTGAACAATACATTGAGATTGCGCCGAACCTACATCTGCGATAAATATGATTCTCAAGAAATTCATTGTTTGTCCCTTCTTCATAAGTAGGGACTGGGCACTAAATGCAAACGAGAGGACCTTGACGGTCAACGCTACGTTAAGCGAAATGATTGACCCACTAAGGAAGCATGGAAATAGTGAGAAAACGCGTTCAGCAAACATTTTTGCAGTTCACTTTTCTGCTGGTGCCAATGAAGGCATCGCCAGAAGTGTGATAGATTTATAATATTATTGAAGGTGATGCTGAACGTAAACCAGCGGACAGTCTCACAGGCAGCACGACGTGGGAAGTATAAACCTACAGATGAGGCAGTTGTGTATGAACAAACCTTTCCTCGATTCCGTGAGTTCTGCCTATTTATGGTTGTGTGGATTCCACAATTATCGAAAC
The DNA here is from genome assembly GCA_963978905.1 of Trichostrongylus colubriformis. Lineage (NCBI taxonomy): Eukaryota > Metazoa > Nematoda > Chromadorea > Rhabditida > Trichostrongylidae > Trichostrongylus > Trichostrongylus colubriformis. Next base: position 58,933,270 of record OZ022257.1, on the reverse strand, counting down.
ATTGCAAAACCTCCTCATTCAAATGAAGAACGAAATCCATGAAATATAGAAGCCGCGATGAATCCAATTCTTGCATCTTTCTCCTATCAAAATTTCTATGCAGAGAGCTCCTACGGGCAGCGCTATGGCATACACGACGTAGAGAGTATAAACCTACAAATGAGGCAGTTGTACATGAAAAAGCCTTTCTTGGATTCCGTGAGTATTGTCCTACCATACTATCAAAATTCCGAAAAATCACTTCACTTCATGGGATGACAAAAGTGGTGAAATCAGCTGCCGCAATAAAAGTAATTCAGCGACTGGCTCCGATTAACTTCACAATTCTACCCGAACCTTCATTATGCAGTGACGTGGATTTTGTGGTGGTAGTCCATGTGAGGGCAGAAGATGCACCATCGAGAAATTATTGGCGTAACACATATGGTGATCGTGTTTTAAAAAATCAGGTAATGATCAGCTGTCCAACAGATATTTCGAACTGTTTGGTCATTTAGCATTTTTAGTACAACTACGGTATACTATTTTCTATTGGAAAGCCAAGCACTCTCAGTGATCAGGGAATGATCGAGGAAGAGGCTGCTGAGTGCGGTGATATTCTGCAAACAGACTATAAAGATACATATCGAAACCTAACTCTCAAGGTATTTCCTTCTTTCCTTACATAGGGTGTCCAGAAAGTAGGAAAGAATATTAAAGCGCTATATCATATCCTCCATCTGTCCACCCTTAGCCGAACACCAATGAGCAATGCGTTCATTGAAGTTTTCTATGACGCGTTCATGAATATCCGGCGGGATGTTACTAATAATCTTTTGGATTTCCTCCCTCAATATATTAGGTTGTCCCAAAAGTCTTGTAGGATTTTTTTCGATCATCACTTTTCATTTTTTTTTCGTCCTACAGATAACAATTAGGCCACAACGTATTGACCATTGTTATCGGCAACCCTCTGCCACTCTATAGGAAAATCGTTGATTCCCTTCTCCCAGAACTCTGGGTTCTGAGAGTCGAAGAAGACAGCGATCGCCTTCGCAAGCAAGTCGTAATCAACGAATTTTCTCTTGGCCGGTAAGGATTCGAGAGGATGGGTAAGGTGATAGCCAGAAGGGGCAATGTCTGGAGAGTATGGCGGGTGGGGCAGCACATCCCAGCCGAGCTCCTATAACTTGGCCTGGGTACTTTTCGCGAAATGGGAGCGGGCGTCGTCATGAAGAAGGGTGACCGCGGACCTTTCCGGCACTTTTCTCGAACAGCGACGGCGAGCTGCTGGAGCTGGTGGGTGCATACGGCAGCGGTGACTGTCTCGCCTTGTACCAGCACCTCGCGGAAAAGCATTCCCTCCGCGTCCCAGAACCAGCACAGTCCCAAGCGTGGTTTGTTTTTCATGTCAATCTCGCCGTTGCTGAACCTGATGAACCAGCGGCGCACGGTCACGTAGCTCACACATCCCTTGCCCAATGCAGCACTGATGGAGTGGCAAGCTTCCGTCGTTTTGGTGCCGCAAGACCGCTCATAATAGTTGACACCGCGAGTTGGGTGGGTATCGGCAACGGGCATTGTAGCTCTCTCCACGGGATCTGGTGGGTCAATATATATTTTCCTAGAAAGCTTAGAGAACGTTCTACCATAATCCTGAACCGCCTGGACCTGCCTCGAAGTGAACAAGAGTTACTGATTTTTTTGGAAGAATACTACAACACTTTTGGGACAACCTAATATATATTGTTTGTGGTCTGTACAGTATATTTCTGATTTCACATATCTGCAAAAAATAAGTCACAAGACTTATATGCTGTTTCCTGTTTTCAAACAAGGCGGTGTTCCCGTTCCCTTAAAATCTGGAACAGAAGCCGTAGTCTCAAACCTTCGAATCAACTCACGAACTGTAAATTCGCTTGTAGCAACGTTACAAGTGTTAGACGTAATACACGGATGGTTGCCGAGGGACTTTCACTGGTTTACATTAACTTCTTATCACTCGGACACGTTGTCCAGTTCGGAACAAAAATAAACATCAAACGACAATATCCACCGAGCTAAAACGATTACGATACCAATGGGAAGCGTATTAGATAGCAAAGATGAAAATCCATAGGAGTCCAAAAAATCGAAACCATACGCTCGTGACCTTTGGCTCCTACAGTAATCAGGCAATTTTATTATTGTAGAAATGCGACTATTATATGTGACACACAATAAGTAAGTACACTCACATTCAACAGCATGCGTAAAAAAGGAAAGTCCGCTGTCCCTCAAGAATCCCATTGAAGCAAACCAGACAGGAAAAATGATGAGTGAGTAGGGACCTAAAGAGCGAACGTGTATCCCGCCTTCTCATTCCCGTAAGATGGAGGGCGTATAAGAGGGTGTTCTTAAACGGTCCTTGAAATCTCATACATAAGGCCGTTTTTCCTGGAAAGAAACGAGGAAGAGGAAGGAGAAGAAAGAAGAAATACAAAAAACGACAAAGATGCATAGAATCAGACATGCGTCACAGTCCACCTTATCTATTTGCGGCTCTGTCTGTGAAAACTATTTCTATAAGTGTATATCCCTAAAAAACGAAAATCCACGGATTCCAAAGCATGTATCCTTGAGTTATTTCTCCTGTACTTACTACATACATCCCTTCACGAACAAAACAGGTAGGTAGGGGTAGAGTGTTAGCTTCTAAACCTCTAATCTCTCAACATTTCAGCATTTAGCGGAGTTGCGTTATTTGACAATGACATGCCCTAGAAATGTGGTAGTTGTCAAAATGGACGATGATATTGCATTGAACGTTCGAAATATGTCCAGGTTCATAAAAAATAATCTCACTTCAGAGGAACTCTACTGCCCTAGGTAATTCATTCATGATAATTTCATTTGTACGGCTCCCTTCTCTTGAGCACGGATCATAGAAAATAAATCTGGGTTCGGATCTTGTGACTTTTATCGGAAGTAGAGGAGGAGAGATGCTTGTGCTTCCTGTGCTTCCTTGCGCATGGGTCAGTGATTTACCACACATTTATCCCTATAAAATACACGAAAACAATGGCTCACCCGCAGTGCAAAAGAGAAGCGGAGAGAAGAAGTGTGTTGCATTGCTAGCAAGAGCAACACTTGGCACTTAGACTCAATTGCGAGATGTTCAATTTATTGCGTAGAGCAAAACTAGGATCACCAAATCTCACCCCTTACGCGGTATTCTGAGAAGGGGTCTACACTGAGATAATGCTCCCAAAAACAGAACAGAAGTATTGAATACTGAGGTGGCACCATTTTTTTGAGTCCGTATCTTCGAGAGGGCAGTTGCTCGCTTTCACGATCCTAACAATAAGCTGCTGATCGGTTCAACGTTGGCTTTAAAAGGAGAGAAGCACTGTACTGGTCGATGCATCAACCCTAAGGAACTGAAGCCAAATCGGAGAACGTCTGGAAGAAGAGTCCATGGAGTTCATGACGGCCGCTGTGAGAGAATATGCAATGGTTCGAGAGTGGTAAACATAAAGAAAGGGTATCGAAAAACTGCCACAGGTTGTGATATAAGGGGATCTCGATGAAGATTGTTACAAACTATACAGTATAGCCTTAATTTTGGTATATCTTAAACGACAAAAACTATGTCGCATTATTTATGGACTACCCTGTACATTTCACTATTGTTCCATTTCCGTTTCGATATTGAGGCTCTGACATATTTCTGAAGATTGTTGTAGGAGAGGCCGAAGCTAAACGGAGTATTTACAAAATATCTAGCAACGTCCTCATCAAAATTAATTTGTTCCTCACGTTTTTTTATAATTATTCGATTTTCAGATTTTTTTAGTGATTTGCAACAGATTGAAAACCGATAGTGTTCTTTCAGGCTCGATGTTGCTCCTATCCGGGAAAATGGATCAAAGTGGTGAGAATCACGTTTTGTGATAACTGAAATTCAGAAAAGAGGGGAAGGGGTATCTCCGTATACTCAAGAAATATAGATTGCAACTCAAGCTTGCAAAAAAAGACTGATTTTGGCCCAAGTCCGAAAAGCGGGTGATGAGTGCCAAAAGCGTCGACTTTCCGTGGAGATAACCATTCCGTTTACTTAATTAGAATCTGAAGATAGCTGGTGCGCTGATTTGGTGATTCCTGGAAAATGACAAGATGATGCCATGATGAGTGAAGAACATACAGATAAAGTGCCCGAGAAGCAGGAACACAGCACTTATCCCGTTCGTCTCCTAACATCAAAGATAAACGATCCCACGGTCACTACAGTGGTGGTTTGAACGAACCGACCGCTGGCACTTGGCAGCACAATGCACCGATCAGTGCGCAAATTGTTCCGATCATAATGGTCACGCTTTATGTGTATTCTTTATGCTTTCAACTTTACTGACTTACTGTTGGTATACTCCAACATAAAGGAAGAGCGGAAAAGGGAGGTGGTGCGTGAAATGGGCAGGGCTCAGCTATGTAGCCTCAAGTGCACTTGCACCGCTCTACAGTATGGTGCTACATATTCTTGGTTCTCTTAAACTCGGTACTAGGCCATTTTTTCACGTCCTCTCACAACCCAATGAGTCGAAGAAAACTTCTTTGAAATGTGATGAACTGGTGATGGAAATTTTCATAATCCCATTTTAAAGATAGCTCACAGATGTGTAGGAATTTTGATGTTCCTGCCATTCTAGACGAGTCGCCCTTTCTTGTTGTGGCCCTAGATAGCGTCACCGTGTACGATCAGTTAAAAAACCGCCTCTGAACCCATTTTCGTAAGCAGATCCTCCAGTAAAGTATACACTAATCCATTTCCTGGGAAAAATGCGAGTGATATATGGAACTTTCCGTGTGATAAATTGAAATTGCATATGTATAGTTAACTTAAAATTCTACTCGTCAACTCAATCAATTTTTTTCAATCTTCTCATGGCTTTCTATAAACGTCTGAAGCTCTTGTCAGCCGCGTGTGATTCACGTGCTTGGCTGTGGAATAGCGATTACGATCGATGGCGCCATCGCAATCTACGAGAGCTTTCCTACGGCCGTGCACCTGAATGGCGCGGTGCCGTCAAGAGCGTGCACACCGATCGCACGCAGCCGACAAAAGCCTGAGACGTCGATCGAAAGCCACGAGAAGACCGAAAATGGCGATGATAATGTGATTTATAACACGCAGTACATAAATATAAACATGCTTAGTAGTTGACATGACTTGCTCTTTTTATAGTTGACTTGTATTCAGTTTGACTGATCAACTGAAAAAATATATAAATAAATACATAAATGAATACTGCATAAAACATGCCTACCTCGTGGGAACAGAGGGAGATTATTTCTAAGTTTAACCTCCGTCTAAGGGTGTGTGCTAAGCGGAGGTTAAACTGCTTCACTGCTTATTCCCCTCTGAATCTTTTCAAACACGGTTTCTTTGTTTGTAATTGTTTATGTCTTTATCACCTCGGATAATCTTATATATCATTCGACAGCATTATTCCCAAGTATGGATTGGTGTGCACTCCACTGTTGAGAAATCTGCCTCTGAAACTGAGTTGAGATACGGCTTTTTAGCCGAGTGTACACGGGAACGCTGTTGGGCTACGCCAAGGAACGGCAACCCGTCTGAAATGACAGAAATTTCGAACTTCCTACACATATGTGAGATTATAGACACTTATAGCGATAAACAAGGTTGCTGAAATTGTTCCTATGGAGGAGAAACAGTATGCACGACATAAAGAACCCCTTCCATCACTAGTTCTCATCCAGTCGTGTTTTCGCGCCCTCAGGCTGGAGGTGGTGGAACCATGGCCTTAACGAAACACGACCATTGCGCCGTCCCAATGGATACCACGTCATTGGCGGTCACACATCAACTCCTTCATCTCTGCGCGCTCATTTACACCGAATGAGTAGAGTGCCTATCTTGTCACGATTTCTATATAGAAGAGACAGGATCTCTTTAAGAAAGAATGGAAGGACACATAAGAGCCCTGGGTAGACCTCAGAGCTATTCAGAGCATCCATTCTTAGAGGAGTCGTGCACGGAAAAAATAAGTTTTTTGGATACCCAAATATTCGTTGTATTTGTCTAATAAAGGAAGCATACAAGATTCGAGAAATCAAGAATCCGGCAAAAATACAGCTCTTCAAAGTGACGGCCGAGGGGAGGGTTGGTGCCTCAGAGTAGATGCCCGTCCCGTCGTCCGTCGCACTCGGAGACGCCTAGTGGGAAGAGAAAATTACGTAAACAGTCCCACTCTCCGTCTCCAACCGCGACGAATGACGGGACAGGGCACTCACGCGGAGACCCAGCCCTCTCGACCGCCAATTTGAGAAGCTGTATCTCTGCCTGATTCTCGATTTTTTTCGGGTGGAAATGAACAGAGAATCTCATTTTCCGTGCACCATCCCTATAAAACACCGCTGACTCAAACACGCCCAAAATACCGCCAGAGCTGCAAGTTTACTTGTTCAGAGGAACAATATGTAGACAAGGTCGAAAGGAAAATAAGGGGAGCAATGGAAATCAAGCAATACAAACCACTGATCAGCAGTAGTGAGCAAATGAAGGCAATGAAGTTGATAGCGATGTAAACAGTGTGATACGTGAGTAATGGTGACTTCACGACAAAATAAAGATCTATTTTTATCCTTGCCTGTATGAAGGATGAGCTATCTTCTCCGTCATCTCTAGTCGACATCTGCGAGAACTGTCACCCCCTCTCTTTCCCTCCACATAGTGGCATGTGATCGCGCTATAGGACTTGGTTAGTGGCTTTCACTGCTAAGCATCCCTGCACTCACGCTGAGATGTTGTTAGTAGTAGCTTCAGCTGATCTGAAGAAGGGCTTATGCCCAGAAGTTCATCAGTAAAGATAATAGAGAATCGAGCCCTCATTTCTACACAACTAAGATTCATAGTTGACCAATGAAGGTCAGGGAACCATATATATTATGAACATTTTTCTTACGCCTGAGTAGCTAAACCCCTTTCCGGTGTCTATCCTGTATCTCATGGCATTCGTGAAAGAACTGTGGCGTTCACTGCGAAATGGGGAGTGTGGGCCCAACTGGGATTTTGATCCAAGAAAGGGATCGTATGTCTGATTGTCGTTCAGGTTTGTTACAATGGAAGAGTGGAACAAACCAATGTACCCTTCTTACTGTTGGATATGGTGCTATCTGGCCCCTCTTACAGCCGTGGAACGGATAATTAGTGCTGCTCATTCACAACGTTTTTTCTGGGTAAATTCTCATACTACAGCCTCTTAACCTTCTTTTCAAATTATTCGCAGTTTCACGAAGCTCTCTCTTCAGATTGATGATGTCTTCATCACCGGTGTGCTAAGGGAAGCAGCCAATGTGAGCATCGCAGAAGTGCGCCCGCACAACGACATGTACTACTATAAAGGCCGCCAGTCCGTCACAAGAGCAGCATAATTTCAGAATGAGGAAAAATTACTGCAAAGAATTCATCAACCACTCTAATAAATAATAATAAAGATGTATCATGCCATTCAGCTTGGGGATATAGTAAAAGTTTTCAAATTCTCACGAAGCAGATCGATATAAACTATCGGATGCTGAGATCACGCTTCTTATTACCAAAACTAGTTATAGTCAAACTATTGCAACAGGCTCCCGTTGTGCCAGGCAATGAAGATTGTTCGTGCCCCCAGTCACGAATGTGGCTCTTCTCCTAACCCTTATGCACTTCAGAGCTGACTTAGTGCTACACTTGCCTCATAAAATTGGTAAAAAATCTCCTTAGGCTGAGGTTATACCGTGGACGACCCGCACGGCCCACGCTATCGAAATATCGCAAGATTGCAGACCGCGACGCATGCTACAGTAATTGCGCGCGCAAATTGCGGCACAAATTGCGCGTGCACTACCCAACTTTTGGAAGCTTCGCGGTGCATCTGTGTATTGTGCATCGATTTTTTCTATTCCTTTGTTATTGCCTAATCGTATAACATGTGTATTCATTTGTTATTTCACATGATGTGTTTCATATGTTGTTTTCGTTCCATGACACAGATCCTAGCTAGGTAGTGCGATTACTGTAGCGTGCGTCGCAGTCTGCAATCTTGCGATAATTCGATAGCGTGGACCGTGCGGGTCGTCCGAACGTCCGCACGGTATAACTTCAGCCTTACGGTGGTTGTTCGACACCCCATCGCACATATAATCTTTGGTTTTATGCCAGTATGATTAGCACTAATTTGGCCATTCGAATATTTTCAAAATCACTGGTTATTCCGTAGCCTTAATGTTTTACATACTTCATAACACTTTTGGCCTCGACGGTCGCGACTCCCATGAACAGTTCCCTGCGTCACAAATAAGTAGCTCATCAATGAGGTTTTAACTTTTCACAAAAATATTGCCGCCCTCAACAAAGGTTGACAAGGGTTTGGGTGTTATTTGAGTTTGAAGAGCAGCAACTCTTCTGAGCCGACTGTTTCAGTACTCGGAAACTCGGAGGGAACCTTCCAAAGAACACAACTCGTGGCTGTGAACAAGGTTACGGCGCAGTGAATCCAAACGCACCACTTGCTATTGGAAAAATGGGATCTTACACATTGCTTTGAAAACTTTGAGGTCAGCAGGTGAAGAAACGCCTAACTAGGGCATCCCGTTCCACAATGCTTGTAACTTGTTGCAGCCTCTGCCCCTTCTCCAAGTACCTCGCCTTCAGTATTAATGCTTGCAACTGGTGCCCCAAAACTGCTCTCTTCCCAGCTCTCGTAGAATCCACCACACATGGAAGCCTGGCCTCGACGGTCGCGACACAAGGATCCTTTGATCGTCACCGAGTTATTGATCTTCCACTAAGACGAAAACAAGGAGGCAATGGACAGTATAAGCTCAAGTCCTTCCAAAAAAAAACATGAACATATGGATAACAGAGAAACTTATATTTCCATGGACGATCCCTTCAAGTTTTAGCGACGGTGGGCAATCACAAGCGACACCGAATGCATGCAGAGTTGATGATGTAATACTACCGTAAGAGCACAAGCAATCTAGCAATACACGACTGTGAAAGTAACTCAATCAAATGACCTCTAATGGAGATATCGAAAAGGGTACATCAAAGATGAAGGATGTAGATATGAAAGAAATGATTGCTAATCAGGCGTGTCGGTTTTACTTACGCCTGGGAAAGGAAGGAGCTCTGGAATGAATGAAGGAGTAGGTGCATGTGAGAGCAAAGAGCAACACGATCACAAGAAATGAAGACTATTTGTTAGTCATTGCTTGCAAGTAATCGTTGGACTCTTTGCGATCAGGATCAGACAAGAAGGCATAATTAAACTTATACAGTAGCGAACAATTGCACTCAAGAAAGACGAAAAGAAATAGTTCAAGGGCGTCATGTTCGAAAAAAAAATACAGATACCTAATTGGAAGGCAAGGCAGTAAACAGTCGAATAAGGAGGACACTATGATCAGCGAACCGCCGATACTCTATCTGAAGCAATAGCCATAGTTCGGTGACTACAGCACGAATCGACGAGACTTTTAACTATGCAATGACCTGTGGTGTAGATAAGTTATTTCACCTGGGTCTTATACCTGTATCATTACGCTCACGTCACCACCACGCAATTCCACAGCTCTCATTCCATGTAAAATAGCTTCAGTGTTGTTAATAGATCATGTTGTTTGAATGGAAGAAATACTGAACCGATGAAGTTGATCGATGACATCTTATAGGAAAGGGTGTGTACCCTGCCAGAATTTCGCATCGCGACGTATCGCAAGCGAAGTGATGCGAACGAGCTGAATGCGACTATTTTTGGGTCCCAGAGTCATCACGAGTCAATTGTACATGGCGCCCTTAGCATTACTGTGTAATCGCTCTAAGACCCAATAGCGCGCATAGCTCGCACACCGCGTCGCACACCGCTCGTCGTGGTGCTGAATCCTGATATAAAGGTACACATCCTATAGGGAGCAGCCCGGAAAACTGGCATTAGCTAGAGCATGTGGTAAAATCCGATGCGAGCACTGTTCGCGTGCTACTGCTCAGTGCTATCACTTCGTATTGCTCAGTATCACTGACTATCACTCGGTTTCACGGACCTTCGCTCAGACCCTTGAAAATTGTTGTGGCACATTAAGCTATTGTCACTCACACTGTCTCCATATCGCACGCAGCTAATATCGCTCAAATGCTTTAAGATCACGTATGGCATTGTTTAAGCTAGTGATCGCTCAAGTGAATGGGAGAATGGGCGGCGAATAGGCCAAAAGGACGCTATCCGCCTGCAGGCCTACGGAAATATTCTTTCAGGCGGTATGCGTAGTAGTAGGGAATACCAAAATAATCAATAACGAATAGGTGTGTAAGCGATAGTCGGTGATACTCTACGATACCGAGCGATGGCACAAAGCAGTACTGGATCCTGTTGGCATATTCACCCTAATCACTAACTGTGTGTGCCGCTCGAATATCTCCATATCGGTCGCGTCGCTTGTTGGTTCGTCGTCACTCAAAGTTGGGAAGCGCTTCTGAATACCCCTGATATGAAATGTATCATTTCATCTCACCTTCCCCACCCACCACTCAACAAGCCTTGTTGGAAGATTCTTAACGTTACTTTGACACCTGCTACCTAGTTATCTGGGGTGGGGTCCACGAGGTCGAATTTCCGCGCGGCCGCGCGCGATGAGCGGCATGGCGGGTGCGAGTGCCAGTGGCAGGGCATGGCAGCCTTCAAGCGAGGCAGTGTGGCATGAGTGGAAAGCGCAGACGTGACGCAGTCACGCTCGGCCGGGCGACTAAGGGCAATCGATACGGCGAGTCGTACGGAGGCGCCGCGAGTGCACCGCTGCGAAGCGGAAATTCGACCTCGTGGACCGCACCCACTTATCCGGGTGTCTGTAACTTGACAGGCTCTCTAGCCTGGCAACCTTAATTCGCTTCCTGATGTCGTCCTTGACCTCCCTAGTTGCTGTATGTCGACAGTTGTTTCGGGACTCTGGCTAATTTTATGAATGCATAATAGCTCCACGTCGCACAGCAAAACAGCTCTTGTGCTTTTCCGCCCGAGAAGTATGTATAAGTGCTGGAGCTCCTCTATGCAAATACAGGTACAGCGATACTTGACCGACAAACAAGTTCCAGCACTTATATATAAGGCCATGAAGCAATAGAGCTGTGAAATTGCTCTCTGCTCGGAATTAAACCTTCTTATTTCAGAGCGATCGCGACGCCATCAACCTTCTCGCAGGCTTCGGTGATATCGAAACGCTCGAAGGAGGCGATTTCGGTTTCGAAAAATGGACTACAAATCGATCCCCTCGTAGTTTTGTTTGTCACATCAATTATTCCTTGCAGTTAGACCCAGTTCAACACTTTATATGACTCCACTCTCTTTCGTGTCTTTTCTTTTTATACTTTGTTTAGTTCGCACTTTTTCTATCGTCACTATGCGTTTAAGCTAGGGGTGCCGTGTAGATGGGCAGGATGGCGGCAGGGAAAAGCTCATTGTCATCGTGAGTTCGATTTCAAACGCGCGCGTGGGAGATGTGAATTTTCTGCGTCTACAGTGAGCGAGGGAGGCGTAGAGACGACGTGGGCAACGAGGCAAGGTGGCTTGGGCGGACACGCAGAGACATGCAGCCGCGCCCTGCTGCCGGCACCGCAAAGTATGAACGCAGCTTCACGCTGAGACTGACAATGAGCCAGCCACTGCTCTACCGTCGTCTGCCCTCTCAGTGGCTGGGGAAGAGGAAATTGAGCAGTTCACGTCGTATCGTGAACGAGACAAAGATATTATCGGGGTCTATGTAAGTGGGCGCCAGTTTCTTGAATTCCTTCGGCCAGGTGGTATCTTCCGCGAGCACGAAACCACCAATAGTCAAAAGGCGTAAAGTACAAGCAATACAAAGGATGAAGACGAGCTGTCTGCCCGCAACGCATGTGTTCCGGATTGACTTTTCGTGCAATACGGATTCTGTCAAGTTCCAAGTTGAGATTCTATCTAAGAATCTACCATCTCTATTTAAAAGTCTTCGTTGTGTTGAAATTGACACTAATAGAAGTTCCATGTACAGGCCACGTGAGGAGGTTTCCTTATGGCGCGGCAATTCACAGCGGGACCAGTAAAGAACTAATCACGCGCAGTGGATCATTTCGAGTGCTCTGCCGTACACCTGTTTTTCCTCGTACAGAACTTCTTAGTAGTCTGGTTCGTGTAGATCCCATCAATAAACACTACCACCTTTGCAGGACGGCGATTCTACTGATTCACTAACTCCTCTTTCACTGACTCATTGCGCTTTTATGGGAGTTGCCGTATGGGTCCAGTTGTCATCGAAACTGATTATGCCTCAGCCTTTAGCGTTCTTCTTGCGATGTGGTCAAACCAACAAGGATCGAAATATTTCCGTTGCTCAGTCAACATGAGATATTTGCCTCCTAATGATCCAACCCAGGGTGGGTACTGCTGGCAGAAGGGAAACCACCTGGGGTATTACTATCAAAATTACTAGCGGAGAAATGCCAAATTCAGCGAGATATGTCAGTTTTCAAAAAGTGTGAGAGAATTTTCCCGCCAATCTAGTGCATTACATGTGGAAAAGAATTGGATAACCGCAGTAGCAAAGTCATCCAGCGAGAGGCTGTTTCTTCAATGGGTTCCTATAGAAGTCTACCTCATAAACACTTCTTGCCCTTATCAGTTCAGTAGTCCCACCCTTTTGAATAATAAATCCTCGGGTGACTATCCAGGTTGCACTTTTTGCTCTCCACGATGCATCATCACGGTCCTACACCTGCTTATACCTACGTAAATCCCGCCCTTTTAGTTCAGATAATCAAATAGGAGCCCAAGTGGGCGCGGCTAGTGTGAGTTCGAGCAAGTGCAGCACCGTGTTGGCGCCTTTTAGCGGGGCAAGTGAAGGCAACTTGGGTACCCACCAAGGATCTATTGCTTCTACATTCAGAGGGTACCCTTCTCCATCACACCCTTCCATGCGCCATTCTGCTTCCATACCAAATAGTAAAGGTATTGGGATGGGCATGTGATGCGGAAGTCAGCGCTTGTACTCACACCTAAGTAACTGACATTACCTTGAGCAACTCGAAGGATGGAAGGATTGCTTGGCTTTGGCCCGAAGAGGACTAATCGGTATTTGATCTTTTGACTGTGTGAAAGGAGCGGCGCCTCCTACATCATCTCCTTCCCTTTCGAAAATATAGAAAAAACTAGTGAGGAGAGAAATGAAAACATTTTCAGTACTTTAGCAAACATTCTTGTAGCTATCTCCAGCGTCCAATTGCATTTCTAATGACGCTTGACGGAATCATCCATGAAAAAGTGAGCTTCTTTGCCACCAATTTATTTAAGTCGTATTTGCCTAATAAGAGCCGCACGTAAGGTTTCACGCGAAAAAAGGAGAATTAGGCTTAGAGACAGCTCCCTTTTCGGCCGAGTGGGTGGGGCCACCGAGTAAAATCCCCGTCCCGCCGTCTGCCCCGGTTGAAAACGCAGAGACTGTCTACGTAGCTTTATGTTCCTACAATGCGACTCCGGCCGTGGCGGACGACGGGGGAGGCACCTGCTTGGAGGCTCCCCCACCCGGCCAAGGCTTTGTGATACTGTATCTTAGCTGGATTCATTTTTTTCTCGTGAAACTTTGCATACGGCATAGATTGGGCAAATACAACATAAGTATTTGAGTAAGAGAAAAACTCATTTTTCCGTGGACGATTCCTTTAGGGAATACGATTTGACGCTCTCTTCCTATTTTGCGAGGCTCACTATCAGAAAAACAAATCAATTTCCATGGATTTTGAGGTATGGATATTGTTCATTTTGCATCCTCGCAGCCTTTCCCACACCATGAAAGTTCCAACGAGTTAGATCGAGCTCTTCCAAATAAAAGCCGAGGCCATTTTGAACATTAATCTTGCCACTAGCCTTTTGCACTAAAGGTTCAGCACTTTCTAGCACATTCCCTTTCGACCGCTCGATGACTAATACAAGGTGCGGCAGAACCATATATTGACCGTGTGACAAAGTGCTGGTTGGGCGGCGAAAGTACTATACCCGCCCTAAGTTTCCAAAAATAAACGCAGAAAACGCGAATCCGTGTTTATTTCATTTTCGTCATAACTCTATTTCCATACATAATCTCTGTACGAAAATATGTACCATGCAACTCATCCCATCAAGCTCTAGTACATGGTGTCTTCATAATTAGTTAGTTTTGCGAGGTAGGGTTGGATATGAATGATGAGATCAAGAAGATCAACAAGATCACGCATGTACATCCCAGAAGGGAACGACGGCTTGAAATGACTCTTTACTGCCTACTCCGGTGATTCGGTTGCCTCAAGCTACTACTAGACTACTAATATTCCCGGCAGCACTACTGACGAGCATTAGCCGCCACACCAATTAATCGGGTCTTTTCCTCAGTAAGGATAGGTATGGAATTAATTTCGAGATGCTGACACAACATAGTGCACTGATTAAATTGAAAAGAGAATCAATATTTTGGTCTGACTCAATCAATTTATGCCGCCTTTGTTTTCATATGTCAAGTAGTATAGGTGCATAAGAAGGTGAAACCCTAATGTGTTAAGTATAATAACAAATTAGAATGAATGGACTATGTAGTCGCCGATTTTTGGGCCTAATTAAATGCAAGGGTGTGGGGTTTTGCCCGTGCTTCCCAAATGTGCGTATTTGCTAGTTCGGATATGCGTTTCCAAGATTGGATATCGGATGCTCCGGGGCTGCAAACCATGGAGCTGTGAGAAAGGGGTGAGGTCTCTCGGCAAGTTTTCTATGTGGCTCACAGTAGATTTGCCCGAAGCTTTTGTCAAACGCAAACGCGAGGAACTTCTTGCGGTCGAAAGCAATTTTCAGTAGCTTAACTGGGCCATCGGCGTGAGTTATGGCTTCCGTGAAAACCATCAGGCTAACTCCCAGTTGGCAAACTCTTGGTTTGTGCTGTCCCTTTCAGTTTTGTCTAAGTTTTACATGATAGGTCGCCTTTTTTTGCCCCTCTCCACTTCTGAGAAGGGCCCATACCAGAAAATACCAATAGTACGGACATTGTTCGTTGTGTGCGATGCCATTATTGACCTTTTGCCGTAGACTCTGAGGCCAAATAGTGTAAGCGATATGTAGCATAGAGGGGGTTTTGGCGATATGATTTGAACTCCATACCATAGTAATCCAGGTCAACCAATATGTGAGGAGTTTGGTGTCTTACCCGCAGTTTGGAATTAGTCACAAAGATGTTATCTACTTTGAAGAAAATTAATGTTCGGCTCGGTAAATTTGACACTTACAGAGCCACTCGCGAGTATGGGCTCTGCTTTGATTTTCAGTTCTACTTCTTCGCCATATGCAGAACACACCTTTGCTGTTACTACATGGCTTTCAAATTCTTCAACTTGGTCTCCAACGCCTGACATGGTACACATTTGTGACTTCACATCTACAATGGGAGTCTAGGTCTTCCACTCTAAGGGTTTTTCTGTAACCGGAATCGAGAAAGAGAAGAACTTCTCTTGTAGGCTCGCTCCTGAAATTCCACAGGTTGCCTTCAGCGGTCAGTGATACTAGCTGAGAGGTGGCAAGGCTTTTCAGCTTGAGGCACTTCGTCCTCATGTGGGGGTTGGTTGCTTGAAAAATATATGTGATAGTTAAAGCCGCTATGAGCCTAAAAACCATTGTTAGCGTTGATGCCGTGGTTGTGCTAGGTGTCACAGTTTGGATAACGAAAATCCCAAATGACACTGCTTCATTGTCTGCGTCTGCTTTTTTTACGTTTTTCGCTTTTTTGAAGGCTGGTATGGTCGACAGAGCATGCATTCTGCCCTTTGGCAGTCAAAGCTATTATGTTGTAAGGAGAATTATTTCCAACAACATTTCTCTTTGTTCTATATTTCACGAAGAGTGTTTCGATCTGTAACTTTTGGCACGGCGCGGACATGTCGCCATGAAAAAGCACGTAGTCTTCGTTGCAATTGGGCAGAGCGCTCTGCCAGGGATTTCACGAGTTCACATTATTAGCAGGTTCATATCCCGGTTTCCGCATAGGTTGTCCGAACCTATTCTTCGAATGACATGATGAGTGAGTACGCCTGGCTCGCGATGAGTACAGGCTTAACGATTTACAATGGAAATTTGGCCTTTCACTTAGAAGCTCTTTCTTTTTAATAACCCAGGAGTTTCTTAATTGGAAGATTGGCCATTGCCTGGCTCGCGATGAGTACAGGCTTAACGATTTACAATGGAAATTTGGCCAGAATCTTTACGCACCACATAGGGTGGCAAGTTTTCCTCAACATCATATCCTGCTAAAATCATTTTGTTCATAAAGACTTGGATTTTTCGAAACTTTATCGAACAGCTTTGTGCCTGATCGCTAGCTGAGATGAGTGAGACTGGGCCGTGAATTATCTTTGATCTGTTCGCGGTAAAGTCGTAGTAGCTCTCATGTAGAGTTTCTACCATCCAATCGTAGTTTTCCGATAAGGCCTACATCTATCAATTTACCTTTTTTTGCCCTACCTTCGAGGCACTATCTTAAAAGGATGATTGTTTCGGAGATTCGCAATTCATCGCAGTCGTGGATCTGATAAACTGTCCGAAATAAGAGAAACTCTTCGCCCTGTCATAAAACTTAGGCAGGCTTGAGGAGCCTCGATCGAGCGGTGCATTAACCTTGGTGCAATTGGTTCGGCCTGGACTGGTATCGGGAGTCTGGTCTGCAATCCCTCTTCAGTTTCGAGGGTGATACTACTGAGAGTTGAGCATTCTGGTTCATTGCTCTCAGTGGCTCTGTACGTGACGTAGCCGACTTTTATGGCTAATCTACCCTCTGCACATTTAGATTCGTCTATCCTAGCAGTAAGCATGTATATTATTTTATTCGCCTCGGTTAGTTCGATCTTTGGCTATGGTCGGTTGGATTTTTGATTCGTCCTCTATTTGACTCATTCCTGTCATAATGTCTCTTCTGTTGGACTTATTTTTGCAGTTCTATACTCGTCTCCAATGTCATTATTCAAACTTTGTAAATGTTCCCTGCCGTTCCATATCTGCCTTACACCGCTCTCTAATAGAGCGATGGTGGTCCCGCATTGTCGTAGGGTTACCCATCAGTGGTGCTAAATTCTACAATTTTTGTGTAGCATTTATAGCGTGCCACAGAAATTTCGAGCGTCGTCGCGAGTTCCATGGAAGTGGAGTGCCATTTTTGTGTAATACAACTGAGGGCGTTGCAGTTTATTTGTATTATGAAGTTTCTTTAATTAATTAAAGAGAAATTTAAAATTGGAAGGGTGGTATCAAGTGAAACAAATATCATTCGGAGGAAGTGCTTCCAGAAAGGAAAAGGAATTAGAATAGTGATGTGATAGGAAAGATATAATCGGCTAACTTAGGCAGATGCAGCAAAAAATGTGGCGGCTCAGGGGGTTTGTTTGAGATAGAATAGATGAGACTATGATAAATCGATCTGATAGGGACAAATTTTGAGAATAACGAATTAGGCCCATTATGCTGTGGGACCGTTGACCCTGTACATCATAAGTAATGAAGCCCGTACAGAACGTCGTCTCAGACAACAGAACGAACCTCACAGCTGGACTTTTTCCCTATGCTGCCTTATTCTTACAACACGCTGGAACAACGACAACATTGATAATCAAGCCAGCTGCTATTCGAAAAGAGTGAAAGGTAGTTTAAGCCGACTTCCGCAATTGACAATTTCCGCACTAGCCGTTACAGTAACACCGTTTTGTAAAGCTCTAATTGCGGCATTCCTACTTAAATCTGGAGCAAATGGCTCTGACCTGAAATCCAGCTATGGCCATACGTAGGAGCGGTTCTCCACTTCCATGTCAGTAGCACACTCTCGTATATCTACACAGGATGCCCAAGTTTTATTCCCAGTTTTGATGTTTGCAGACCACTTGTCAATGATGGTCAGCAGAATGAAATCCTTTGGCCTCTAATTTGCTTCCTTGTCTGACTCGCAGAGCTGGTATTGCATCCAAGCCGCTCGCAGTTTTTGGAAGCCATGACAGTACGGTATTCTGTCAATTTTGCATGGGTAGAGTAAGTGTTGCTGTAATTTATCGTATGGAGTCCTTCGGTTCACCTTCGCTTTCAAGAATATCTTTCCTGGGTTGATAATGAGATTCGTATCTCCTGGTTCTGCACCGATGGAGCGCTTAATATTGTACTGTGAAGGATGGCATTAGTGGTGAGTGCCGCATAAATGTTATCAGAGCTCTTTCCTCAACTAAGGGCCCTCAACACACGTGATAAATTATGTGCCTGAGGATGAGGTTTTGAATAAGTCCATTCTTGCTACAATGTAGCTAGACCACGACCTTTATATTATAATTCACATCATCGGAGTATGCTCTAACTCATTATGGTAATTGGTTACCATAGTGAGTTAGAGCATACTACTAAAGTTCGAGTGCATGAAACCACATGAAATTTGGCAGTGCAGCACAACCTATGCATTTATGCACTAATCTTATGGGTAATTCATTAGAAGTACCGGTAAACATTAGATGACTACTGCATACCACTGCATACCAACATATGTTAATCACTTTGTCGATGCTCAAGGGCACGTTCAAGGATGCAACATTCTGTACGCTTATTCTATAACTAACTACCTCCGTCAAGGTGAACAAATGGTAGTAATAGCTTGCACAGAAGTGGACGAGAGACGCGGGAGACGTAATACCCTCGATGACCCAAAGGCGCCACTCTCTCGCCTAGTTATGAAACTGCGATGAGCCCGCGATAGCAGCACTAGACACTTCTAGACAAGATGAATTATGGGTAAGAAAATGAATAGAAAGAATGGATTGAACATTGCACCGGTCCAAATAAGGACGTGAGGCTAATGACCAGCATTTTAATGACATATTCTGAGACGTCATCATACGCTGTGAGGGCAGTTTTCCAACAGAAGCCCTAAATGTGTGACACTTGCTGCGACCGTCAAGCAGAAACAAGCCTGGTGTTGTGCAGAGTTTTGGGGAAGTATGACCTTCCTCTCCCGCACGGTCAACGCATCTAAGGTCACCCCTTCCTATACTCAAGATGTTTTCTTAGAATGAAATGAATGTTAGTCGATAATCAGAAATTGCTCCCTGATACAAGGTATGGCTACCGACCGACGACTATTTTAAATCACCTCTTCGAGATACGTGGGTGTCGAGGATTCCTGTGTTCAAAAGTGTACTGGGGATACGGACAGTGACGTGTGTCGTTGGATCAGTATTTTGCACAGCGGTGTGGGGAGCGCGGCGCGGTGAGGGCGGGATAAGGACGTCACATGTAGTTGGATCTTAAATGATCTCGTCTAGTGCCTCAAACAGGACAGAGGCTATAGGACTGAACTACGCCTCAAGTTTCACTTATCACTCAGTGGCACATTTCTGGGGAAATCGAGAAGCAAACATTTACATGCGTATTCACGCCTGTAACGGATTCAATAGGCGGTTTCTTAGCAAGGTATACAGTATACAGTCGCCATTTAGAGCCAAACCAGGAAAAGAAGCTCGTTTGCAGCGACAAAAATGACGAGATTCCAGCGCATCTTCTGACATTATGCATGTCTTCATGTCTTCGTGGAAGTATGCCATCAGGCTTGGCAGAATATAAGAGCAGTGCATTGTGACAGATCACTTGTTGGAATCAGTGGTGGTCCTGATTCATAACGACCGCTGACTGTTATCAGATCATTCTTGACTTTTTGAGTCTAGAAGTATGCAATTGATGAAAGACACACAGCGCCGTTCCATTTTTGTCGCTGCTGAAACGGCTATGCCTGCGTGAAGCTCACTATGGAGTCCACTGTTAAAAAGACATGTATAGGGTGATCCATAAAGAATGTAACATGGCTGCTTCCCCCCCCCTCTTTGCCGAGCAAATTGTGGTCTGGTAAACCTCTTATAGCAATAGCGATACTTATTGAAAGAGTTCCGGTTTTGTTCAGCTACAGATTAGTAAAGAAGTAAATGATGAGCTAACGATGTGACTTCGTTCAAAAGATCTAAGAGGGGAAACAAAGAAGTAGTTCAACCTCCGTCACGCACGGGCTCTTAGACGGAGGTTAAACTCAGAAATAAACACCCTCTGTGCCCATAAGTAAGGAGAGGGAGGCAGGCATGTTTCGAGATAGCATAAATTGATTAATTCAAATTAAGAAGTAGTCTGAGTGTGAACGATTTGCGTAGATGTAAATTGGAAGAAGTTATTTCGTGTATGAGAGGTGGTAAATTACTGAATATTCCAAGCCTAGATCACTTAACCAGTAGTTTAATTGGGTTCTGAACAGCTATACGAACAATAAGCAATGGAAATTCGTGGTTATATCTCAAAGCCATTGTTTCAGGCTCAGATATACCAAACCCCCGTGAAGCGTGAGTAGTCTGAAAGGGATAGGGTGTAGTGCAGATTTAGCTGCATGAATTACGAATCACCCTGTATGACCTTATAGCTGAAGGGATGCACTTGTAACCCTGCTGATAGCGGGTGCTGCCAGGCAAAGAACGTATTGATAAGAGTAATAAACTCTTATAAATTCTACAAAAACTGATATACAAGCGTTGATCGTTCGTTCCAAGCTCTCTTTACCCATTCAAATCAGGTCCATTCATATGATGTCAAGATTTATGGCTATTTCTGATTTACGGCAGCTTGTTTCTCACTTTCCTCCACGCTGACCATTTAGAACATTCGTTTTCTCCACTGAACGTGGAACCGGCTCAACATTATCACATGTCGTACTCATGTATGGTCATTCAAGCACAATTCGTCTCTTAGATGTATGAAAAACATGGACGCCCTTATGAGTGGGGGACTATCATTTCTTGCGCTCAGTCTGGTTGGTGAACTTCGAAGGTCTATGAAGTATCCCTCAGAGTAAATGATGAACTGGATCTTCTCTCCGAAGTCTCCCCTCAAATCAAGAAGAAGATCAGCCGCAATGTTTAAATGTGTTGTTTCGAGTGTTTCCAGTTGCTGCCTTATTAGCAGTGCAACATTCAAGTGCAGTAACATGTAGCTTCCTTTACGTGAAGATGCCAGCAATGTGGCTTGAAGTATGAAGCTTGAACGAAACACGCACCGACCTTTTAGATGTAGCGCACTTCGCAAGTGAAAGGGATCCCTTCGTCATACTCTTCCAACAGAAAACAGCCTGAGCAAAAGACCCGGTAGGCCGAGAGAATCACGGGAATCGATTGAAGGGAAATTCGAATTGCATCTGCCACAGCACACCATCCTGGAACAAAAAGGTCTGACGCAGTGATCGGCTATCATTTTGTAAAATTCGGTAAGTAGCTTGAGAACTTCTGACAATTCGCCTTTCAACACACTTCATCAATCGTATAAATGATACCATTAATGTGGAAAAGAATGCATGATAATTATTTCTGCATTGCTATCGCTTTTTCGCTATGAATTTATCATTTATCAGTTTTTTTTCTCTGAATTGTTTATATTCGTTGAAATCTGCTTATTGAGCTCTGCAATATGGCGGCGCAAATTTCTGTTTTCTCCGAAGGTAGTACGTCATGTTTCGCATTTTGCGAAGTTTGTGGGAAAATTATTTCGAAGTTCGATAAGCGGGCGATAAAATTTTTTCAAATTTCCCACGAGTCCGGATGTAGAGAAATTTTGAAGTCCCGCTTTTACAGTAGCCACCCTTCCTTGGTGGAACCCGAATCAGCGCCTTCACAGATGACAGCATCCCTTTGATATTCAGGAGGACCCCTGCAGACTTGGCCAATGATCATAATGCAAGATCTTAGTGGAGTAGTGGAGGCGGAACGGACCACTTCTTCATTCATTTTTACATGATATCTCTGACGATCCCCTTTCTTCTTTTTCTTTGGGCCAACCGACCGGTTCAGTTACCCAATTCTGAGTGCCTGCACGTCCCCAGTTTCGTGACGACTGTGCACGCTCTTGGTCAGGGAAAGCGTGTATAAATCATTTTGGACGGCTCGACTAGCTACTTTCAAGTGTGTATACAAACATGGTAGGAAAATCAATAATTGATCTATTTATGGCGAAAGTCGATGAAAGCTCGTTTCCGCGCCTTTTTTGAATTCTTACGGCACTATCTATACACGCTAGTACATAAGCACGTAAGAGCTTGAGTGACCATGGCATCGCTGATCGCACGCGATACGAGTTATTTTTTTTATTTTTGCTTGGGCATCCTTTCTCTTTATCTTTTTCCGAAATCTGATTGAACGCCACAATCAGATGAGTTTATGCATCTCCTTGGGGCTGTAAATCGATTCAGGCTGCCTTTTTGTGCTGTCACGATGCATCATCCTCTAGCTACACCCATTCGAAGTACAGGTCCTTTCAGCTGAAATAATCAATGAAATGTTCAAACGGGCGTGGCTAGCATGTGTGCGAGCGGATGTAGCGCTATAATCGCGCATTGTGACGACGCCAAAAGGGCAACGTGAATAGTCAGCCAAGATATGATAACCGCGATGTGCACCTTCAAGGGTAAACGGGTGGGGCTGGGCTTTGCACGAATTCCATGTTTACCATGCAGTCTTCCAGTCTTCCGTACAACAATATGTTAAATAGGGTGGTAGCAAGGACTAGGAGAAAGAACTCCATCCGAGAATCCATCAGATCGAATTCCTCGACCAAATACGCCTGTAGAGCATAAGGTAAGAGCAATCTCTACGCTCACAATAAGTTTTCGATTCTACTCAGGCGCTTTTAGCTGTAAGTACCACGCCATGATCATAATGGAAATACGTTGCCAGCGAAATCCCATGGGTCTCGCGGCTCCGAATCATAATAATGTGACCGAAGAAAGCACACGTACATTTCTGCCTGACAACGTGAATGATGTGAAAACTAAATCGTCCGGTTCCCTAGCAACATTTTTAAAATTCGAATACCATCGCATTTCGTTCGTATTTGACCAATTTCATTCATCTACCTTCTCTTTCGTTCTAACTCTACTTATTCGAAAGAGGCGTTCCTTGTGCACATGTTGAGCTCTAATGAGCAGCAGATGTACTACTTTCATAAAATTTAGGGCACCGGGTATGCTAATTGACATGACTGGTTCGAGAAATTTAGAAAATATTAAGAAGCACCGAGCAACTATGAAAATAACCAACCATCGTCAGATAGCTTGCACCCGACTTCACACAAACGATTTCATCCCACCTGCCCCTCTTCGCGCTTTATACTCAGTATATTTGTACAAACTAATATATTTCGAAATATGCCGTAAACCAAGGATTTGATGAAGATGAACATTTCAAAACACCATTTATTATTATTTGTCTGAAACATAAATATTTGTATGAAACCCTGCACCGATCCTCTTTTCGCTTTTGAAGTGGTTATGTCTGAAGCGTCTGTCTATCCATAAAGACCGCTGCTCAGAAGCCATACATGATCTTATAACTGAAGTAATAGACTTGTAATCCTACTGAGAGCCGATCTTCTCAAGGAAATTGATGTGCGGGTGTCCATAATCTCGTTCCGAGCTCTAGCAGTTTAAACTAGGTTTAAAAGCTTGAAGTCATTGGCAAATAGAAGGAAGAGATTCGACCTTTTCGACCTTCTCATGGCGTTCAAAATCTAGTACGGTAAGACCTCTTTGGACTTTTCTAAATTTTTCACAGTTGTAAGGTCCATTACAAGGGGAGCATCAGCAAAAATTCCGATCACAACTGCTCGTTCCCAGGTCAGGTACAAGTTTTTCTGTGAAAGGGTTCACGCCTTTTAATTCTTTTCTGCGGTCTATTGCCGATTCTATGAAGTATAGCATTTTCAAACGAATTTACTAAGTTTTTGTAATTCTCAGTTCGAGCCGACTTGCCGCTATTATATCATTTCATTACAGCATCTGACTCTCCTGTTTGTGTTTTGACTGTTTATATCCAGTACCTCGAGAATTTCCCTTTCCGCGGTATTTTCAACGGAGCGGTGCAGTACTGCGACGATAAAGTTGCCAACTTTATCGTCAAAGTTGCGGCTGGTGCTCCGCGGGCATGTTTTTAGGTCCTATGCCAGGAGAAACAACTGCTCAAATATTATATGGAATTTCACAAGGTCCTGCATCGTCGTCCAGTCGCTTGAAAGAAGCTTTTTTATATCTACCACGTATTTTTGCCCTATCTCTGGCATACTAGTAGGTATACTGACCCCCGCAGCTGGCATATGTTATCTAGAAGCGAAAAATTCAAAACGACTGTTGACTTACGCTGCCGTTTTTGGTTTACATACGGCATTATTATGGGAATGGCGTCCACACTGGAATACGGTCTCCGTTTTCGTACATTTGTTCATGTGTCTCCGTTTTCTCACAAGATGCGCTCTACCATAAAGTGTGCCCCATCTAAATTTCGACCACAAATTTTCTTCTTGGTCAAGATTGTGGACCACAATGGCCTTCATGTAGGCAGGCTGGCAACTCCCAGCATGCATAAGTATGTTTTTTGACGCTCCTCCTCCATTTACGTTTTTGTATTGAAGAAACGGAAAAAGTTGTCTTTGCTTGGCTCAGTCACAGCAAATTTTAAAATCCTGTGAGTTCAGATCTCGTAGTGCATCTTCTAGGTCCTTTAGAGGAGCGCCGACAATAAAAACATTATCGATGTACCACTTGTAATGATATGAGCGATCTGCACTCTATATTATCCAAATTCAATTGCTAGTAAAGGTGCTGAAACCAACCTATGGTCAATCCGCGGGCTCCTTGGACCCATAGATTCCATGTGAGTGACTTCGTTGGGGATTTTCAATGACAACATTTTCTCTAATCTTTAAACTACGGACTATTATTTGCTGCAGTAAAATCGTTGAACGAGAAGACTATGGACTCGCTTTCTGTTGGTTTCTACAAAGTTGCCTATCAATTGTTGTAGTGGGAGAACATTGGTCCTACTGCCTTGGATTGGGAGTCAGCAATTTAGAGCATCCTTTCCAGACACCAACTTCACTTCCTAAAAGAGGTGCCCACCCTCAAAGGAAGTTGACCATCTTGCAGTCGAAATTCGAAGAGGTATATTCAACAACTGGACAAATAAGGTTCAGCTCCAAGTAAAAAGAAAAGGAGCTAAGCAGGATCAAAGGGCTTGTGATTAAAAAGACATGACCTAGAGAATAGAAAAGCGATTTTGTTGTTATGCTTAAAATACGAAGTCAATAACCCATCTGACTTTGCAAGAATGATACCAGCGGAAACATCTGTTCGGTTGTTTGAGTAAATTACTGAACCACTGAAAAATACAACTGAAGCGGTCTCAGATTGTGAACCGGATACAAAAATAGAAGCGCGGTTCATACCGTCTTTCTTGAGTTAGAAAGCATTGCAAATACTGAAGACTTTGTATCGTCATTTAACTAGTGCGAAATGCCATCCAATGCTAGCTATGCAGGATTTCATGCGATTTTTTTACACCCACATCAATACGGGCGATGCAATCGATGCTATTATTGCTCTTAGGCGGCAGTAGAAAAGTGAATCGCGTCACTTTTTGACATGGGAAGAGCCGTCATAACTCAAAAACTTGAAAATCTCTTATTCTTAAGTTATGGATTTAGGCGGAGGTGGTGTAGTGACAGGTAGGGTACACCCCACTCACATGATGCGGGTCAAGTCCCGTATCAACGCCCGCCAAGGCCAACCAAGCTTTCCATCCCTCCGGAGTCGGTAAATTGGCTCCGGAGGGATGGAAAGCTCGTGACAAGGTTCATCTGGGAGGATGAAAGCACTGACTTGTACATCGGCTGGCCAGTTCAAGTTTTTCTATAGGCCACTCACATACACCAGCCACCACAATTCTGAATGGAACTAGAATGTGCGGCGCATTCCAGAAAAGGACTGATTGACGCTAAAAAACTTTATCCTTTAAGGCAGGGAATTTTGAAACCCCTCGCATGATGCAGATAGTGCTTAAT
This sequence comes from Trichostrongylus colubriformis, assembly GCA_963978905.1. NCBI lineage: Eukaryota > Metazoa > Nematoda > Chromadorea > Rhabditida > Trichostrongylidae > Trichostrongylus > Trichostrongylus colubriformis. The sequence goes on along the minus strand of OZ022257.1, from coordinate 58,907,333 downwards.
ACATTGCCAATATTTACTCATTTTTTGAAGCTATTCCGTCTTGAAAGAAAATGTTATTTGGGTAGAAAATTCCTGGCACCCTGATAGGGACTCGAAAGTTTGGAGCAAACTGCAGCCATCTGAGTTCCTGCTTTACAACTTTTCAACAGTTACCAAAACGAGGCTCACACTTCCGAGTTTTGATGATGAGTGCCTTCTTAAGTGAGTAAGTCATACAGAGCAGCACTATTGGGACCATTATCTTTGCTGTGCTGACCTTCTATGGCAAAAGATCTGCGAAACATTATAATTGGAGGTGAAAGCTGGGAACTATCTCAACGACAAGAAGATGTACCACTGGCCGAGTAGCGGGAAGTCGTCGCGTCAACAGCTGGATTTCAGGTTACATCTATTTGCTCCAAACAAATTTTCTCAAGAATACCAAGATTAGAAGTGCATCAGATGGTGCTACTGTCAAACAACTCCAGAGACTAACTAACATTAGCTTGCGCAGCTCTCTTGGGAGCAGCTGTTTGTCTTCCAACATGGCCACGTTTACCTTATGTTACAAAGATAAGGCGAGAAATAAGAAAGAGCTGAGCTCTGGAGCTTCGCATCATCCCACGCATTCTCTCATCCTACAGTGCTTCGCATTCAGTTTAATCAGGCCCTGAATTCGAATCATCTATCTATGGAATTCTCAAATCGTAGCCTCGGGGCAAAGGAAATCGAACAGCCACCCAGACATCGGGGGTAAGTGGTGGAGGACAGCGATGATAATATTGCTAATTAAAAGACTTAAAGTAATAAAGCCAACTCAATATTCAAAGGAGGATATGATGTGGAGAGAAAAGCGGCCGGGCTTAAAAACTTGTAAAATTTCTACTTTAGCGGCTCCTAAAATCATTCAATTGATGCAGGTAGGTGTGTACTAGTGCTCAATATACATATTGCTAATTGATTCCTTGAAGCGATTCGGAATTGAAAGAAATAATTTGGGATGGAAATCTTCACCCTGATACTTCCACTTGAATGGAACGATCACCGTAATATTGCTGAGCGACTTGAATGAATCTTTGCAGAACTTTTCGAGGGCTACAACTTTTTCGAGGGCTACAACATCATTCACACACGCACAAGAATGGGTATTCAGCCAAGAAGCAAACTCATGTGGTACACGTTTTCCAAACCGCTGCGGCGATTCTTCACACTGCTAGTTGTTTTAGTCTTGGCATGCGTCATCTATGAAGCCTGCCTTCTTATATACAGTGTGAGTTGAGATTTGTCAAAACATTTTTCATCACCCGGAGCCGAAGAATAAAAGAGATTATATGATTTGACGAATAAGAATTACAAAAAAGTCTATCGGAGCCGATCATCAGACTGTATGATAATTTTTGCGACACATTCCTCCAGGTTTCTAGAAGCTTCAAGAAATAAGTGTGGGACACTTAATGCTACTCGACAATTCATTGAGATTGTAGCGGTCCTACACTTGCGAGAAAAATGATTTTCAAGAAACTCATTATTTGTCCCTTCTTCGCGAGTAGGGACTGGGCACTTAACGCAAGCGAGTAGGTATGCAAAATGGCTGACCCACTGAGGGAGCATGGAAGTAGTGAGAAAGCGCTTCACGAACATTTTCCTAGTTCACTTCTCCACTGGTGCCACTGGAGGCATAATGCTAAAAGTGTGAGAGATTTATAATCCTGTTATAGGCGATGCTGAACGTAAGCCAATGGACAGTCTCTCAGGCAGCACCACGTGGAAAGTATAAACCTATAGATGAGGTAGTTGTAAACAGGAAAACCGGCGCTCGATTCCGTGAGTTCTGCTTGTTTCCCATCCACAACTATCGAAGCATCACAAAACCTTTTATTGAAATGGACGACGAAATCCATGAAACATAGGAGCCATGATAGATCGCATTCTAGCAACTTTCTCCTATGACGATTACTATTAAGCTGAGAGCTCCTACGGACAGCGCTACGGCAGACATGACGTAGAGAGTATAAACCTTCAAATGAGGCAGCTATACATGAAAAAGCCTTTTCTCGATTCCGTGAGTATTGTCCTATCGAACTATAAAAGTATCGAAAAATCACCACACTTCATCGAGCGGCAAATGTCGTGGAATTAGCTGCCGAAAAAAAAATTATTCAGCGACTGGTCCCGATTAACTTCACGATTCTACCAAAAGCTTTGTTATGCAGTGAAGTGGATTTTGTGGTGATGGTCCATGTAAGGGCAGAAGATGCACCATCGAGAAATTATTGGCGTAACACGTATGGTGATCGTGTTTTAAAAAATCAGGTAATGATCAGCTGTCCAACACATATTTCCAATTGTTTAGTCATTTAGCGTTTTCAGTTCAACTACAGTATTCTATTTTCTATTGGGAAGCCGAGCACACTCAGTGATCAGAAGAAAATCGAGGTAGAGGCCCTTGAGTGCGGTGACATACTGCAGACGGACTATAAAGATACTTATCGAAACCTAACTTTCAAGGTATTTTCTTCTTCCTTTACATAGTGTGTCCAGGAAATATCAAAGTGCTATGAAATCATCTCCTCCATCTGACCACCCGCAGCCCAGCGGCATTGAGTAATGCGTTCATTGAAGTGTCGACGACGCGTTCATAAATATCCGGCGAAACGTTACAAATGATCCTTTGGATTCCCCCTCTTAGGAGGTATATTGTTTGTGGTTTGCACAATACATTGTTTATTTCACATATCTTTAGGACATAAGTTGCAAGTTCTGTATGTTGATTCTGGTTTGCAAACAAGGCGCTGGTCCCGTTTCGTCAGAATCTGGGAAAGAACCCGTGGCCTCAAACCTCCGAATTGATTCGAGAACTTTCGGTTAGAGCAACATTATGGCTAGTGTTACAAGCAATTCACGGACGGTTGCCCAGGGACTTTACCACTAGTTTTCAATAACTTTTTATCACTTGGAGTTATTCGGAGCAAAATAAGCATCAAACAACAATACTCACCGAGCAAAAGCGATCAGATTACTAATGGGAAGCGTATTAGATAGATCATAAAAAACACGTGCCAGAACCGTCACGAGGGAAAATCCGAATTTTTCGTATACTCTGCGCTTGCTCTGCTCTTTTTTGTCTGTTTGCCGGGCTTTCGTTTTTACAGTATTGAGTGCCATAAGGAAAAAGTCAGAGAAAAAGACGGCTCATAGAAGTAAGCAACTAACTGATATCGGAATGTCAGTCCAGAGCGATTTTATTATTGTAAAAATAAGTAAGTACTCTCATAGTCAACAGCATGCGAAGGAAAATAAAAGTACGCCGTCTTTCAAGAGTCCTATTGGAGCAATTCAGACAGCAAAAAAAGGAGAGTGCGTAGCGACTAAAAAGCGAACATGCACCTCACCTTTTTATTAGGTTGTTGCAAAGTTAATTCCAAAAAAGGACCGCATACTTAAAAGTGCTATAACTCAGCTCAAACACAAGTTTATTGATCGAAGTTGAAACCATCAGAATCTACACATTTTCGCCATCGAATAGCTAATAATTTTAAGCCTTCACAAGAAAAACTAAAAGTTTAAAAAGGATAAAGTTTTTGGCGTTAATCGATCCCTTCTGTGGGATGCGCCGCACATTCTAGTTCCATTCAGAATCGTGATGGCTGGTGAATGTGATGTGGCCTATACAATGACTTGCGATGGTCAGCCGATGTACAAGTCAGTGCTTTTATCCTCTCAGACGAGTCTGATACCAATTTACCGACCCTGGAGGGATGGAAGGCTTGGTGGCCTGGGCGGGCGTTGATGCGGGATTTGATCCCCGCACCATGAGAGTGGGGTGCGCGCCACCTGTCACTACACCACCTCCGCCCTAAAAAGTACTATCACGGAAATCAACGAAGTGAAGGAAGGCTTATTTAACATCGTCTAAATTAGTAAATAGCTTCTAACTTCGATGAGAATTAAGGGCTGGAAAAAAGTGATAGTCTGTGGTTGGAAGGTCGGGAGAATACGCTGTGTGAGAAGGAACCTTTATACCCAAGTAATTTCGCCAAGTGATTTGTGAGGTGTGTGGCGTGCGTTGTCCTGCAACAGGATCGGCCCTCCTCTAATCACCACCACCGACCAAATTTTTTTGAACTTCCTATACACTTGCTTCAGATCACAACAGTAAGATTCTGCTGTGACTGGCTGACCAGGTTGCAAGAAACTGTAACGGATTACACTTCCAACACCAAGTAATCATAACCTCTTCAGGGTGAAGGCCGGGTTTGGGAAACGTTTTTTAGGGAGCATCCCCATCTACCCAGACTAATTCCCGTTTTCTGTTACCTTAAAGAGCCCATTTTTCATTGACAGTTATAATACGGCTTAGAAATGGCTCATTTTTATAGTGAACTAGGGGTTTAGAGCAGTTGTCGTAACGTGACAGACGCTGTTCATCGGTCAGCTCGAGAGGCACCCTCTTCGACATCTTCTTCACCTTGCCCATTTCCAGAAATGTCTGGCCACTGTAGAGCAAGGCACGAAATCAATTTTGCAACAACGTAATATTTCCCCATAGGCTGAATGGCGTATAAGAGTGGTGTTCTTTAAAAAATCCTCAAAATCTCATATACAGAGCCGTTCTCCCGGAAAGAAACGAGGAAGATGCATGGGGTCGGACATGCGTCACAGTCCGACCTTAGCTAATTGCGCCTCTACATATCTGTGAAAACTGTGTGCCCTTGAGAATTCTAAAAGTATATCCTTGAAAATCGAAATTCACAGAATCCAAAACGTGTATCTTGAGTTACATATTTCTCCTGTACTTACTACATACATCCCATTACCAACAAAATTAAAGGTAGGCAGGGGTAGAGTATTAGCTTTCGAAACCTCTAACCTCTTAACATTTCAGCATTTAGCGGAGTTGCGCTACCTGTTAATGACATGTCCTAAAAATGTGGTAGTTGTCAAAATGGACGACGATATTGCATTGAACGTTCAAAGAATGTCCACGTTCATAAAAAATAATCTCAATTCAGAGGAACTCTACTGCCCTAGGTAATTCATTCATGATAATTTCATCTGTACGGTACCCTCCTCTTGAGCACAGATCATAGAATATGAAATCCGAGTTCGGAGCATGTGACTCTATCTGAATGAAGGGAGGAGAGGTCAGCTCTATGCACTCTTCGACAGAAGAAACAGCAAGGTGATTCATAAAGACTGCGACAAATATTGCGTGAACTCCTTGGCAACAAACACCAATCTCCAGAAGTTTCGGACTAACAGCTTTCACGTCAATGTCCTATAGACTGCTACAGTGCTTGCAGAAATGTGGGAAAAGTGGCTTTCTTGCCCATGGGCCAGACAACGACCACACATTTATCTTCATTAAATACAGGAAAATAATGGATCACTCGAAGTGCAAAAGAGAAGCGGAAGAAAGAAGTGTGTAGCGTCGCTAGCAAGGGCCGATGGGAGATACACGTGATACATAGAGTTTACCGCGAATTTTTCAACGTAGAGCAAAACTGGGACCACCAAATCTCACCTCTTACATGATCCACGAATGATTTTGTAAGAACGGGTGCACATCGAGAGACTGCGCTTAAAGGTGGAACAGAAGTATGAACTACTGAGACCATACTTCTTTTCGAGTCCATATCCTCGAAAGGGCAGTGTCCGCTCTTTCGATCTTGAGCTGCTGATCGGTTCCACGTGGGCCGTAGTAGAGGAGAAGCACTGTACCGGTCGATGCATGGGAACTAGACAGCTGGAGTCAAATCGGAGAATGTTTGGGAGAAGAAACGCAGAGATCATGACGGCCGCGGTAAGAGAATATCCCAATGGTCCGAGAGCTGTTAAGCAATGAGAGAGGAGAATGTATCGAATAACTGACTGGTTGTGAGAGAATTTCAATAAAGTTTATTTCAAATTGTGGAGAACAGCTGTTAAATTAGTTTGTGCCTATCGAAGTTGATTGGTGGAACATTTATCGAAATGGTCTAAGGTTTCGACTGAATCGTCGTCTTCGGAGGCCTGAGCAATGGCGAGGTTGAAAGAAGAGAGAAGCCGTGGAATACTTCGAATATGTAGAAAATAGCGTTATTCTTGGATATCTTATACAATAAAAACTATGCCGCACTATTTATGGACCACCCTGTACATGACAATTATTCCATTTTCGTTTCGATACCGAAAGCTGTGACATATTTTCAAAGAGTGTTGTAGGCTGGGGCGATGGTGAGCAAAGGGAGTGTTTACAACCTGTCTGGCAGACTCATCATCAAAATTAATTTGCTCCTCACGTTTTTTGAGTTATTGAATTTTCCAATTTTTTTTCAGTGGTTTGCAACAAGTGACTCGAAACAATGCAGTGTACTTTCAGGCTCGATGTTGCTCCTATCCGAAAAAGTGGATCAAAGTGGTGAGAATCATGTTTTGTGGTGACTAAAATCTAGGAAGGAGGGGAACGGGTATCTCCTTACCCTCGAGGGGAAAAGATGAAAGGGTATAAAGCAAGAAGTTCGCCCGTAGTTCACAGTAGTACTTCATTGATACAAACCAGTTTCTCAAGTTGAATATCAGTAATCCATGATGGAGCCACTCATGGGTGCCTCAAAGTATGTATTCTCTTTGTCAGTTAATTAATACATTGTCAGTACATAAGCATCTCATTTGCTTCTAAGGAAATAAATTCACAGGATAGACCTCTCACACCTGTACTTAACACGTCTCTTCATCTTACCTATTACTTTGTGGAAGGTCATACGAGAGATATCTACACAGGTTCCATGAAAACAATTAATCTCTCTTCATAGGTGTTAGCCTGAAATGAGAATTCTCCCGGGCTTACGTTGCAACTTTCCCTTGAGATCCTTCTATTCCCATTACAACACACAACCGCATGCATTCTACGTGGATTACCTGTGCATGGATGCTACATCACTTTTCCGTCGCTCCCTCCCCTGTTCCTAGGTTGTGAGTCTTTTCTCCTCTCCCATCTCACTATGGCGCCATGCAAGTGGCACCTCCTCCTTTTATGATCGGTCTCAGCATGATCACATACCCAATTTTCACATCAACGGCTCCCGTTCCAAATCCAACTCCTGTCTCCTAACCATCATTAATCCCTCAGCGGCCCGCATCTCCAATTCAACCTCTCAGCATCCCGCAGCTTCAACCCCAGCTTGCATTCCATCTCCTTTCCAGAACCGATTCCTCACAAGCCCGCAATTTCAACTCCTGCTCAAAGTTTTATTTTTACCAGCCACTTGCCTTACTCCTGACCCCTTGTTCACCCCTGTCACGTATATATGTTACCCCCATCTTGCCCTCACCCATCTCATCCACCCTATGAACTCGTTCCCCCAGAGGCGAGAGAGATGCTCATTTACCCCTAACATATATTAATTATATGACAAAGAGAATATTCTCAGGCACACATGTCTGGCGCATTCATGGGTCACTGCTAATAAACTTGAAAGTTTACTTTGTCCCGGTGAGGTGTTACTGTGAACTGCGAATGATTTTCTTTATTTATACACTTTCACCTTTTCCTCTTGTACATGTGCATTACTTTTTGCATCTTACAGGTCAACAAAAGGTGCAAGTAGTCAAATAGAGGCCCGCTACAGGAGGGGCTAGGAGGTGCGTGATTAGGTGCGATGACCTACAGTAGTCTTATAATTCCACTACCCCTTATAAATCCACTACCCCTACGTAATCAGAGTTCGAAGATAGCCGATGAGCTAATGTGGTAAATCCTGGAAAATGTCACGATGATGCCAAATGTGTGAAGAAAAAAACAGATAAAATGGTCATGAAGCTGGAATAGAGCTCTCATTCCGTTCGTCTCCTACCATCATTGATAAACGATCCTACACCCACTACAGTGGCGGTTTAGACGAATTGTCCGCGGGGCACTTGGCAGCATCATGCACCGATCAGTGCGGGAATTGTTCCCATCATAGGTAATGGTTACGCTTTATGTGCATGCTTTATGCTTATGAGCTTTAGTGACTTACTGTTGGCATTTTCCCATATGAAAGAAAAGCGAAAAAGCCAACTGGTGCGTAAAATGGGGATGGCCCAGCTATGTAGCCTTAAATGCATTTTCACCGCTCTCCAATACAGTGCTACAAGTCCTTGGTTCTCTCAAACTCGGTACTAGGCCATTTTTCCATATCCTGGAAAGCTTGAAGAAAATTTCCTTGGAATCTGATGAGCTGACGATGAAAATTTTCAGAATCCTGTTCTAACGATAAGCTCAGAGATGTGTACGAACTTTGAATCTGAAATTATATACATTTGTTCAAGTAATCCGGAATTATTTTCGTTGATTATACCAATTTTTTCAATCTTCTCATGGCTTTCGACCGAAGTTTCAAGCCCTTGCCAGTCGCGTGCGATTCACTTGCTTGGCCGTGGAAGAGCTGTCACGACCGATGGCGCCATCGCAAGCGACCAGAGTTTCCCCACGGCTGTGCACGCGAATGACGGAGTGCTGTCAAGACCGTACACGCCGATCGCACGCGGCTGACAAGAGCTTAAGACGTCGATCGAAAGCCATAAGAAGACTGAAAAATTGATTGAATCAACGAAAATAATTTCGGATTAACCATACAATACAATTTCAGATCAATTTATTAGCTTGGGAAGTTTTATATAAATCACTCGATAGCATTTCTCCCAGGATGGATTTTTTTCCATTGAGGATCTGCCTCCGAAAGTAAGTTAAGAGGTGGTTTTCAAGCCAGGTGTAGACGGAGACGCTATTTAGGGCCACAAAGTAATGGCGATTCGTCTGAAATGACAGGAATTTCAAGACTCCTAAATATCTGTGAGATTTTTGTTAGAGTGAGATTCTGAAAATTTTCATCCCAACTGGTCAGAGCTCAAAGGAATTTTTCTTCAAACTTTTCAGAATGTGAAAATTGGGCTGTTACCCAGTCCAAACCAAAAATTTGTAGCACCATCTTACAGCCCGATGAGACTTCGACGAGCGAATATACACATACAAATTCAATAGAATCAATAAATAAAAACGCTGAGACACGTTTTCGGGCGACTTTCAAGTCTTACGGCTCTAACTGGGGAGATGTGCAGGGTTGATAATTTCGAATGCGCCACTCGTAGGGCAATGTTAGAAGACTCTCATTGGGAGGGGTAATGTGATCGATTTCTGAATATGAAAACAAGATTGCTAAAAATTTCTTAGTGGAGGAGGAATAGAAAGTTTTCAAAAAAGATCCCTTCTACGACTAGTTCTCATCCAGTCATGTTTTCGCGCCCTCAGGCTTTTTCCCACGACCGTTTCCCCGTTCCAATGGATCCGCGTGATCCGCGGCCACACATCGATTTTTCCAGCTCTGCGCTTCATTCACACTGAATGAGTAGAGCGTCAATCCCCATAAGTTCTTTATTTAAGAGCCAGGAAGACCTCTTTGAGAAAGAGTGGAAGAACATATAGGAGCCCTGCAAAGCCCTCAAAGCTGTTTAGAGAATCCATTCTCAAGACACGAAACACTCAAACACGCCCAAAATACCGCCAGATACGAGTTTCCATTGTTCAGACGAATATAATATGTGGGCAAGGTTGAAAGGAAAATAAGGGAATCATGCAGTACAACCATCGATCGGTAGTAGGGAGCAAATGAAGATGGCAATGAGGTTGATAGCAATGTAAACAATGTAATACGTGAGGAATGGCGACTTACATGACACAATGAAGATCTGTTCCTATCCTTGCCTATATGATGGATAAGATATCTTCTCCGTCATTTCTAGTCGATATCTTCAAGCAGTGTCACCTCCTCCCTTTACTCCTAACAGAAGCGGATATTATCGCGCTATAGCACATGGTTGATAGCTTTCATTGTTAAATATCCCTGCACTCATGCTGTGATGTTGTTAATACTAGTTTCAGCTGATCTGAAGAAAGGCTTGTGCCCAAAAACGTCATCAATAAAGATAATAGAAAACCAAGCCTCCAACTCTACATAACCGAGATTCAATGATTGAACAATATTGTAAACATTTTTCTTACGCCTGAACACCCAAATTACCCCTTCCGGTTCCTATCTCATATCTCATGGCATTCGTGAATGAAACTGTGGCGTTCTCTGCGGAATGGGAAGCGTGGGCGCCAATTGGGGTTCCGACCGAGGAAAAGGATCGCATGTCTGATTGTCGTTCAGGTTTGTCTCAATGGAAGAGTGGAACAAATCAATGTACCCTTCTTACTGTTGGGCTTGGTGCTATGTGGCCCCTCTCATAGCCGTGGAACGGATTATTAGTGTTGCTCATTCACAACGTTTTTTCTGGGTAAATTCTAGTACTACAGTTCCTGAGCCTTCTTTTCAAATTATTTCCAGTTTCACGAAGCTCCCTTTTCAGATTGATGATGTCTTCATCACCGGTGTGCTAAGGGAAGCAGCCAATGTGAGCATCACAGATGTGCGCCAGAACAACGACCTGTACTACTATAAAGGCCGTCAGTCCGCCACAAGAGCAGCAAAATTATCAAAACGAAGGAAAATTATTGCAAACTAAGAATATCCATAGCTCTGATGAAGGGCAAGTGAAGGAGTTGACATATGGTTGATTCCTACCTCTCTTCTGTATAAAATGCAGTTTTGGTCTATTAATAGGTATTGTGCCATTCAGCTCGGCAATATAATTGGAGTTTTGTATTCTCATGAAGCAGATGGAAATAAAATATCGGATGCAAAATCACGCTTTTTATTGTGAAGAATGGGTAACGTCAAATATAGCAACCAAAAGGCTGTGCCAAAAAATGAATACTTTTGCAGAGCCGACTGTTTCAGTCCTCGGAAAGCTCAGTAGAAATCGTCAAAAGAACGCAATCCGTGACTATGAACCAGGTTACGGCGCAGTGAATGCAAACGCGCCCTTACCTATTGGAAAAGTAGGATTGCACGCATTGTTTTGAAAACTTTGAGGGCAGCATGTGGAGAAACGTCGTACAAGAGCTTCTCGTCCTTTAGAGCTTAGTAACTTGTTAAAGCCCCTGCCCTTCTCATAGTGGCCCCGCAGAGCTCCATGAGTTAGGTACCGCTCGTCTCCAGTATTAATGCTTACAATTAGTACCCCAGAACTGCTCACTTCTAAGCTCTCGCGTCCACCAGAAATGGAAGTCTGGCCTCTGCGGTGGCGACACGAAAATCCTCTGAAGAGGTGTCGTGCGTTACAAATCAGTGGCTCATTACTGAGCTTTTCAATCTTTGACAGAGACGAAAACATGAGGCTATGTAACAATATAAGAACAAGTTTAGGCCTAAACTTAGCAGCTTCTGTTCAAAAGACAAAGCTTCGTTGCTGTACTTTCATTCCTCATTAGAAACATAAGCTGCGTTGACGTTGAACCCTTGAGAGATAAAACATCAGCCAGCGCTGCATTTATACTTGGCAACGCATTGCTGTGATGGAAGCGACCAGCGAGTGCTACAAGGCATTGCCCCAGCGTCAGCGTGATCAGTGTCCCCGAATACGAATTTCACAAGAACTGACAATGAACATGAAATACGAAAAGAGCACCTGAAGATGTTTCCATACTATCTTGTCGGCTGTTGGTAATAGAACTCGACCAGAATTCAGCGATTGCCATTTGAGTAGCACATGTGCAAAATAAATCGTGCCAACTGAACACTGAAAATAATCTTTATAAGCATAAATCAAAACTGGCGATGGCCACTGAAGCAAAACGTTTCGGAATGTGGCCAAGCACAGACAAGCATAGGATGATGGGAAAAGAGAAACTGGGGTTCATGGACCCTCACCCCCTCTGTTAACTCATTGCAGATCCTGATATAAAGGATAAAGAATAAAGTTTCTGGCATTAATCAATACCTTCTGTGGGATGCGCCGCGCATTCTAGTTTCATTTAGAATCGTGGTGGCAGGTGAATGCGATTTGCCCTATACAATAACTTGCGCAGGCCAGTCGAAGCACAAAACCTCGAAAGGATGGAAAGCTCAAGTGGTCTGGACGAGCGTTGATGCTGATTTGAACCCCCTCCCCGATGAGGATGAAAGTGCACGCCACTAGCCATTACATCGCCTCCGCCCAGCAGATCCTGATATCAAGAATAAAAGAAGGTTGCCAACGGTTGGAGGTTATTGGGAGAGATTCTGACACTTGCTACCATATGTTGCGCCTTGCACCTCCAAAACAGTAATCGAAAGATTGGTAGAAGAGCAACCCGTTTGAATCCCAGCCGAGGAACATTTGAACAGCCGTCGGTGGGTAGAGCGCAGTTTAAACTTTGCCCAGTTTGCTTCTCACTCTGCGTCCCTGACCACCTGACCACCGCCTCCTTTCTCAATAAGCCCTGGTGGCGACCTTTCTGAGAAGCCAGACACTATCGTACGTCATGTGAGGAGTTTTATATAAGCCGGATCCCTGTTTTTTCGCGTGAAACTTCGCATGCAGCCTTCAATGAGCAAAAAAAAAACATAAGTATATGGGTAACAGAGGAACTTGAATTTCCATGGACGGTCCCTTCGAGTGTCAGCGACAGTGGGCAATCACGAAGGACAGCGAACGCATGCAGAGTTTGATGATGTAATACTACAGAAAGAGCACAAGCAACCTATGCGATACACGACTCTGAGCGTGGCTCAATCAAATGACCTCCAATGGAAGCATTGAAAAAGGGCTTTATTAAAGGTGGAGGAAGACGATATGAAGAAATGATTGCTGGGTAGGCATGCCGAATTCACCAACGCCGGGAAAGGGAAAGAGCTCTGGAATTGATGAACGACACGGACTATTCTGCTGAAGAAAATGAAAAAGAAGTGTCCTCAACATGCCAACTCACAAACTCAAGCGAAAATGATAAAATTTTCTCCTTCCCACAAAACTTCGGTTAGGGACGTCTTCACCTCTCGCACGAAGAATGCATCATGGGATTCTGGAGCAGGGGCTTCCAGGGGTCTGCATAGGAATAGAAAACTGAAAACTGGTTCGGCGTGTGTTAGAGGGCATTGTGTGCAATTACAGCAATACTACAATTTTTGTCACGTCAGAAATCACTGTGGGTGCGGTACAGTAGCGATGTACCGCGTATGCTCTTATCGAAATCGGGTAAACAGACGGTTAGGTACATACAGTAGCGCTCAAAAGTCTTCGGCGAAATGGTCTCTCACTTGGGTTTTTTCACTTGTAACTTTTTTGCAACTGCACCGATTTAAGAGAAATTTTAGTATGTTGTACTTGGAGACACTGCATACTCAATATACTATTTTGGCGCGTAACGGTGTAGGTTACGTGGTTATATGAAATTTTTTAATTTTGACATGCCATCGCTATGCCGTCCCGCTGTGCCGCTGTCATCAAAAGTCGTGGTCTATCTACAAAATATTAATGTTCTCTGAGGCTTGCTCTTTTTGTTTTTGTATAGAAAGCCGTTTTTCTTGAACAAGCCTCTTACTTTTTTTTGGGTGGTCTTGTAGTAAATTCTTGTAAAAAATCATGAAAAGTGGCAAGCGGCGCTCAAGTAGAAGGAAATGTTGACAATAGGTTCAGGCACCACATATTGAAATTTTGTCAAATTTGGTCAAGTAGAAAAAAAGTTATGACAAAAAAGTTTTGGCCGAAGACTTTTGAGCGCTACTGTATGTGCATCGTGTTCTTGCGTAAGATACATTAATCCCATAGCAGCGTACGCCAAGTGTGAAGCTAGTGACCGAATTGCCCTTTATTTAAATCAACCTGTCTTGGAGACTCCAAGTTCCAGGAGAGATCGATCTCCCACTCGCACAGCAAGGAAGCCCTCGTGCTCTTCCGCCCGCGAAGTATGTATAAGCACCTGTTAAGAGCTCCTCTATGCAAATACAGGCAGAGCCTTACTTGACCGACAAACAAACAAGTTCCAGCACCCATATATAAGGCTATGAAACAATAGAGCTGTGAAATTGCTCTCTGTCCAGGATTAAACCTTTTTATTTCAGACGGATCGCGATGCCATCAACCTTCCCGCCGGCTTCGGTGATATCGAAACGCTCAAAAGAGGCGGTTTCGGTCTTGGAAAATAGGCTGCAAGTCGATCCCCTTGTAGTTTTATTTGTCATACTATTTTTTATTCTTTCTATTTATGAGATACTGCAATAATTCCTCGCAATTAGACCCAATACAACAGCTTTACGACTCCACTCTCTTTCGTGTCTTTTCCTTTCTTACTTTGTTTATTTCGTGCTTTTTTGGATGTGCACCTTGACGCCTTGAATTTGCAAACTTGCACCGACACTATGCGTTCAAGCTAGAGGTGCCGTGTAGATGGGTCCTGGAGCGACAATCTTGACGTACTATTTTAGAGTTTGACGTGAAGGTACACATCCGTTATTCTCCGTCTCATTTCCCCATTACTCATTAGTTCTTCGAAGTATCATTCATTAGCGTAATCACAGTGTGTTGGCATGAAATTTCATTACTTTTTTCGACACAAACTCACAATAGCCTTTCTCAACAGCGTTTGGGCAGCTCATGTACGTCGTCCTTGTGTATGGCAGGATGGCGGGAGGGAGGAGTTCCCTGACATCCTGAATTCGATTTCAAACTCGCGCCCGGAAGATGTCCATTTTCTGCGCTCACAGGCAGCAAGGGAGGTATAGAGACGACTTGGGCAACGAGGCAAGGTGGCATAGGCGGAGACGCAGAGACATGCGGCCGTCGGCACCGCATAGTATGAACGCGGCAGTGCGCTTAGGCTGACAAAGAGTCAGCCATTGATCTGCCGTCGTCTGACCTCTCAGTGGCTGATAAAGACCAAATTGAGCAGTTCACGTCGTATCGTGGACAAGACGAAGTATATCACCGGGACCTGTAGACATGTGAGCGCTGGTTTCTTGAATACGTTCGGCTGGGTGAATTCTTCCGTGAGCACGATTAACAAACCACCAATAGTCAAAAGGCGTGAAGTACAAGCTATACAAAGGATGAAGACGAGCTTTCTGCCCGCAACGCATCTGTTCCGATCGACTTTTTTTGCAGTACGGATTCTGACATTTGCAAGAACCAGACCTAGATCCAGACTGAGACTGCGAACAAGATTCTCTCAGTTTTATTGAAAGTATTCGTTGTGTGGAATTTGACATTGATGGGAGCTCCATGTATAAGCCACGCGAGAAGGGTCCCCCATGGCAGTTCACAGCGGAATCAGCAAAGAACAAGTCGGGCGCGATGAACCGTTTTGAATGTCCTGTCGTACACCTGTATTTTCCTCGTACATCAGTTCTTAGTGGACTGCTTCATGTAGATCCCATGAAACGGACACCATCACTTTCTGAGAATAAAGATCCTAGTGATTCATTCAACTCTCCTCTTTCAATGACTCACTGCCTTTATGGTGGTTGCTGTGTGGATCCAGTTGTCATCGAAACTGTTGATACCTTAGCCTTTGACGTTTTTCGTCGATGTTGTCAAATCAGATCAGGATCAAAATACCCTCACTGATATCAGATAGCCAATTTGATATGGCTGCCTCCAATTGACCCAGTTCCTTTGTCACTCGTGGCCTCAGCAGACTAAGTTTGACAGTGGAATGATGAGTTCCAAGAATAAGCGCGCTTTTCGCCAAAATACAGAAAGAGCGTGATTGCGTCAATTCAAAGCTTGTTCCAGTGTGCTTAGATGAAGGCCTGGACAGTGTATTAGATTGGTGCATGACTAATGCGGCTTTTTATTTTGCTTTTTTCTGTAGTGAAAATTGACGTTTTGTAATTTTTCATGATAAAAAAAGTCTTCCTCTTTTATATCATGCTGTACCATTTCGAAAAAGGTTGGAAGGCGGTAGAGTAATTTGACGATCTCAACGAACTTCTCCGCGAGGGAACAATCAGCACAAGCCGTGCTGAAAGATAGTTCAGAATATTCAAAGACCATACAAATTTCAAAGAAGAAGGAGGAGGAATGTACGCAAACCTTCCTTTTTTGATATTTTTCAAGAAAAGCCAAGATTCGAAGCCGGTTGAGAGGTTCTTCAGAAATGTTATTCGTTAGGCTCGTTGCAGTAAATCGGTGGAAATTTTAAGGCGATCGGCTTTGTAATTGTCGGAGAATCATGAGGGACCAATCCAGCTAGTTTCCACACCTTTTCGAGCGTTTTGAGACGACGGACGATCGTTGAGTGGTAAGCGTTGAATTCTTCAGCTTGCAGTCACATTGTCAGGATTTCATCTTCTTCGATGACCGCTAGCTGATCGCCGAAATCCGATGGCCGACTTCATCCTACTTTATTTTCAAGGCTTGTGTCGCCTTTGAAATTTTTCAACCATCTTTCAACGTAGCTTTTGTTGATTGTTCCATCGCCGAAATGTTCGCTGAGATCGCGGAATGGCTCTGCCGTCTTCCTCTTTTCTCGAAGTAGCGGACATAATATGAAGAATAAGAGTATGGTTTACGACATGCATCTTTATTAACTAAAGAAAGAAGATTATTTTTATTATAAAAAATAAACAAAACGCCAATTTTTGCTACAGAAAAAGCAAGAATAAAAAGCCGCATTAAGTATGCACCAACCCGATAGCCTCCTACCCTCAATTATTAGTTCCAGAGCATGTTACCACTTACAGTGAAAAGTTGCTCCTTGAAGAAATCCCTCAGTTGGACTTTTGAACTTCACAGTCAAGCAGGAGGGTGAAAGGTTGTTATAACGCGGTACGGACGCTCGCGATAAGGGGCGATGTTAGCCTCTGTGCTCGAAAACATAAAGGTCGGAAAGAAGGGGGAGGGCACTGCTAGCGGAAGGGGAATTCATTACTCTTAACATTACCACGAAAAACTGCCGAATCAACAGGATATGTTGATTTAAAAAAGCATGAGGGTCTTTTCCGGCAACCTAGTACATTTCAAGTGGAAAAGAAATAGGAACTACAGTGGCGAAGTCATCCAGCGAAAGGCCGTTTGCTTTGGAATGGGCTCCCACAGAAGTCTACCTCACAAACATATCTCGCACTAATATTTTATTGGACCTACCCTTTTGGAATGATAAATCCTCGGGTGACTATCCAGACTGCAATTTTTGCCCCTCACGGTGCATCATCACGCGCTACATCCGCTCACCTACGTAAATCCCGCCCTTTTAGCTCAGATAATCGAAAAGGAGCTAGAGTGGGTTTGGCTAGCGTGGGTTAGAGCTGGCGTAGGCCGTGATCGCGCCTTGAGCGGCGCAAGTGGATGCAACTTGGACAATTACTCAGTATTTACCGTCCCAAGAAGGTAAGTCGACTAATCTGATGGCGTGATCTTTGAAAGGAGCACTGTTCTGAGCGTTTACCAATTCTTTTTTGAACTGGAGCCACTCACATATTTATTTCTTGTATATATTAATGTTGAAGTAATAAACTATTAGCGAAGTTGATGTTATGTGCTTGTAGAGATGTCATTTTACGTTCTACAGCGGTGAACAGAAAAACGGTACTCGTATCGTGTATTCAGCGCTCGTCTAGTGCACTCCTTCAAGTACTGCAGATGTTATCATGATGTTGTTAAGGATGAATTTACAAAGAACATAGAGGTGCGTAGCGTTGTGTCCAGTTTTCGCCTTGCGGCGTCGCGCTCGCGGCGCCATAAACACAACATGACGCGGTCGTTTGGAATTTCGCTCAGGACGCAAGGGTCTGGTACCATGAGATCCTCCAAAAATAGCTGTTTATCTCATCATTGTCTAAAGAACAATAGCTTTTGTTCCTTGAAGTGGTGACATAAAGGGTAAAAGAACTAATAGGTCACATTGTAACAATCCTAACCAAAAATAGGTAATGCGGGCGTGGATAGCGCAGACCGCTATGACTTCGAGAACAAGTCGTGCACATGGCGCATCCTAGTCCTTGGCGGATACCCTTTACTAATATCTCTTTCTCATCAAGTATGTTTCACTTAAAATATCGAGAAAGGCTCGAGAGATGAGACTTCACTTTTCCAAATTCAAGTGATGCCTTTTCTCATCACATCCGAGGTGCGCCAGGCATTCTGCTTCCATTCCGATTTGTAGCGGCACTAGAATAGTATTTTGGGCATGAGATACGGAGGCATCAATGCGCAGATTAGGGCTTTTACCATCACCTACGCACCAGCATGAATTCGACCAACTTAAAGGATGGGAGGTATGCTCGGCATTGGCCTGGAGGAGGCTCATCAGATGAGATTGTCTGACTGTGTGAGTGGAGCGGCGCCTCCTACACCACCTTCTCTTTCCTTCGGAAATGTGGAAGAAGTAGTAAGGAGGGATGGAAAGGAAACATTTCCAGTTCTTTCTGGCTAACATTGAGTAGCTTTAACCCTCAAGAATTGCAATTAGACGCTCGCTACTTATTTTGGGTGCTCATTATCAGAAAAATAAATCAGTTTTCCATGGACTTTGAGAACTAGACTACTGCTCATTCCATCACTCTCGCAGCTTTTTCCACATCGCATCCACAAAGTGAGATAAAGCTCTTTCTCGGCTCGTCGCTAAACCACTCGATAGGCTGCGTTCATACTCCGCGGTGTCAGCCGCAGGGCGTGCTGCGTGTCTCTGCGATTCTGCTTTGCCTGCGTCGTCCCTGCACCTCCCCCATGCTACTCTGCCTCGCTACCTGCGAATGCAGCCGAGCTCTGCCGGCGCTGAGTATGAACGCAGCTTTGCGACACGAAACGATAGCCGAGGCCATCCGAACGTTACCGTTGCCGCTGGACTCCTGCACTGACGGTTCAACCCTTCCTTACTAGCGATGGGTTTGGCTGATTTCCACAACATTCACCTGCATCCGACAACATACGCTCTCCCTCACCGTCTTTGTGAGTGCAAATGAGCCAGAGGTGATTTCATCAAATTCTCGGGACGCATTATGAAATTTCTGTTGATCTTCTATACTTTGTGCAAAATTTATGTTGATACCATTTTTCTAGTTGGAATAGTAAGCTCTGGTCGAAAGGTCAAGGTATTTTTTCACACGGTGAGTATGCGGTTCGCCTATAAGAGCGCTATGAAAGAGGTAACCCCATCTGGTGGTCAAAAAATTGCAAAATGGCACCCTTTTCGAGATTATGGAAATGGAATGGACACCAGAAGATGGACAACCGTACTAAGAAGTAGTATAAGGCAATAATAGGTACAGCTTACAATAATGGGCGACGTCAATCATCAGGAGTAGAAGGAAGCAGCACGAGCGACCGCCAGAACTGTGCCATTCAACGTGCCACGCCATTTTCACCTTACAGGTCCCGCACCGATTTCGGCCGATAGTGGGATCAGGCAACTCGCAATAAGGCTACCAAGATACTTGTCGTGCGCGGTGACCCAGTTCACATTGTCAGTCGTAGACCCGATTGGATAGTCGTGACGCACAATGAAAAGTGAGATGCTCACAGGATCTTATTGAGGGATCACAACCTAGTCCTGCTGGGGAAGAGGTGATTCTTCGTGGATCGCCTATTGCGGTACGTCACGAAGGAAGTAAAAGCTTTTTACGGAAAGCATTCAGGAAAAATCCGGAAACAATCCATAATCCAAAAATCCAAAAACTCTAAGAATGCATATTGATATAACACTCGCTTAGCCATGATCTGCTTGCGAAGGAGTCTTAATTGCTCGTACCACGTAGAGAATTTTCGTTAATTGACGCAGATATGTAATGTGAGTTCAAACGCGTTCTTTGCAAGATGAAATCCCTCCTGAGAGCGCTACATTTGCTTTACTTGAAATCGGCATGTCGGTATTTTATGTATCTCCGTGCTTCAGCCTGCAGCGGCGTCAAGATCTAAGTGATAGTGAGCATGAGTAAAGGGCGTTGATTCTCAAAAAGGTTGAAAGAGAGCAGGCGCATTGGTGCTCTCGGTAGCCATATTTTAAAAACATGAAATTGTCGGTCGGTGGAGATGGTTAGGTAGGAAGAGGCACCGCTTCCACTATCATGTTCCAGGGATCGAATCCATTCGCTACGCGCCCGGGCCAATCAAAGCATATATCTTTCCGAGATTGGTAAAAAGTTACAGGCACGTTCAAGAAGACAACTAATGGGTTGTTGACCCCGTTAGCCATGGTAGAGACCAAATTACATTCCTACCCACTCCCCTCCTCCTGCCACTGGGTTCTTAAATGAGAGTACAGTTCGTGGCATATGTTGAACCGACGGAGATGATCCGTGCCGGGGTTTTACCCCTGCTACTCTTTCAGAACATTCCCGGCGAATTCGTTAGGTCTCGACACCTATGGAGGTAGCTATCACTCAGAAACACACAACCCCAACTAGGGAAAACGCACAGGGGCAAATTCTTGAGAAATACGACCCTCCTCCCGAAAACCAGCCAGCGGTAGGGCCCATTACCAACTCCGATGCTATACGTCATTCCACAAGTAGTGCCGCTTTTTTAAACGAATTTTTTCTTTAAAGTGACAAGTTCGTATGGCACTTCATATATCATTTGAAAGAGATTTTATAGCGTTACCAAAAAAACATGTTTGATTTTTTGCGAGTCATAATGGAGCCGAATCTCAGGCTGGCGAAGTGGTTGATCTAGTCGATGAAAACTGTCAGAAAATTAGCCAATTATGTGTCTTTTACTCAGCCCCACCTCTTCCGTAAGTTGCACCAGGCGGTTGCTTGAGAAGTCGCCTCACTCTTTTTCCAACTTTGACTTTTCCGCCACGACTTGGTGATCTTTGACGATTTCGTCGAAGCAAGGCAAGATAACCTTCTCGAACAGTCAGTTGAACAAGGGATAAAACGTCAGATAGAGGTAATGAGTAAGGACGAGGATTCATTACTGACGAGTTCCTTGAACATCTCTTGAAAAGTAATAATTTGAGAAATAATGCCATCTGGGCACCCAAAACATAGTTTTGGAAATAAATCTGTATTGCAGCCAGGACAAACTCGGAACATACTTCTGATAGAGCAGAAAAACATTCCGAGTGGTTCATGAAGCAGTGCTGAACAAGAAACTTGAAACGAAAAATTCCATTTTGAATAAATGTGTTTTCAGAAAAAGGAATTTAGAAAAAAAGACGTGATTTCTTGATCAACTGATTATTGGAAATTGCAGAAGAGGTTGGGGCTAAGTACACATGATATTTTTCGAAAGTGAAGTATAGTTGGTCAATTTTTGTCAACTCAACCTAACCCTTCGTCAGCCTGAAAATCGTCCCCATTCCAAAATATCCCGAAATTGAATTTTATAGAGCAGAAAAATCGCTTTGAATGAAGTATAAAACGCCGCACGAACTCGTAAATTCATCGGAAAAATTTATGCCCCAAAAAAACGAAATTACTTATGGACGGATCCAACACATCTATTTTCCCAGAAAGCAGCCGTCAAGATAGTCTAATCGCCC
Organism: Trichostrongylus colubriformis; assembly: GCA_963978905.1. Classification (NCBI taxonomy): domain Eukaryota; kingdom Metazoa; phylum Nematoda; class Chromadorea; order Rhabditida; family Trichostrongylidae; genus Trichostrongylus; species Trichostrongylus colubriformis. The sequence continues at coordinate 58,886,047 of OZ022257.1, read as the reverse complement.
TGAAAACCAGGTGGGTTGTTGAGAGTCACTGAGGCAAGTTCTCTCCACAAAAAAAACCTCGCTTCTCTTTTTCAAATCCAAAATACGACTTTTTTTGAGATATTTTTCCAGCCTTCCTTGACCCTGGCTCCTCGTCAGCCTGTTGTCATTCCCTCTGTCCTACCATTCTTTGGATAACATAAAACCGAGTCCCTCTCGTTAGCCTCTTAAAGTAAGTACTCGTGGCTAAGAGCCGATAGATAACTCTATGACTTCCTACCGGGGTCAGTGATGTTTGCTGAGGGATTCGTAGCGGGGCGGCGGCGGCTCAGCCAAGTGCTTCCATCGGCAAATACCGTCACCTACGATGTCTCGCTATGCCCGCATAGATCGAATAGCCAAGTGAGGTCCATTCAAACCTTACTGAGTAAATAAGTCTTAGCTAAAGGCTTTGGCAACATACAACAAACACCAAAGAGATTTTTTTTCGAAAAAAAACCTTGAGAACCTCTTGGATTTTTCGTATTTCTATGGTTTAGTTAGAAGCTGGGGCACTCATGTGCCTTGGTTAGAAACCGACCGCTCTCGAATTTTGTTTTTCAAAAGCTTAATCGACTGTTCTGCATAGAAATAGACATACTACAAATAGCATAATGAAAATGCAAGTAGATGTAATAGTACGAAGCAGTGACCATTATAGCAATGTAATCGCAACAAGTGAGTTGCTATAGAGCAACGTGGTAATAGTGATAGTATAGTAGATTAGTATGTAGACCATAGGCCATTTAGTAGAAAAGATACAGTATAATGATCCATATAAAGTTGGAAAAGTACTTTTTTTGTATTGAAGCCGGATTGTATCTATCTGATAATTGACGTCAACAAATCCCTTTTGGCATGCGCCATGCATTCTACTTCGTGTCAGAATGTGGTGCCCACTTGGACTGACGTTGGTTTATGTATGATCTGCAGAGATCCTTCTTGATGGAAATCTCATGCATGGCGCATAGCAAACGAAGTCGGCCAACCCAGTTGCTTCTTGTCGGTCCTCGAGGACAAAGGATGTATAAAGGAAGCCTTCCAGGCATATGGGATCATTTTCCCCAAGATTTCGTCATTTCGACAAAGAAATTCTTTAAAAAAAATCCAATTGTATTTATTTCTTTATTTATTTCAAGACGTGAACGGCATAGTTCCTTGTAGACACAACAACCGAAAATGGCATACTTTGTTGGAAACCAGTTGCACATTTACGAATGAAACCTTTTTAATGCTCGGGCCTTGTATGTATACGCCCTAGAGCCTGTAGAGAGGTGGGAGAGCTACACCGCTTGGCACGGATCCCTTAGATTTTGGAATGGATCTGCCCAGACGTCTTCCGGTCGTCCACAACAGAAGAGGATGCTCGGGTATGGAACGAACAGCGGATCTGGACCGATCTGGCGAGTTTCGGACGAATTGTAAGTTCCGTTCGCTTCTCATCTCCTTCATACACGACGTTGGAGGCAAGCAAAGGGTCGCACTTGCGCCAAATGGGGGTGGTATATGAGCCCTGAGTGGAAGATCTCGGAGTTCAGCCCTGTCTTAGAATGTTCACTGGCAACGCAGATCACTAATTTGTTGCTTTTCCTTCTGAACCTTCTTGTCCTGTTCCTGAACAACATTGTCAACCACCATCCACTGTGCGAAAAGCACAGAAAATGCGTGAGAAGTCGAAAATTGCCACTTGGCAGAGCGTTCACGTCACTCTCTCGCCATCGTCATCGATGGCGCGACATGGCAAATACTCGCCAAACGTCAGGTCAAGCAAACTTACTCGCCGTCGAGACTGACACTCATCACTCTCTCGTCCTCTGCGCCCGCGCCCGCACGACAGCAGGAGGGCAACGACGCGGATATGAAGTACCGTGAGATCGGTAAACACCACCCCTCACCCTCACTCATCCTTGTTCTGCGCTATTCACTCGCTACAGTAACCTGAGTCGACGTTCATCGAAACGACGACTTGATGAAACACGAGACATTCGCTTGCGCTTTTTACATGCCTATCAATCACAACCTTGCAAAAAAAAATAGAAAATTAGTGAAAACTGCTTCGTGTGAGATGATTTCGCATCGAGACAGGAAAACAAAAAACAAGAGCAAAAAAAATCATTACTTCGGGGTAAATATGCATCTGCCTGACTCCTTATTCGTTTGTTTGTTTGTTGATTTATTACTTATTTCTTGCGATCATCCCTGGAACTGTATATGGGTTGTCGTCAAAGCTGGATAGGTGTAGCAGACCGCCTAGAAGCAAGCACAGAGCCTACCCTAGCTTACTCCATCAATTTGGAATTTCTAAAACACTCTAAAGGCTCTAATTATAAGTATCACATAAATACTATACCTAACCAGGATTAGCCTGCGATTTTCTTTGCACCATTCAATTGCTTACACGATTTTGAGTTGCACAAGTCTTGCACGGCTTAAATTGGCTGAGAACACAGCTTTTATATCAAAGATTAGCCCACACCGTTTCCTCCCAAAGCAGACATGGATAAGTGCAAAGAGTTGTCACCAAAACTAACGACTTGTGGGATCGAATCTCAACAAAATAAGCTAAACCCTCTATTTTTTCAGCCAGCCTGGCGCCAAGCATCAAGTCGAGCACTTTTTTGGCCGCAAGACCCCCCTTTTTTCAAATTTGGTCGGAAGTACTTCTGCCTTTCTACGGAAAGTAATCTCTAGTCAAGAAGATGGGGAATGTTATGAAGGTTGATCGCACTGTTGACGACCTCCTTTTCAGTCAACCGGATTACGGCCTCTTATCCCTGAGAATTTCTTCACCAGTACATGATCCTGGCTATATTGCCTAAAAAACGAGACAGCGGCATGAATATGGACAGAATTTCGTAAGTCACGACAAAGCCGTCTCGTTTTTTGCACATTTTTGCACGTATTTCATCTAGCAAATGGAGTAGATCCGTGTACTATCGGGAGACTCCGAAGCGAGCCTCCTAAAGCACTGTATACATATTTGTGACCATATGCTTGCAGCTTTGACTGTTAGGTCGAAATTTCGCAACGCGGCATGCGATGCGGTTACGCACAAACCAAAGCAGATAAGGGCAATTGCTTTGGGGCAACTTTTACACAGCGACCCCTGCTCGCACGCATCGCATCGTACACCGTTTTGTAACGATCCCTTGAATTAACAATACACATCCTCTTTCCCAAATGAAATCCCTAACATCACTAGACGTTAGGCAATGTGTGAGTACTCGAATGCGTAATGAGCTCGAATCTCAGCACCGCCCGGAGCATCAGCCGTAACTACCCCAGAGCGATTCTGTGCTTTTTTCCTACTGCGGCTGTCGCCAGACTTATTTTCAAAGAAGAACCCGCCATCTAATTTTTCCTTTGATGAGCCACCTAATTTAGTGCCATACCTCTGGCTCCAGGGTGCACGTCATCGACGAGAAATAACGGCGAAAAAAGTCATTCCAGATCCATCAATCAGTGCCGCCTGACGTTGTGCCGTGTGGAGAGTTCCCATGTGTGCCGAATGAATCATTTCCGAAAGCGACCGACCGTCAAACAGCACTCCGGTTGTGGTCCCTATGAGTCATACCGGGGGAAATGAGATCGAAAAACTGAGTATTGAGTACCTAGCCATGTAGTACAATAGGGAAGGGAGGACGTGACGGGGATTAGTGGTGGGTACAAGGTCGGATGGGGCAAAAGTGCGGCGCCGGCGGGAAGAAGTGCCCCGAGTTCAGTTCAGGTTCCACACTACGGTTGTATACAGTCGTTACGTGGCCAGTGATGTAACAGCAACGACGCTGTGCAAACGAATCGCGTATCGGACGGACGACGAACTGCAGCACCTCCAGCCAGTCGATAGATTCCACCAGAAACTCCTCTCCTCGACTTCAACGTCAAAATTCGCAATCGACAATCTGCAGGTTTCCGCTATATTCTATGTTATTTTGAGACTATTTGTTTTGAGAGCTAGCATTTCGCCCTGGCTATGACCTCCCTTATTGCCTGTTATAATCTGGCCCCATTTTCCATGCTTTTGAATTTTTCTTCAAATCCTGTGATGACGAGTATATTCACTGGAGAGTGTGGTTATTTGTTGTCTACCTAACTACCTATGAAACAGCCTGCTTGGCTTTCAAATTTATCAGCTGACAGTTCACCTCATTTTACACTCAATTGCGGCATGATTTTGCTCAAATTTTGTTACTTGCCTATAGCTTTACGTTTCTCAATCTCCTAATCCCTTTGTGGTATGGCTCAAGCAAAGTGAAATAAAATTGAACATCGGTGAGATCTCTTCTCCATTGGAAGCTTCGCAAATAAGAACCTTTGACGATCAGAAAAGTCATTTTCCGGAATCGCATTTTGATCCGTGTTGCAATAACACTCCCTTGAAAGTCGATCATTACCGCCACAAACAAATTGCAACCTATCAGGAACTTCCCAAAAACAGAGCTGTAGTTCCCTTTAGTGTCTTGAGGCAGCACATTACCTACAAAAAGCTGACCTCTTACTATGGGTATGATGGAGGGCATTATACGGGAATGGTCAAAGAACACTTCGACCAGGGTCCACCACCCTTAGCAAATTCAGTGATGAAGTGTGACTTCTTTTGTTATAACCCCCGAGCAATCCTTAAAGGGGTACTGATTTTTCAAAGCCTGTAAAAGACTATCAATCCATAACCATATTTTGCACAGGAGTAGTTGCACAAAATGTTGTTATCAACTCGATCGAGAACTTTTTATTGGAAATCATTTCTTTATTATACTAACAACGCCCACATGGTCGGTCTTCGTGTAAAGAGCACATCATCAAAGAAGATTTGAAGGGGGAGGGGGAGATCATTTCTCAAACTCAGTTATTAGCCCTCCACTTTCTTCTCTTTTACGCTAACGTAGGATCTTTATTAGAACCCCGTAGCCCTCAGTTCCTGGCATAACCACGATAACTCCATAGTGGCGGGATCAAGAATCCCGTTACTTCCTTTTCAGCACAAAAAAAGTAGTTGTGCGGGAGAAGGGGGGGGGCTTATGTTAACTACTCCTTCTACAATTGCTCAAAATCTCTGATACTGTGCTGCTCCGGAGTCTCATGATTATCCGAATGTTCAACAACAACTGAGGCTCCAAATTATTTATCAAAAAGTCCAAAAGACCCCTCAAAAGCCTCGAAATTTTTTGGAATGTTTTTGCAACGTTTCCTTGTATACCACCTTCCTCGGGCTTGTGTATACCTCCTTCTTCAGGCTTGAAACCATGGAGGTTAGCTCAATTATATGATATGGGTTGTACATCAATAGCTTACGGCTCCGTCTCAAAATTCTTTTGGCGTTGAAATTTTTTTGAATGAATACTTTGGAGCCTCAATTGTTGCTGAACATTCAAACTGCTCAAGAGATAAACCGGAAACCGGAAAGTATCGTGCCATAGAGCAGACAGCGTAGTCGATAATTCCATTACCAGTTATATCAGTGAATATTATCATGAATCGCAGTTGAAAATAGTCATCAATCACTGGAACTGCTTGTACGCCTCAAGATAGGGTAATTCAAAATCGGGAAATTAGACCGATTTTGACTACAGCTCCGAAGAGAATAGTTTTCAAATTCCCAGTAACGATCTTTTGGATCACATAGTATTAGAGCGAAATCGTGCTCCCGGATAGCTCAGCATGTAAGTGAAAACGTAGCGCCAATTCACATGACGGATCCAGATACCGTGGACTTGCTGTGTCCAGTGCGATTTTAACCACACCCTTTCATTTCTGCTTCAGAATTGTGAGATTCGCGACATTTTATGCATCGCTGTGAGTGAATTGAACCTTTCCACTGCTGGGGACTGTTACTTTAACCTATAAAAATTCTCAAAATTGCCATCAAAAATACTTTTGTTTATTCTTGATCACAACTCAAAGAAGAGAGTGTCTTTAGGGAATCGAGAATGAGTCTGAATTTGCCGCATTGAGGGCGGAACTCAATTTTTTTCACTGGCGTTCTCACATTACCCATTCGAGCTTATACAGGTATAAAAGCACCCCCCCCCCCCGCCCCGAATAAAAGCACGTGTAGTGCTGTCCACATTCCAACACGAAAAAAGAGTAAAACCGATTAGGAATAGTTCCGAAGGCACTACGGTCCTGTACTTCCTTACAAAATTAGGACTTAGGCTGCACATGGTTACTGGGCAGTGTGTGCAAAATCCCATTAAGAGATTCGAATTTCGAAGGGAAACAATTCCTTGAAAGCGTTCTAGCCAGAGAGTTTCTCAACAGTTTCATCTTGCGGACAAGCTGGACAAGTGGGCGGAGATAAGAGGGTGCATGGGATAAAGCATTCTCATGTATGAAGTGATGACCTTGAACGCTGATCAGGTGTAGCTTCTCAAAACTAACTTGCACAACAGGTCACAAAGTGCAAGCTGCCGCCGGGGACCCCTGTGAAGCCATTCCTTTTCACGTTTTCTGATGGAACAAACGCAACATTTCCGGTCTTTTTGTGCTTTCACTGATGTATGAAGGGTACTATTGTTATTTTCGAGAATTACAGGCTCATATAATCTTCGTGCACGATGCTTTCGCACTTTAATAATACATTGATCCAAGCGCCACAAAAATCACGAAATTTTTTTCTTTTTTTGCGACAACTAATTCCAAACTGTAATCCTTTTTTAGGATTTTCGTTAATTTCCGTTAAAGCATTCTGGAGTTTCCGTGGTAAAAGCCCGCTCATGAGGCTCAAATACCACTGTGGTGAACGTCTCCACAGAGCCCTTCAGTACGTCTCCGCGAGTCATGGAAACACTATTGACGCCTGTTAAATAAGTACATTTCTACAGCATATGTCTAGTGCCCGACTCGTGCACCCCGATTCCTTTACTGAGAGTGATGAGAGGAGTGCCAAGTTTACCCAAGTGGGCGGAGTAGAATCGAACCGAGCACACTCTCCATCGCGACCGACCGACCTACCTACCGACCGTGCCGTGGCGACAGTTCGGTGGGCGGGTCACACCGGTTTTCGAGCGGTACGGCAAGGCTTCAGTACACTCACTGACACTACCACGGCTAACTACCTAACGACCCAACCACGCATCTGATAGAGGGATATTTACCCGAACAGGAGTCATTTTGCTAGGCACGGCCAGGCAGGTGCTCAACGAGTCGACAAACCGTCGACCCTCTAAGCCAAGCTGCGCATTCTATCTGTTTCTGAATCGATTTCCTACATCTGCAGGTATTTTTTGAACAATTTTTGATTTTTAAACTATCGCATTCTCCACAATACCCACACCAGTTGCGATGTTGAGCAAGGCAAGATGTTGGCATAGCTGAATTGCAGTTTCTCAGCTATGCTACATGGGGCCACGCACGGCATCAGCACTTCTCTTTGTACCCGAATAATCTATTTTCGCACTTGTTTTTGAAAAACTTTCAGGGCCTGACTTTCAGCTTTTGTGTTTGCAGTTTTTCCTCTCAGTATTATGTTCAAACAAGGGTTGAGGGATACTCAAAAAGGGTCGTTTTTTAGGTCGGTAAAGGAAGGTTCAAGCATACACATTCTGATTTGCATGACCGTTATAAGGTCACATCATTTCAGTACTTTCGATATACCAACAACATCAGCCATGGAGAGAAGGGAGTCGTTTCGTTTCAGTCAGTAGGGACGAGGGTGCGGGTAACGAGTCGAATTTTCAAAAATTTTATGCGAAGCAACACCTCACCTCGCTCAACACCCTATGTCCCCATGACGGTCTCTATGAGTTTATGGTTAGCTCTGAAATATAACCAACCAGAAAATTTCAAAAGAATCTCATTGAGATTAAATCACTGGAATACGCCGTGCACATGTTATTACCCTGTAACATAGACGAAATTTAATGTCACCATGCTCCGTGCAACCTGCATGGCGTCACAGTGTCAGCTTTTCGGTTTTTTGCCGTCTCGCGACAAACCCACTTTCATCGGAGTACACAGGATTTCACGTCCAAACCCTTATGGCACCATAGAGATCCAAATTCGAGTTGAACTCCTGTTAGGTTAAAAGGATTCCATGTTCCTACGCGGATTTGTGAACAGCCCCCCCCCCCCCCCCCAGTTAGAACACATACCGATAAGAAACAGTTTGATATTATCGGTGACGAAAACAGGAGTTTAGCGAACTTTTGCTGAGCGGGTGGGTGTCTCTGTCAACCTGCCGAGCATTCTTTACCGTTTTGGTTTACGGCAATGAGACCACCCAGCGAGTTTCATGCTGCCACTTCCACTTGTCCCAAAAAAAAACTACTGAGGAGCTCTAGCGATGAAACCTGTGGCTGCAGCATATGTCGATCTCCAGCGAATCACAATCTTCTTTTTTCAAGATATTCTGGCATTGTTGAAAGCATAAAACGCAAACCACCAGCGTTTACCACTTCCTCTTCTAAAATGCGCCTGGGATACTACCTCCATTCAGAGTTTCTCGGCCAGCGATCAGGTGGATTATGGATTGGGAGAATGCAATGCTTGCCTTACCAATGTACAAGCCAGCATTTTTATCAGCTTTGACAAGTCCTCCATCAACTTACTCAAGCCCGCAAGGATCCAAGACTTGAGTTTGTTTTAAGGCGGTACTAACAGAGGATTTCATCGTCAAGATGGATCCATGCCTATTTTTTGGAAAGCATGGAATTGTATTCGGATGCCAGCTCAGGGAGTGTTCAAGGTAATACAGTAAAATATGAGTTGCATAGCAAGTATCTCTTCATAGTTCTTGCTTCTCGATGATCCTTCAAAGGTGGATTCTAAGCAGTGTACGGCTATTTTTTGCATATGCATCGCGCCTTTAAAACTCAAACAAAACAAATTTCAGAAAAGAAACTTATTTTGATTATAAAATTCTAAGATCGCTAAAAAACTGCGAATGTGTTAATTTACTAACGGCTGTTGACAAGTAGTAACGTCATTCCGCATCTCGCAAAAAACCAAGTGAGTTTATCAACTCTATGTAAACTTCTAATTGTTATTTTCATAATCATCAGTGATGCCAAAGGGATGGGATGTTTGGTGGGAGTATAGCATTCAGGCCCATCCAAACTCAAAGGAAAGTGGAGTGCGTGGCGCATCCGCAGGCTAACGGGCTAATCAAAGCACCGAACAAGTATGAAAGCGTCACTGAACGTGGATGGGTTAGGCATACTTCATTTCTGGTCTACGTATTCATCAGCAATCAGCATTCGTAGTTATTATATCGAGTATTCTAGTATCATTATATCTAGACTATCCATCCCTTAAGTGAGCACAGAGTCACACTCCTTGACAATGCCGAAGTGGATGTTGAGATCACTATTTAGCACGCGAACAGGAGATCTCAGCACGCAAAACCCTCGAAGCGTTATGGATCAAGGTGAAGGACCCTAAAATCAATAGGAAAGACGAACGCGTGACAATTACTAGAGAGTTGGCACCGTTCGTGGATTTGTGCGGCCTCTGACCTACGCAGTCGTACCCCCGCGGGGGCGCTGAGGCGGGGGTCCGATGTTGGAACCCTAAAACCAACTGCTATCACGCGACGGGGCGCGGGGTTCGGCATTGAAACTTAAAATCAATGGAAATAGAGCGACGGGTGGCAATCACCATGGATCGATAACCGTTGGCATAGTTTTTAATAGTAATGTCCCTGGAGAGTTCCCGTAAGTAATCTGACCTGACCTTGAGGGCTTAAAAACACATATATAAGCACCGCCGTAAAAATCCTAGCTCTAGGTGCCAAACTCAGCTCCACATTTTCATAAGGTTAGCGAGTTTCATTGTATCTTTTTGTGACTGATTCACCCTTAGTTTTCCTTTGCAGTTTGAAAAAAAAGGGTAATCGACGTTTTGTATCACTTATATGTTTCGGCTTTCCAGGCTCTGAAGAAGGCCATTTGGCCGAAATGTTAGCCGAATAAACTGTATAATAAACATTATAACAATCTCGGAGGCTAACCACAACGTGTCACTGACCCATTCGGTTCTTTTCACAATAGGAAAAATTCATATTTTCAGCATACAAACAAATTTATTTTTTTTCGCTTATTTATAAGTTCCAAAGGAAAGTTGTTCCGTCTATTTTCGAAAACATGCAGGTGAGTGTGGTTTATAGAAAGGATCTTCTTTGGCGAATGCATTTAAAAGCACATACTAACACAATAAATGAATCACAATGGTGGCAGCACAACTTCACGCTGTCACTCTTCAAGGAGATACTTCAGAGCCAGGGAATATGTGGTCAACGTCAGCAAAAGAATCGAAAGTGCTAGGTAACTACTTATCCCTCCCCTTCTCTCCCTGCATAGTTTTCCAGCAAAAGCTAATATTTTTAACGTTTCCAAAAGTGATTAAACCAAACCTGCTGTTCACCGGAGGATCAACGGGATGTCTCCTCGTCTCCTCGTCTATGTCTCCTCGTCTACCCGCTTGTGGGCTACCTGCCGAAGTCTTCCTCCTGGTGGCAGGCGATTTCCAATAATATCCACAGAATCAGATCAGCATCTGCTATCTGAACACATCAACCGTGAGCAGGAAACACAAGAGTGAAGGGTTTGGAAGAAAAGTGGTTTATCTTATCAACGGATAGGATTTCACGCTGTCACCCCTCAGATGACGGTCAACATGCATGTGCTCAGATTTCATCGGTTTATTGTGTCATTTAACTAACAACTGAAATAATTAATATCGATAATGAATTTTCACGATTTTTCATCAACGATATTTCCAAAATAAGAGAGGTGTTATTCATTTAACAAATTGCCTGGTTGTTCGATTTATATCGTTCGGATAAGACTTCGCGTCGGGAAAATATTTTATTGGATCTGAAAGCACTGCAGGTGTAAACTTGCACTCAACACGCCGCAGGGCGAAATCCTGTCCTAACGATACACATGCCACACTCTTCACAGTGATTATTCATAAGCAAATTTCTGTTCACGCGTAAAAATTATGCTGAATTTTCGTGGAGGAAAGCTCAACCGGAAACCCAGTCATCTACGTGGACTGGAAAATTACAGGGAGAACGCTTTGGAGCCAACCTGCAGTGTGGCAGCACTTGGAACGTAGAAGTTTGAAGTGAAAAGTGAATTGGACTGCAGTTCCGATATTGATTTTGATATTTTTTATTTTTGACAGCTGCTGATTCTCGTCGCAGCCCGCGATGCAGCGAAAATCATGCATACTACGGAAATCTCTAGCATATTGTAACAACTTTTACAGTTCCGCTAGTTTCTCGGAGCCTCCGAACTCATTAATTAGACTGAAACATCCTTTATATAGGCCATTTAAGCTGTGAAGCACTATTTTGTGTCACTGGTATTGTAACTTAATATTGAGTCCGATAATCTGTCTATGACACCATCGTTACAGGCCTTCTTATGCATCGCTCCAACTGGACGTTTTCGATACTTTGTAAACTCTACGCGAGCGAATGGAAGCTCTGTACAGCCCGCAGAAATGACAGGTTCACTTTCCAAAAAAAATTCTCAGCTTAAAAGATTGAGCCGATCGCAAACAACAGATATAATTCCTACATTACAACTTACAGACACTCGAGAAGCAATCGGTTCTTGTGCCTTGGGTACGCCTCAACTGGGTTATGGGTTACACCATGCGAGCAGGGGACTGTCTATCTAATAGCAAATTAACGCTCATGTTTAATTTTCTCTAGAATCTCACGACGATCGAGAGGATCCAAGTTATGTATATTGTATATTTCACCAGAAAACCCTCAAGTAAATGTTTGAGCATTAGGCTTTCTCCTAAATCAATATTATAATATCGAATAGCTAAATAAATTCGTTTATCTAAATATTTGACAACAACACCACAAAAACAAAACGCAGTATCAAAGTAAATAATAGAAGTAGTGAGCTAAGAAATGTTAAAGCACCATGAAATTAGCTGTACACCTTGAGCAATCGGTACGCGAGGAGCAAATGGAAGACCAATCTCGTCAAAAAAGAAATACAAAAAAATACATGCATGAGTAAGGGCACAAATAAATCGCAATCAAAACAAGGATAGGGCTAGCTAGCACTCATAATTGACAGATGTCATAATAAAGCATTGGGAAAAAACTAAAACAGTTTGATTTTTCATGAGAGGCATCAGTTGACAAATTGACCAGTAAATCGTAAAAGTACCGGCAAACAAAGGCGGATCCTCAGATTTTGATGTGAGGCGAGAGATGTTTTATTAATTCGTATTTCGACCGTAAACAAGCATTATACTGATGGGGATGCAACATGTTGAAAGTTGAACATTTACAGATCCTTACTCGAAGACATGTTAGAAAGTACTGTAGATATCATCTACATGTCTGAATATGTTAAAATAATGTCATTCTTTAACATGAAGAAATTGCCCCTCCCCTCTTTTCATTTATGTAGCACCATAAATACGACAACTGAGAAATCTATGCAGACCAATTGCAATAATTGGAGATCCTGGCCATTAAAAAATGAAAAAAAAAGACCAGAAAATTTGATGAATATGATATTGAAGCTTTTCGAGAAGTATCTGAAGGCTTTAGGAAATAGCTTACAGCAATTAAGTTCAAGAGTCCCTTACAAGTACACGATAGCTAGTAATCCTATCATGCATGTTTCGGAACGGCCTCTATAGTCCTAAAGCCACTTCCCTAAGGGTTCCATATGAGGAAGAAGGCAATGTGGTCCCCCAATGACGTCATCTGACAAAATTTGGCCATCGTCGTTTTATGCAGTGCAACCATCATACTATGCATTGTCACTTTAAAAAATCCTTTGAGTTATGGGGAAGCACATTCTTGAAGCCAAGCGAGACTAGTATAATCCTGACTAAATATCGCTAGAGAATAACCTTCTCTCAAAGTAAAATTTGATTACTTGAAAACGATGAGCTGCTATCAACTAGCAAATCGGAGATACGTATACGTATAATCGTAGAAAGAAGGAATACGCACATAATGCAAGGAGTTTCAATCGATAAGCACGATCACAGGTGGTTGTTCACGGCAAGAAAGCATACTGTGTTCGATTGACACCGTTACGACATTCATAATCCCAGATACGGTTTTCATTCAGATTCACCACACGTACTCCTTCGGCGAAGCGCACCTGAAACACAATGGTCATGGTTTTAGATTAATTTAATATTTAATATGCCAATTAGGGATGACAATTTTTCAGCTACGAAAGGGACAGAAAAACCTCACAAACTGATTTTTCAAAGCGGCAGTATCAGCCACTCGCGGTGAAGGCTGCAGCATCATGAACTATAGTGGCAGCTAATGGGGCTACATAAGTGAGTTTCCATCTAATAAAACTGCTCAGGCCGCGTTCATACTCTGCAACACTGTCGTACCAGATACGCGTCGCGTACGCAGCGCAGGCTGCACTGCCAGTATGAACGCGAATGCGAGTTGTACGCCAGCACTAGCGCTCCTAGTATTGCTGACGGCGCGAGTTGCGGGTGCGTTGCATGTGTCGTACGACTGCTTCATGAAGTATTAATATACTTAATTTTACAAATAGACCAACCTCCATATTGATGTTTGAATAGTCAACTTTTGTGTTCGGATAACACACTTCATGAACTGATCGCCAGTATCGTGATGCTGTCTCGGCATTACAACAATCGTCCTGAAAATCCGTTCAATATGATGGTCGAATGAGGAAACTCGTCCAACTCGTACCTCCGTCACAAAGTTTCTATAGCAGCACATACTGAAGTCCATTGTGCTGGCTGGCCCCAGTGACTGCTCGTCATCTTCGCAGCAACGGTAGCGTGCCTAATGTACGAAAAGATACAGCTACTGATAAATCAAAGATTAAGTTTTCCTGAAATTTTGAAAAGAGCGAATCTCCTGTGCAGCATTGGCAAATCTGCATAAAAGACATGTGCATGGTTCATTCAAAGAAGTGGCTCATCATGAGATGCCTGGATGATTAACGAAAACCGACCACTACTCGACCATATGCCCAAAATGCAAATCAAAAAGCACCGTGGAAGAAACTGGAGATAAGCCACGCACTCGCACCATATTCAAGACAATAATAGTGATTGGGAGGATTGAAAGACCAAGAGGTGGTCTCAGTGAAGCTATGGTATTAGGCAAGCACTTCACCATTCTTAGCGACCCCTGAGCCGCTCAAATGAGACTGTCGGTAAACAGTGGATAGGCGAAAACTGAGTTGACGATGGTCGGAGGCAGCGAACCGTTGCGTACTAGACGAAAAGCCTCTCATTTCTAATCGGAGCTTGATTAAGGACGCTCAAAAGAGCTCCAAAATGGAAAACAAAGTCTCTAAATAGACCAAGTGCCAACAAAATTCTAACCTGTAGAAATTTCTGGAAACAACATAGTTGCATAGTGTGGTTGGAACATTTTCCTGGCATACACACATCCGTGAGGTAGATTCCGCTCTTGCAGCACTTTGACAACCCTTCTCGGCCAAGTTTTTCCTGCTGAAATATCAATTTCACGCGTTCCTGTTTGTGAGCCTAAATGCTTATATATTTGCCATTTATATATTTGTCGAAACGTAAAAAAATGAACAGAAGAGAGCATTCAAAACCGAGCCTAAGTTAGTGTTTAGGGCTGGCTGTAGCACCTGTGATCCAGACGACCAGGCGAAAAGGGAGGTATCAATTATACGATCAGAAGACCAGGGGCATCAGACGACCGCGCGATAAACAAGCAGGTAAACAAAGACACAGGGAGGGGTAAGGAGCAAATGAGGAAACCTTCAACTTCAGAAGAGGAGAAATGTAATATGTATCGAAGCTCGCATTCAAAAAGCGAGGCTCAGAGTCTGATCACGATTCCGCATCACGGCGTGTCTTTCTGAGTTCATCAGCTGGACGAGTTGCCGGCAAGGGTGCGACATCGTTCGCGACCGGCTGACTTAGCCGCTCGCTCGTCTGCAATCTACCCCGGCCAGTGACGAGAAGCGACGCGAAAGGAAAGGCAAAGGAGGAGGGTTTGGGTTCCTGTATTTCGCGAATTTCACCGTTTTACTTTGTTCTTTATCTACTGTCACACTGCTGAGCACCCTTACTTTCTTATTTCACAAATTGCCGAACTTACCCCTCCCGGTGCCTTCAGTCAAATGATCGACACGCATTCTTTCCTTTCGCCGGATCGCTTAATCGCCCGAGTCGTGAGCTCCAAATACAAGCCAACTGAGCCTTGTGCACTCGTAGAGAAAACTGGTCACCCTCGACACTTAGATATCAAACGACACACTTGTTAACGCGTAAATGTATGATGTATATATGATAAAGTTTTCTACGTGTTCAATAGGGGTTCCTACGAAAATCTGAGAAACAGTTCGATTTTTTCCACGTATAAAAATATGTAAAAATGACAAAATCAATAAGACATTAATAACCGAAGTCCCCCCCCCCTTTTGAGTACAGATTCTCACCACCGCACGGCAGCATTGGAGTTTTGCGAGAAAGAAAAGAGGTGGAACGTGAACTATTCATCGCCACCGCAAATGACTCATTAACGAGAAATGAATTTCTTGCACTTTCAGCAAGCTCGAAGACTACAAAAGCGTGGGCGTCGCGAGAGTTCGAGTGGGTGAAGAGAAAGGAGAGACAGTCAGGTGACTGCTAGCTCTGTTAGCTATTTCTCAGCAAGGTGTGGTCGACCAGCATGGACGGTGATGTAGTACTTGGGTTGGTACTCGTGCGAAACGGGTCTCTGACACCAACATTCGCAGTTATCAGAGTCTATCGGGGCTGTCACACGACCCTCCGAATTCCTCGATCCAAGCAGTCCCCTAGCCATGGAAAGAGGTCACCCTGACGATGTAAGCTAACATGGGATGGAG
This sequence comes from Trichostrongylus colubriformis, assembly GCA_963978905.1. Classification (NCBI taxonomy): domain Eukaryota; kingdom Metazoa; phylum Nematoda; class Chromadorea; order Rhabditida; family Trichostrongylidae; genus Trichostrongylus; species Trichostrongylus colubriformis. Next base: position 58,870,217 of record OZ022257.1, on the reverse strand, counting down.
GTATGGCTCTCAGTCCCTTGCTGGCCACGGCAATTTCGTGCCCAGATTTTTGCACCGTATTCCTTTTCCATCTTAAGCAGTGATGAAAAATATCTAATTCCCATACATGTGAGACTTTCTGCACCAAAACTCCTCATTTGGCGCTAGTTCACAGGTAGAGAACTGTGAAACGGTACCAGAGATAGCTAAAAGAAAGTCCTTCGGGTCAACTATGCCTGATCTAGTGAAGCAGGAAATAGACTTCGATGTCACCTTGATACACTGCCATCCGACATGTCACGCCTGGGTAATGGGTTATATCATGCGAGTACAGGAATGCATCATCAGTGTTAACAGCCGCCTTAGCAGTACCTGTTGATAGCAGATGTCATCAGTGTATGCCGAACAAGGTATGTTGTTTTCAGATGCTTCGTCACCGTAATTCGTGAATCGTTGCTCGGTATTCTGAAAAGAGCGGGTATGACGGGTCTTAGATACGGAGAAACTGATTTTATTGCAGTGAAACAGGTGTCGTTATTTGGACAATCGATACTGATTCCGGGATCCTGATCCCTTGATAACGATCACTGAGAACTGATACCTTTGGATTCCTTGGATCGCCTTGATAGAAATGGCCGGGAGCCGGTGTCGGCCATAGAGGATCGAACGATGTCGGTGTGGGTATTTGAGTCTGAAATGATGGAATTTCGTTATAAAAATAGATCAGCGGTGTTGCAGCTGCTGATGGATCAATTTTCGAGTCGTCCAGCGGCAGCGGTAACGTGGTGGTCGATTTCGCTGTTTGCGCTCGATCTGAGCTCAAACACGGGCCGAGTGGCGGTGAAACTCTCGATGTTTGCCCTCATCATCAGTGACGGGGAGACAGTTGCAGTGACCCATCAACTTTGCCATCAACGACGGTTCGAAAGCTCGAATCGTGGGGAAGAGGGTTGATCGCGAGCAGATTGTCAATATGGGGAGGGGCACTGCTGAACTACAGCGATTTTATGTGGACCGGTGAGCTGAACCGAAACTCATTTCAGTTAGACAATGTACTTTGGATACGTATACCTTGCCACAAATTGAACCGTACAGAACAGAATTACAACAGATCGTCACAGATCGATAGCAAAAAAGTATTGTTCTCCCCACCCCCCCCCCCCCCCCCCTCAAAACTGAAATGTTTACGAGCAAACAATAGTATCCCCTAGGGCTAATCGCTTGGTCTATGAGCGCAGTTCAATTTCAAAGCTCACCTGCACTGATGGAGTGGTGGTCATTTGAGGTGGCAGAGCATCTTCCTCATAATCCTCGTCAGGGCCATAAGATGGTCGCGATGTTTCGAGTGACATGGAATCAGTCTGAGTTGCTGCTCCTCGAACTCAACCAGAATTACGTAAGAAATAAATCACAAAAGTCAACTTAATGGATTTTCTCATTTAAAACTCTTTTAGTCAGCAGGCCTCTCAGTCAGGAGCCATACTTTGAGAATGCTAGCGATTTTCACGGGAAATAGCGTGAACTTGAAAGAGGTGGAAATATAGCAGACAAAAGCGTTGCTTTGAGTGGTTTTCGCGATTGCCTTTCACGTGAAATCCTTGTCAGGTACCAAGACTCAGCGCTATACACCGAGTATAGCTCCGGTTTTATGAGATCTCAAAACTTTTTAAAGACGGTTTCAAACTGGCGCACGGACTTTACTTTTCCTCTCTTCCTTAATACGGTCACTCTCCAACTTAAGTTTGAGTTTTTTTTGAAGTCTTCATCACTGCATGCTAAAGCAGCTACTGTCCTTTGTCCGTCTGCGCTCTAGCTGGCAGGCTAGAGATGTATGGCAGGAGCTCCAATTGTATTAATCGTACACGGAAAAAATAAGTTTTTCTGTTACCAATATATTTGTTGTTTCGCCTAACGTGGGCCACGCGGGCCATGCAAAGTTCCACGCGAAAAAAGTGGGAATCCGGCTAAGATGCAGCAGACAAATTTCGACCGGGTGGGCGGGCCCTTGAGAAAGTGCCCGCCCCGTCGTCCGCCGCGGTCGGAGACGCATTGTAGGAACTGAAAGTTACGTGAACAGTCCCACTCTCCGTTCCAAACCCTTGCAGACGACGCGACGGGGCTTTTACTCGGGGGCTCTGTCCACCCAGTCGAGAATTTGGAGAGCTGTATCTCAACCGAATTTTCACTTTTTCGCGTCAAACTATGCATGCGGCCCTCTTCAGGCAAATACAATATAGATATATAGGTACGATGTAACTTATTTTTCCATGGACGATTCTTTATGGATCCTATGGCGACTCCGCCCTAAAGTGCATCGAGAAATGGAGACTACATCATTCATTTTCGAGTGCCTTTGAGAAACTACTGTTTGTAATAAACACAACCTTCAAATTATCATCAGTCCTATCACAATGAGGATAGGTGGGGGTGGGGGACTCTTATAAACAAACATCTAAGCACTTGGAGGGATCTCCGAGTGGTCAATCTACACATACAGGCGTATATTTTGCATAAGCCTCAGTGGAAGGAAGAAAAGGTTCTTTTCCCTCATTGTGCGATACCACCTAATCCTTTTTTGCTAAAAAATAATAAACACGAACCGAAATTTCCAGACTGTGTCGATGGCGGCGTGGACGTTGGCACATAGCTGCCGAGATTCGTTCGTTTATGAAAATCATACGAGGTTTGGAGATTCTGCAAGAACTTTCAAAAATTACTGTGATCACAGGGTCATCCTTATTAGCACTACCAAATGCTATATGATCAAATACAAAAACTACATGGCCAGGAATTACGAACGAGTAGCCCTACCTATTTATGCAGTTAAATATAATTCTGAATAACTTAATATATCGGTCAAAAGTATGAGTGTCACGCGAACACAGAAGGGATTTCAGGCCGATGTAGAGCAATCCACATATACATAGCACAAACCAGACACATTCAGCACTTTAGAATATTAAGCAATTGAAGGCACAATTCATGATAATAAGTATGAGTTCCTTGGTTCAATTCGCTGGTGGGTAGCCCCTTCCAAACCGTGAAGTGTGTGCCATCACCGCAGGCGACGGTGAGTGCTAAGAGAACCCGCAAGTGAGATGGCGGCCACCGTCTCAAGATGGCCTACACCCATCCACGATCTGGCCAGCGGGGTAGCGGTGGCACCTACCAAAATTGTGAATTAGCACTTTATCGGATGAGAAGTGGGAAGTTCTCCAGATGCTTTCTTCTGAATTGCAAGCCAAAGTGAGCAACACCTTATTCTTGGGCTTCTGCAAGCTCGTCGAAGCCAAATTGAGCAACACCTTACTCTTGGGCTTCCTAAAAGTTTTCTTCGAGTTTTTCCTACTTCATGTGTTCTTCAGTACCCAGAGTCATTAGAGGCGCGACGTCCGCGCAAATTGTCGTGATCTGTGCCTCAAGGGGAGGCGCAGGGAGGGAAAGGAATTATTGTGGGTAAAGAGTATGGAATCTATTCAAACCACAAACGAAAGCGGCTTTGTGGTAGATAATCGCCCAAATCCATTCAGCCTAACATGGTCAGTACCGTAATATGCACACAAGCTGAGATAATAGACAAGAGGAAGGAGAAAAATATAGTTTCGAAACATAAGGGAAATTCGGATTAGGTTATGAGTAAACATACAGTATGAGGCAAAAATTTGTTGGATTGAACTCATCCATAATAAAAAAGACATCAAAGTGAAAATGATGAGGAAAAAGGAAAGACAGAAACATGGCAGGTTGGCACAGGCGCCAAGAAAGTGTTAGGAGGGCATGCGCGGTCATTTGATTGGTAGGAGGTCAAGACAATGTAACGGGGATCACATGTGTTTTAAAAAAACAGCAGAAACCTCCAACTCAGAACTAATCCTTCGATGGCTCCCCACTTAAAAAAGGGAGGAACGAATTAATAGCTGTGAGCCAGAAGAAGTGTTGTGCCCAAATATGGCAAGGAAGAGAATGCCGAGCATACTAGCCCTCGTGCCCCCCCCTCCTACCTCACAGGGCCGACACCGTAGAGCTTGGATTTTTGGTCTCATAAATATGTAGCACGTGTCTCAAAGGCACCGTTAGGCAAAATTTCGACCGATTGTGGAATGCATCAAAACTTAAGATGCAAAAAATAGAGACTGACGGAATAAATTGGTGAAAAAGCCGGATATTGGATCCCCACCCACGACTGTGGACGTGCTTTCCCTGCCTCTGCATTACTAAATGGTGTGATGCAGACGGCAAGAGTAGTCCAACCACCGTGAACGCTGTACCATCCTACACAGGCTCCGATTTTGGACCCTCTGGATCGACAGCACTCAAACGAGACAGCAATGAAAACCCAAAGCACCCTTCTCAAAGAGAGTTTTTCCTTAGATCGTCTCTTCAAACTGGCTCATTCATGGACAGAGAATATGTTTTACGACATAATTCCCCTCTACTATCAGAGAAATCCGGAACATTCGATCAGACAGTAAACCACTCACATTCGATTTCTGGCTTTCTCCTTGAGAAATGCGATAAGATGGCTGAGATTGCTGCGTACTGACGAGCATCTGACGATTCCATTGAGGATATGGCGTTGTAGTAGGCGTTTGGTAGAACTGAGGACCACCTAAATCCTGGCGATTCATTGTTGGCTGTGCCGGCCGAGCGTTGCTTCCGATCGGTGGAGCCCTCGTGTTGTAATTGGCTCGAATGGTGAACGATGGTCGGGCTCGTCGTTGTTCCTCGTAACGGCGATTTGCTTCGTCTTGTCGTTGCTGAACACTGGCAGTGTTCACTTTGATTGTTCTAGGTGAAGTCTGCAACTGAGACCGCGATCAGACATCGATCACTGTCACTCACAATGGGTGTGAACCCTTATGTCAGGAGTTCGCACGACGACGAGCGGCGTGCGACCAGTGTGTGCGAGCTATGCACGTCGTGGTAGTTGGGTCGTAGAACGATTACACGTTAATGCTATGGGCGCGTTACGCAGTTGACTTTTAATCACTTCGGGACCCAACAACATGGCATCTTTAGCTCGTCCGCATTACTTCGCTTGCGACATGTCACGGTGCGAAATCCTAACATAAGGGTACACACCCACTCGCAATCAGCTCGACTGAACTAACTCCGATAATCGATGATCGATTAGTCGAACACTTACAAAACATTTCTATTGTAATCTCAAATCTACAGACTTTTCAGTTTTGTCAAGAACATAGCTCTTACCTTGCTATTCCCAATGGCTTCACGGGACCCTCCCTGAGCGCACGGGCCACATACTCTCTGGGAACGAGCGATACTGACAGCTTCCAAAGTGTCACCATAGTTGGTCATATCGCTTCGGGGATGCTTCACTACCTGTGAAACACGACCGCATCTGGAAAAAAATCATGGGTTGGTGACTGAATTATGGGGCTTGTCCGGTAAATTATATCCAGGTAGTATACAAAATTGGCAATCCCACATGAGATTCGAGTGATTAGGCTTTTTTAGGCCGACAGGTAGATCAAGTAATCGATACACATCTCCTCTCTCCCACCTAGTCGCATGAGTTCCCTGACTGCCTATCGCCAAAACGATATATATCTTTTCCCCACATAATCGCCCATTCGCGGACTCTAAACAATGCATACTTATCGAAGATAATCTGATCATGGTTGGCTGCTTCGTAGTTTCGCCATACGTCATGCACGTCACGGTCGATCACTAGACGAGGGAACTGCAATCGGTACACCAATGACGTCACGCATCATATTATCACATAAAAATGGGTAAAATTAAAACAAAAAATACTGTACTATAATGGATTATCAAGTAGTACTCACTAGCAATAAATACAGTAAATTAAGTAATCGCAATAAATATCATAAAATATTGAAATAAATAACTATAATAAAGTATAGCACACAAATATATATGTTTCGAAATATAATAAACGGTAAAGGATGCGATACCTCAGTCTGGATACGCGAGATGGTCACAGGGGCCTCATATGACGGGGCCAGTACGACTACACGGACGTCGTTTCGGCTCCCTGCCATATGTGAAAGCCTGTAAATGAAACGAAGAGTAAAATGAACTTATGAGATGGCCCATCAGATCTAAATATTTTCTGCTATAGCAAGATATCAGTGCTTCTGTACCTTGTTACGATATCACGCTGATTCATTTCACCAATGGTGAGGTTTTTCGAAAGTAGGAAGAGCTTAAGGCTTAATGGATCAAGCCGTGGTCATCACCAGTGACCAGAATCGCTTGGTCGTGCGCAACAGCAAAATCACCAGTATCAGCTGTCCACAAATGGGTAGAAATCTGAGCCCTCGAGGGAGCACAGCAAACTTGTCATGGAAAATACTTCAGAAAGCACGCTTTCGGTGCTCGATTTCAGCCTCGGTGTTTGGGAAAGCGATTGAGGCAGCGAGCTCGGCTGCATGAATGGGGTAATCCACACTACACTTCAGAACTGTAATCGGACACTATTCGCACGAACTGGTTAACACGGATCAAATTCAATTGAGCGGTACTCAGGAGGGATCCCAGAGTTACCCAAGGAGATTGGGTTACTCTCAAGCTCCATAAGTGGAGCCATAACCTGGGTTAAGCGTGTGGACGAAGATTTCAACGTCTAATGACCCCTCCTAGGAGATTGTCGAGCTGCACAAAAGCGCACCTTCTGTGCCTTATGCCCTTGATTGGTGGCGGTGGATAAAGCCCATGTCAACCACACAAGTCCTGATTCCCCTTCACACACAAAAGAACTTCTCACGGAAATTTCATTCGATTTTCTTTCAAAATCGCTGCATCAGACACAGTACTTAAGGGAGGACAAAAAATGGAAAATTTTGTTACAACCCCGCCCACTTGTGCTGTCCCGCCTACGCACCTGAAAGATGTGCAGCGTTCAGAGATGTACTCTGCTGGATTTTCATCTTTTGCATGAACTTTGCATGTAGAGCGCGGTAAACAAATAGAATATAATTATAATGGGAAAAGAAGTACAAGTTCCGAGGGTGTGTGGACTTATGTCGAATATCCGCGCGGGCGCGCATGACGAACGGCGGCGCAGATATCTTCGCGTATGATCGCGTACATTGCAGTACTCCCTTTGGAGTTTCACGCCCGAATTAATTATTTCTTAATTAAGATTGTTATCATGTAATGCTATCGTTTCTTTTACTTTTTGTGTTACTATTTTGCCTTGTTAGAGCACAAAAGGTATCGTTTTCAGGTAATGATGAGATAAACGACTATTTCTTGAATGACCTATATGGTACCAGACCCTTGCGTCCTGAGCGGATTTTCAACCGACCGCAGCAAGTTGTGCTGATGGCGTCGCGGTGCGACGTCGCAAAGCGAAAATTTGACATAAGTCTACACGGGCGATTCCTTCGAGGATTCCAGCTTTGATGCTTAACTTTGCCCAGAACGTATCATACAGCGGCGGCAGTCGAGCTATCTTTGTAGAACGCTGTGGATGCATTGTTCTGAGGTCGATTTGGAAGAGAGTAGAGAAAGGCTGAAGCGAAATCAGTGCAAATGGGTCGTCTGAATGCGTAGCTGAAACCTTCTTAGATGTGAGGAACGTTCAAATTTTGCTATGAGAAATGGGGACACGATGTTAGATATAAACAAAAAGAAGGTACTCTTATTGCCTGCCGGTTCAAACCTGCGCGTGCTGAACTGTTCTTTTTATTTACCATACAGCAACAAAATGAAAGCACAAACCTTTTAAGCTGTCGATGACATGATGCGCACTGAAGTGGCATGAAAGTGACCAGTAGCACGGTATTCTTCGATGCAGCCACGATGTCCACACCGCGCACAGTCAGCGCCGATGTAGCACATAGCGAATGCCGAAGTGCGACCACGGACGTGGCCAGGTGTAGTAGGAGAAGAACGAACGGGATCAGCCTCATTCCGAATGCAGCTCACGTCTCGTCAACGCATGATATTTGTGTAACTGAACTCCTACTTGGTAATTACTCCGAAGGTCACAAAATAATAGAAAAATCTCAAATGAGAGACTTATATTCATGGAGATGCACAAAAATGAATGCAAAAAGAGCTGCTGATGCAATAAATTTCATGATCTTTTCCTAAAGAAGCTCTCAGCAGAAATTGTTTTGTGAAGAGAAAGGGAGTGTGTGCCACTGGGGTAGAAAATTCGCGTCGCGTTGTCTGACATTCGACGCGTCACGGTGCGTCAGGACGTTGTTTTCGAAGCAATGACGTTGTCTTTCTCCCGAATTTAAGCGTAGTTGTCTCAGCACTCAATAAATACGCCACCACCAGCTCCTACCACACCAACCATGCGAAGTATTTGCCCTTGCGGCACTTACCCAGGAGGAAGTATTTGCTGATATTCAGGTTCAGGAATGTCTGGCACTCAACTTTCCCTCAGGATAATACCGTATGCGGGTTATTGTGCCAGACTATCAAGCTTCGATTAAAATTTCGGTAGCACTTGTAAGGAAGTCAGATTCCGTTCAAATGAGCTTCATAGATCATGTTTCCATAGCTTTAGCTACGGGATGAACGCTTTAATCACTGAAACGTCTTCAGAATTCGAGAAAATCCAATGAGGTAAGTCAAAACAATGAAAACGAGAGACCACTAATCGAGATAGTAGCTTGAATAACTCCTTAGCCACCACTTGGCTTCCCTCGAAGGCTAGATAGCACCGATAGAATTTTCCCAGAATAGGAGATGAGTGGCGATCTTTAGACCAAGTGACCCACTTAGGCCGTTGATTATCTTAAATTTTCTACCAGTCTGATGACCTTTAAAAGCGCGGCAGACCGTGAGGGTTTCAAATGACACAGAAGGTGGGGCAGCCGGGTGATGTGTAGCTTCTCCTCAAAATGGCATGGGATGGTCAAATGTCGTGTATGACGAAGTAGAACTTGGCGCGGTATTTGCCCAAGATGGAGACCCAAGACACCAACATTTGCAGCTATTCACAGAATGTTGCCGTGCCCTCGGCTGAAACATCTCGGAATTCGGTCTTTGGCGACTTCGTGCCTCAATGAAAAGTGATTTTGTGCGCTTTCGCGCACACACTGTAAGTAGGGCCCAGACTATCCGTATAATCAATCGAAGTGACCGGCTCAAAGACCTAATTTGCATTATTTGTGTGCCGTAACTTGTGCATTCGTTGGAGGTGCCCTTAGAGGAGCTTGGCAAAACGCTGACTGTGAAAGTCGATACGATCGGAAGAGTAACAGCAGAGCAGAGAAGGAACAGAATTAGCGGTCAAAAATCCGAGAAAGAGGAATTCGACAACCTTCTTATGATTCCTCTCCTTTCATCCTTTCTACATTACTAGCTGCTCAAAGTAGATGCAGATGGCGAGGGACTGGGCCACACAGCCGCAAACTTGGCCCGCCCTCGCAGCAACTCGCCCACTGGATGCAAGGTGGCGTGAAACGCAGCGCAAGGAAATCGCAATCAGAACTCCGGGCGCGGTATTCCACTGCAAGCTCCGCCACAGATGATCTCTTCTAAACTCGAATATTTGTTAACAGATGTCTTCTCAGCCTTCATCTTCTCTTCACCGCTAGTGACACCTTCAACGTGGCGTAGCAATGAGAGTGTGCCAGTTACAAACTGATCCATCCCCCTACAGAGGGACTGGAACACCCCACTTTTACTGAAATTTATTAGGAGAATGTGAAATATGTAGATTATGAGAACGCATGTGAACATCAAGTCGTGAAAAGCATCACAAAATGAGCTTAGCGCTTTATGATATCCGAGACGAACAAAACAGCTGTTCATTGTCACATGATTCAACTTTCGCCACCTTTCGAAAAATTTTCTCGAGGTCCAATCTAATTCTTTTCAGCTTGCACCTCGAAATTTTCACGATTGATCATAAATAATAATAAGTAAAGTTACTTGTAATATGGAAGAGGGGCTCTGATCTGCCTAATGTCCGGAAAGTTTTCGGACTAAATGCATGGCAATGGGTGACAAGAAGATGCTCTACCGATCAGTTCTGCTTTTACAAATCGCTCCGGCCGATCCGCAAGCGAGGCCTATCGCCCTGCAGGAGTCAATGATGAGGCGAGCCCCCCCCCCCCCCTTTCGCTCGATGTGCTTCTGCTGGTACCACAAGTTTGACAACGGTGACGAATCGCTCAAGGAATCTCGACCACAGGTCGACCACAAACACAGAACAAACGGCTCATGCTCGCTACCTGTAGGGCTCGACCTGACCTTTCTGTACGAGCCCTTTCAGACAAATACTCAAAATCCACGGATACTCCATTAATTATACAATGTTCTCCAACATTGGTCTGAAAACTTTCCGGACAACCTAATACAAGGCTCTTCGCATTCTCTTCGCTGTTTTCTCATCTCAACACCGGCAGCTATATGGATCCATGACGCAGTAATGAAACTCATGTGCAGCGGAATCATAAATATTTATTTCCACAAAGAAACCTTCGTCCGAATGCTCAGATTACTGCTAAGAGACGGTACTTTTGTTGATGGAGCTTACGTTGGGAGGAACAAATGAATTTGGAACGTCTCATAGGAATCTCGCAAAACTGAACACGTTTCATTGATGCGGGAAGACTGAAGAAGGAAGAAATAGCAGAAGAATTCAGAGATCGGTCAACGAAATACAGGATTGGGATAGGATATAAAGTAGCATTGCGCACTTCCCAGGAGGCTACCGTACATTCAGTCGGAGCTTAATTGCCTAATGCAAGGATACTGTGAAAAGCGGGATACGGTAAGCGCAATAATACTTTGCAGACCGCTCATCCAGCAGAAAAACAAAAGCCAAAGGCTTAAGGAAGTGAATGATCAGCAGTGATTAGACCTGAGGGAAATCGATGTGACCAAGTGACGTTTCGGTGGCCACGACTGACTGAAGACGCTGTGTAACCGCCGCATCGGTGCTGCTGGCGCGGTGGACAGCTGAGCGATTGCCCTCCACCCAAAAACACCGCTGAGCAGAAGCACCAAGTCACCGGTGACTTCTTAATAATGCCCCCCGAAACACAAACTATGCATATACGCAGTCCGTGGTCTTTTTCACGCCACACTACGCGTGCGCGACTGTTCTAACCCTTTTAAGCTTTAGTACACAGTGACCCAATTCAGGCAACGTTTTTGACTGATAACGGTAAAAACCGAGGGAAGTATCACCAAATGTATCAATTATTAATTGCTGAGTACTACGAAGTATCACTAGGTTGTAGAATAGTCGTTGCAACATTTTCCCCGCTTTTTTTTTACCTGGACGAGATTCGTGTAGAAGGCATACATTATAATTTGAGAGTTTTTATGCATTATTCCAATCTCTACCCCTGCAACAAAAATAACGATTTTTTCTAGAGACACTTTGATCGTCCCTTCCTCACGAGTGTCACCGTGCTTTAACGCTAACGACGATGTCATGGGAATTATAACCAGGATGGAATGAGTTCAAATATATATACATTATTCCTTTGATTTGAAGATTCACTATTTCGTGCTTTCCATACTTTCAAATATTAAATACATTTTGCTGTACCAATGCAAAACAACTGCAAATAACATGAATTATTTCCAAGAAGCGAGCCTCATTTTCGGTGCAGCAAGTGTATTCGAAAGGAAAAGAAAGAAAAAATCAGGAAATGTTGCGAAATGTCCCAGCAGTTTATCATGGAAGAATTATTCAGTACATTCAGTACATTCAAAGGATCGGTTGATTTTACAGGAATCCTCGATTTTTTACAGTCTTCAAGCATGCCTTTGTCAAGCATCCCTTAGTGTTGAAGAATAGCTTTTATTACAGGATCATATATAGCAGACATCCGTGGTAAATTATTGAAAGGGTTGCTTCCCCTTATTAGCGCACCCCCAAAAAAAACTCGTCAGAGGGTCAATTTATGCTGCGCAGTGCGATCGATTTCTCTGCAGGACCACACCACATTAAAGCGAATTTGGCTTATACAAACTTGCAGGAACCAGATCACAAATTTCCACTTGTTTTAGGGAGCGGTTATCAGTTTTATATCCACTGGACGCTCCATGAGATTTTTCATGGACCATGGAAGTGTCAGCTACACCACCTTCCAGTGCCTCTCGTCTGCTCCACAAGAGTCACATGCTTCCAAAACCCTTCTATGGACACGCCTACATCTACAGGATGCATAAAAAAACCAACGAAAAAAAGGAAGTCGCGGAAAAAAGGCAACAGATCAGTCTGTGAAGTTGAAACGTCCGCCTTGCCTTCACTGTAGTTTTGGCTCACCCTGGGTGCGTTATTAGAGAGCTGCCTACGCCTTTTGTTTTCAAGATGTGATTCATGACGTTGGACAGCGCGGGGATGGCGACGTTGTGCAGCGCAAAGAGCAACCCACTAGAAAAGTACAGGCGGCAGTTGTCATTCCTTTCGCCCACCGTAGGTGACAGCAATTGCTCCCGCGACGATTTATCATCTCCACGGCTCAAAGATTCGTCGAGGTAGCTATTGGATTCGTTGGATCGATAGCCACCGAGAAACGAGTAAGGTCTGACCCCGCACCCGACACCTCCTGATTTGGCAGCGATTATTATCTCACCAGATTCCTATGAGTAAAATTTTGTAGTAGTAATAATTCATCTAGAATCATAGATTCTGAATGACTTCATTTGTGAGCAGCTTGCGTTCATTGTATAAGCCAAACACATTCATATGTCTCTAATGAAGGCAGAATGCATGGCGCACTCCAAGCGGGCATTGATCAACACCTAATTCCACAAACATTTACTGTCTTGTAGTCTCCAGTGTTGGAAACCGCATTGTGGATGGAATTCCCCACTGTAGAGCTCACGGGGGTGTCATTAAGACAGAAAATTCGCGTTGCGGTCGAGCGCGACGAAGTGTATGCAAGCCAGTGGTTCTGGATGTATACGGGTCTGAAAGCGATTGCAGTGTGCTGAGAATCATATCTTCTTCAGCACGCGGTAGCCGCTCAGCACCCCAGCATGTACTCCTAGCTCGCACGCATCACGCCGCGCCACACACGCCCACATCAGTTTTTTGACGTGATGGTACACACCAAGCTCGTGATCGAGCAGCTTTGTCTCAGATCACCACAGACACATAAATCTTCATTGCGAGTATCGAAAAAAAAACGAACGTACAACGGTCGATGAAGAATTGCACTTCCTCGGGAGATTGGAACAAATGATTTCCGTTCTGGAACTGGGTGAATGTGCATAAGAAAATGAAGGAAAATTGTAGAAGGTTACAAGTAACAATACAAAATACACACACAATTAAGGTCCTATATACATGCAATACAAAATTATAAAAAATGTTACATAACAAGAAATAATACTACAAGAAACCCTCCTATACGATTTCCTACAAGGAGAACGTGTCATTAACAGTCAAAAGAATACTTCGCGATAATCGGATAAGTCGACTGACTTTCTTGGCGGGGGAGATCTTGAAGCACTTATGCAGGTCGCTCTTCTTGCACCGTAACGGTGCGAGGTGAGAGCCAATTGGTCGAATTTTCGCTTCGCGGCGTCGCACTCGCGGCGCGTTTGGATTTCCGCTCAAGATGCAATGGGATGGGACCGTGAAGGATCTTCAAAGATTGCAGTTTGACAGTTCTGGAAGTTCGCCTATGAGCTGTCGTTGCTGTCTCAACAGATAAAGCTGCATACGAACCGCCTCACCGCACCGCTCGCCGCGCGAAGGTTTGACCAACGGCACTCACCCAACGGTGCGCCATCACCACGCTACACGTGCTCATGCCCTCACCAGACACGCCTTTTCAGCTCGGCTGACCTATAAGATTCTCAAGCCGAGGAGAAGTGCTGTGATGGCGCACCGCAGATGAGCACGAAAGGAGCAGCCTGGATTCTTACCCAAGGTTTCACCGCCGCAAGAAGGTAAATCCAATCTAACCTGATCAACGCAAGGTGGGCTTTTGAGAATACTCAATAAAACTTCAGAATAGGCGATAATTTCTTATCAATTTGATAAGAAAGCTTCATCAGTTGCTACAATGCGACTAAGCTCGATTCAATAATGATCATTGCATATTACGGCAGAAATTTATGAGAAGTTCAGGATTTGGAGAACAAGTTCATCAATTCAAACACGTCGTTGAAGCAGCACTGGCTGATCAATAAATCGATCAAAAATCGAGCGGTCAAGGTACGCTTTCTATGGAAACCATATAAAGAAAGACACGTGAATAGGAGTGTAATTTTCAGCGTCGATCAATAAAACGGAACAAAAATCGATCGACATTCGGCGACCTATACGATGGAACGATGGAAATGGCAAAGGCAATGACGAATCTCTCGTCTTATAGTGGCTGTAAGCAACAATGGTGCTTATTAGGTACACTAAGAAGGGGATACCGTTGCCTATGAGCTTCAAGAGTCGCGGATTTATTAGAAGTGGCATTTGACAATGGCAGAAATTAGCACATACCTTGAAGGATAGCCTTACAAAAATAAAAATAATAGAAATCATGGCATTACTGGAATTGTTGGCAAATTTTCCTAAAATCCAAAGCATGTAGAACAGGCAGCATTTTTCACAGGTTCACTATATAAGATACAAGTATATAAAGGGAAATTATACATGTCACCAGAGCGCAAGGCCCACCTACATGGTGCGCCTACGCGCCGCGGCCGCTAAGCCTAAGGAGTCAAAAGGAGTGGAATAATTACTCTCATCGGTTCCAGTCGTCCACAGGTTGTATTGAACTGTCTGGGAGGTCGACAGAGGAATCATTCAATCGTGTAAACACGCATTGAGGACCTATTGAGCCCCATGGGATCACCGTTCAATGATTGCTGAATTTCAGACCCTACTTGCGTTATTCCGCAGAGCAAGCCACTGCGGTCTGGAGGGTTTGTCGGCGGCGATTTGCGACTCCGTGTGATGGAGATTTCGATTTGAGCCAAGTAGCACACGTAGTCGTTGGCGTAGCGAGACTCTTTCAGTGCCAGCAACGGCAGTGAACGAAATTCTGTAACAATACGAATCATCATTCAATCACATGACATCTAATCATTTACCATCATCTCTGAAAATCCTCGCCCCTAGCTCCCCCCCCCCCCCCCCCCCCCATCCAGCCGCCATTTCAAGTGCTGTTTGCAAGCAATTTAATTAGCATCCCGATTGAGTTAAAGAGAAATTGTTATTCACTGCTGCGACACAAAGCCTAACATTGATGGCCCGTAGCCACTGCAAAACGAATCAGGCCATGCCATAGATCAATCAGGTGGCCTCCCAAAAGCACTGCTCCAAAACATTCCGGATGCTCGCTCATATTAAAACATGGACCACATGCGTGCGACCATGTGTCGAGTAGCTTCACCGATTCTCTTCCTACGGTTTTATTGATTATGCTCGAGGGGATACTCCAAAAATGTAAAAGTGTTTCCGTTGGGATATGAAATAGTGATAACGCCACAAGCACTTACTCAAGCACATCAGAGAATATCAATCCGCCAAGCGTTTATTCGAAAAACAAAGAAAATCCATGATCCCGGACGCTAATGGACGGGAGGGCGTGTTGTGCAGATCATGGGGGTGTTTCTTGGCATGAGGGCGTGGCCATTCCCCTTATGCGGATGCATGTTTGTGAGTTAAATGCGAAAAAAACCTATAAAAAGGAAAAATGCGTAGATAATCTGACCTCTCGTCATTGGTTGGTGTGATTGTTGGTTGAATTTGTTCGGGTTCGTCCTTCTTGGTAACAAGTCGCTTCAACCATTGCACATCGACTCCCAGTGTATGACGTGCAGACGATCCTCGTGAGTGCTTTTTCCGACGGCCACTCGTAGCTCCATTTAGGCCATTAGATGGCGTCGTTTCACGCGAGCTGACCACCTACACTTTCACGATAACCGACTTTTCAACAACAGTGTATAGATGCACCTTCAGAAACACCATAATCGAACTTCGACGGAATCCTTGACAAAAAGTCTTGTTTCTATCAAAATTAGCACGGTAGATAACTTCTGTAGAATACTATCTATGCTGACTGGAAAAAATCGTTCATGACTTGTCGGATGAACACCTTGGATTATCAAAACATGCTCGGAAGTCACTTAATACGCTTTCTGGAAAATTATAAAGGAGGAACTTCCACTCCAGCAAGACAAGGCTGCCACTCTCCATGATATAGTTAGAGGAAGCAAATGCTACTGCCATGGATCTGCCTGCGCGCTCATCTGATGTCAAGCCTACGGAGAATATTTGGGATGTTTCGTTCTCACAAAAATTAAGAGAGAAGAATTTTTGCCATTTAAAAGCAGCGATCCGTCGAGCCTGAAATCTATTTAAAGGCACCATCAGGGGTAAGAAAATTTGAGATCTCGGCGTACATGTTCTCTGAAACGAATCTTCTACTTCAGAATAGGTCACATATGATGAAAATCGCATTAAAAAACGCGGCTAGGGGTCTTATGACGACCCCGCAGCACGGCATGTCGTTATGCGATTATGCGACCGGGGGAGCCGTGTGGAGGGGTGGGACAACGATCGCGGCCGGCTGGTTCAGACTCTGGCCTGTCTTCAGTTAACTCCAGCTAGAGACGCATAGGACGAGAGAGAGAAGAGGGATTTTCGGGTACCCATTTCTCGTTTTTTTTCGCTGTTTTATGTCGGTCTTTCTCTACTGTTATATTGCTGAGCACCTCTTCTTGTGTAATCCCCCAATTTGCCAAATTTATCCCTACCGGTGTCTTTAAAACAACTGAATAAGATGCTGATATTTATCAGTGCCTTCAAGAATTATCATGAAACATGGAGAACTCAATTGTCGAAAAAATTTGTCGAAAAAAAAACGGCTTTCGTAATAAAATTGTTAGAATTTGGAAGTGAAACAGAGCATATATCAGCCAAATCTTAAAAATTAACGATTTCTTCCAGTTTGCTTGGAAATTATCGTGCAAAAATCATTGAGCGTGCTGATTCCGACACAGGAAAACTTTTCATCAGCGACTTTCACAAGTTTAGTGAAGGTGTTTTCAAGGGTGCGCCTATAGTTATGAAATACACTGTATTAACTGTGATTACAATCACATCATCATCATCACCTCGGGGCTCTTCCGAGTGAAAAAAGGCACTGAGAACAATTTCATTCGAAGCAGAAAGAAAGAACGACATGCAAAGACTCTCCTCAAACACATAGCAGAAGATAAGCAGCATTCATACTCGACATGACGCCACGGCGTTCGTGTCGTCGAGTATAAATGCCGCGAATGCAGATTCACATATCCGTGAAATGTCGTATTACACATTTATTCCCGTTCTGGTCTTTTGAATAGGCCATTATTGTGTGCAACTGTTTACAAGAAAAAAGTTAAAGTGATCGGCGTTGATCAATCCTCTTTTAGTGCGCCATGCATGCTCCAACTTGGAATCGAAATTATAGTGGCACGCAAATGCGTTTACTATCCTTTAACCTCCCAGGCGGGTCGGCTCCAACTAACCGATTCGCACAGAAAATTGGCCTGAATAATCAAAAACGATCTGCAAAGACGAGTGAAAAAGCCACGCCGTTCTCCGAACCCCATCTTCTTTCATGAAATCTTCCATGATATCTTCCAAAATGTTTGACAAATGAAAATATTCTTGAAATAACATAAAAGGCATTCAAAAGTACACCACTGAGCATACGTCAATATAGTCAGCATGACACATTTCGATATATGGTTAAAAACCCCACAAAACGTAGTGAATGGGTCGCGCCAAAAAGGGCACGAAAGGAGTTGTTGTATTAGAGAGGTCCTGTGGTCCCAGAGCTGATAGTTCCACCACATGCAAGACACTTGAAAATCTCAAGTGATGCTCAAAGAGAAGATCGCGTGGAATGGTGGCGCGATGATCTTGACCAAATCTTAAATGGCCTGCCGGCGCCCCTCACTAGACAGCCGCCCGCGACTCATCCCACATCCCATAAGGTCCTCTGCTCTACTGGTAAAAACTCGAAGGATACCACCGTTGCACACAATGCAGCGAATATAAAGAAGTACTGAACGAACAACAACTCACAGGCAACTGCTCATACGGACTGATTGGGCGTTCGGCGCCCTCTGACGATCGTGGATCGACAATTTCCCTCAGAGGATAGTCGCTGACTGGGCGACTTCTTCGCGATCGGGCATGATCAGCCGCAGAAGAGTCTTCAGGAGAGTTCGAAAGACGAACGTTTAACGACGACGTTACTTTGTCCCCGTTCTTCATCACTATCGTTGCACAACACTAAAATGCATTCATTCACGTACGTATAGACGACAGAAAATTCCAAAGGAATCGTGCACGGAAAACTTTCCCTATTACCATATAGAGCCAGCTGCTCAACGTGGTGGCCGAGGAAGCGGGGCTTCAGGGTAAATGCCCCGCCCCTCGGCCGAAAAAATGCATTCACCCTGAAGTCCCGCCTCATCGTCCCTCACGGCGGGAGACCAAAAGTAGGACTGTCATGCAACTTCCTGTTCACATTATGCGTCTCCGACTACGGTGGACGAGGGAACGGGCACTTACTCCAAGGCCACGCACCCTCTACCATCACTTTGAGGAGCTGTATCTTAGCCGAATTTATTTCAATTGAAACTTTGCATGCGGCCCTTCTTGGGCAAATACAACATAAATATATAGGTAGAAGAAAAACTCATTTCCCGTGCATGATTCCTTTGAATAGTCTTCGCATGACCCAAAGTTGAGCCCCAGCCGATATTATAATAGCGCAAACGTCATGACCTCAAGGAGCGATTCCTGTCACGAGGATCGCTTTTCCACCTTCCTCACATGCCCTCAAATTTTTGCACAGCTAGCCAGAGCTAGCTTCAGCAGTTAAAACATTGAGCTCGATTGATACAACATGCGTTACATGCCTGGTGCATCCTGGTTATTTTTTAATTGATCTTCCTCAGGTCTCGAGACTGTCTACGGGCTCCGCTACGACCTCTGTGCTGGGCCAGAAAATAATGAGGTCGATGTATGAGTATAATGACTGTTTTCAAGAGTTGGATTATACGCATGTTCCCGGTGTGCTCCAATAAGTATACGTGGGGAATATGAACTGCAAACCAGGGAATATCCAGAAGGGGAGGCTTCCCGTCCTTGCTGACGTCACTGTCGATATCGGCGACAGCTCCGCATAGTATGAAAGCAACCTAATAGCTAAGGCAAGCTTTTGTTTTTAATGATCCTCCTCCCTAGCAAAGGTGAAGTTGACTCAATTGGAATTTGTGATTTTTCTGATCGCGGTCACAGGGTCGCAAAAAAGACGGGTCACACAATATGGGGACGCCACTCGTGACTTTGAAAGTCGACAAAAGCCGTTCGAGTCGCCAGCGAAACGAAATCAAAAATCTATCAGTTAAGTTACTGCACTGATTGGATTAGCATTTCTGTTCTTTCAACTTCGAGGGAAGTAGCTCATTTTCAAAAAAAAAAAATGTGGGGAGAGTCCTCCAGCTTACCGACGCCTTGTCCATTCGACCAAAATTCTCCATAGTCACGTTGACGACTCGTGTTTCGTATGATAACTCAACGTCATCATGCTCATGCTCAACGTCACCTGAAACTGAATGATGCTCTGACGCTCATAAATGAAAAGTAGCTCTGAAACAACAACGGGTATTGCCCAGCAGGGCTTACGACAACTCGAACTCGGTTTGAAATTCCCGCGCAATCAGGTCCGTATTTCCACGTCTGTTTGGTCTCTAGATGACTCGCACCCTACCTACTCCTGTGCCTTAAACCTACACTTGTGAAATGCTCCCACCACTGAATGCTCAAGCCTTGTTCAGAGTTTACGATTCAGGTGATCAGGTGGGAAAGACAAATGTTAAATGATTGAGAATTCAGGAGATCACGCTATCAATTGAATAATCGATAGGTACAATTGCCTTTCAGCCTGAATCGTCCGACCGTTCGATCAGGCGATTGCCTAATCGTTAGGCATCTTTTTCCTTCCGCCTGATCGCCTTTTTCACAAACCTTGAAACTTTTTTCAATCCTCTGCGCTCAACCGTGCGTGAATATGTATACTAGGGAGTTCAATATGGCTCGTTACCACCAACAGCACCCTTTTATGGTACAAGCCCGAAGTGGGCTTCTGCAACAGCTGCACCTACATACACTCTTAACGCTACCTCTGTTTCTACAAAAGGTACAGGCTCGTTCATCATTGAGTCTTCTCAATGGATTGGAATTATTTCAGTACTGCTCAGCAAGTATTTGAACAGAACCACTCACCATTTCCCAATCCCTGCGTGTCGGCGGCCCTTGGAGTCGGTGAACTCACTTCTGAAAAAATGTCCGCTTATCCGACCGCGAGGCACTGTCATCAGGAGGACAGCTTGACAAACAACTACAGAAATCGAAAATAAACAAATGGTAAAAAAGAGTAACCTCGCGGATCATGATGCCTTCCTACGGAGTATGCTACCACACTTGCATGATCCAATTTTCCCGGCATGTCGGCAATTTTCTCTCTCACTGCTCGTCGTCTAAAAATTCCGGTATCATTTAAAGGACTAACGTGAGCAAAAGTATGTACTCGGCGATGTTTTTGGCAACCCACGAAACTACGACCAACATAGAACGAGAATGCCCAAAAATTCAGAGATTGAAGAATGAGCAAATATAAGCTAAGAAGGCTGGCCCTTCGCGACTCCATATAATAAAAATTTTGGAAACAAATATTCTACAAACCTCGCTCGTTGTTCTGATTTCGTCATCTTCTCCTTTTTATAAAGCTCAGGATTTTCTAGCGTGCGACGTTTCGCTCTGAACAAATAAATAAAGACGCAAAAGTCCAAGGTAACCCTCAATCAACCAAAACTTTATATCCGAACTACTCAAAATTCGTATTGTAAACTAACTGGCTGAGATGCGTGGCGAACTGGATGAGACGGTGTGACAGTACTGAAGCCGTGACATGAGGAAACAGCGGTTCATGACGCGGGGATAGACGACAGGCCTGCAAATATATTGTGCTCTAAAATTTATGAGCACCCTGCTCATCCATGATAACACGATTAGGAAACAATGAGAACAGGCGAACGGGATCGCTACGATTCTGATTCGGACCACACAATGAGGCTGCGACCCTTAATGAGCGGTTAATTCACAACGGAACTAACACACGCGGCGACTCGATCCGCGTTGAGCGTGGCGCGGTGACCTAACTGGGCCTCACTGACGCACACCTCCCCCCCCCCTCCTAAAGTAGACCCTATGAAATCCAAGTTAGCTATTGTTCCCTCCGCGATTTCCGGCGATGGGTCCTGCAGCACAGACTAACACCAGTAAATACTTCCCATGGACCGCTCCCCTTCATACCATACATATCCCAACCGGGTGAGGGTCTTTAGTTCCAACAATGTACTGTAGGTGTACGGTATTATAATTACAAGATTACTCAGGTCACTTCGCACCTTACCTCGCACCTCCTAGCCTTGCCTATGGGGTGGCCCCACTTAACTGCTCGCACCGACTATTGACCTTTTAGTAAAACAGTAATGCACATGTAAAATGGAAAAGGAGAAAGCGAATAAATAAAAAGATCATTCGTGGTTTGCAGTGAATCTTCATTGGTACAAACCAGACTCTCAGGTTTGTTATCAACAACCATAATCGCGCCATGCAACTGTGCCTTGATTAATAAGGTTTTTGTGACCTTTACGTTTTCAGTAACCACTTTATGTTCTCAAAAGATCACCTTCAAAGAGCTCTATTTGTTTTTTTTTTTGATGAAAATCTAAGCCAGTAAGTAGAGGAAAGCAGTGACGTACTCTTTGATACAATGATAGATAGATTTGGGGTGCTTTTTGGCGTTAATCAGTCTTGCATCCCAGTTCCATTCAGAATCGTGGTGGCAAGTGAATGTGATCTGGCTATACAAAGACTGGCGAGGGGCAGCCGATGCACAAGTCAGTGCTTTCACTCTTGTAGACGAGAATGGTACCAACATAACTACCTCGGATGGATGGAAGGTTGGTAGGCCCGGGTGGGCGTTGACGGGGATTTGATCACGTGCCGTGAGAATGGGGTGTGCGCCGCTAGTCCCTACACCAGCCCGCCCTTATATAATGATGAATCGGGAAATCTTTGACATTTGAAGTCTTTGCACTGTCACTCCTTTTAGGTGTTGAGAACAGAAACTGGTTCGTTCGTGGTAGTTATCTATAACTAAATACGACTGATTATGATTGTGACTGCGTGATTCATTTCAAGCTTTGGAGTTGGCCACTATAGTCTTAATTGCATTTCATGTATGGCTTTCTTTACACCAGAGTTTAAAATGAGAATCCAGTGATTCGACAATAACTCGCCTTGTGAATAATGGTATATATGCTTTTGTTGCTGTCTCTGTTTCTTTCGTTTTTCTGTTTGCTTTTCGTAGGTAAGTTAGTGTAATAGAGTTGTAATATAGACACAATTATAAATGTAATTACTTTTGTACAATTTCTAGTAGATCCATTACATATCGTAAAATCAGTCAGTGAGGAAGATGTCAACGGTCACTGCAAGCAATGGGAAAGGTCACCCCATAGGCAAGGCTAGGAGGTGCGAGGTGAGGTGCGAAGTGACCTGAGTAATCTTGTAATTATACTACCGTACACCTACAGTACACTATTGGAACTAAAGGTGCATACCCATCCCAACCTAACGACAAATAAACTTGGTTAAGCGTATTCGGCGGCGGTGTTTCTGTTCCCATACTGTCATGTAAGAAAGATACCCATGAAGCTATCAGAAACAATCTGAGTGGATGAATTTGAAAACAAAAAATTGGAACAACGCAGGAAACGAAAATAATGCAAAGAGTGAACGCATCAAATAGAAAGATGGGCGAATGAATGAACAAAGAGCTGGTTAGAAACAACAGAAAAGCAGAACCTGCGCGCCTAAAAACGGTGTCTCCATTTTACTCACTTCTTTTGGTGGATCGATGCCATTCGCGATGATGTCGCGCATCCGGACCAGCATCAACTCATGACGGCTCGCAGCATCCACACACGGCAACGTAGCTGCACACGTGCGTGGTCGTGCAAACTCCCTGGACGGGGAATCCTTGGTGGCTCTGCAAATCTCATCCATCTAGCCGACCAAGGTTATAAAAGGCTCAGCGCTACACTCGTTAAAGAAATCAAAAGGACCAAACTCACACTGACAATTTTCTGTTGTCTCGCGGTGGCAGTTGAGCAGCATTCTCCTTGTTCTCCACTTCTGCTCGTTTTATCACACAAAATTTTCCGACCACTGGATCAAAGTTGTCCGACACACCATCCGACGTGATGAACACGATGTCACCTAGAAAAGCCATCGAATAATCAGGTCCTGCTGTGTTCGCGTCAACTACCGATTCACTGACAGGCAATGCGTAATGCCACAAAGCCAGCTATTCAGGAAATCGCGTATCACAGTGGAACAGCAGCACATCAAAAATAGTTATCACGCAGGCTATATCGCTGAATTATCGATCGAAGCAACTTGGATCTGTAGCGTGTGGTTGTCATGCGCAAGACGTGACGCGTTACTTGTGAGAGGATTCAATCTCTGAGAGCAGCTGAGCAATATGGGGTGTTACCGGAGGCACCCGGCGTCACCCCACACTGCTCAACGGCTCATCGCCGGAAGCACCATAAACACCGGCTCCATGGACCTTTAACCTTGGATCGTTGAGCCATACTCCCCTGCTGAGCACCCAAATATCACTCCCGGGGCTCAATTGGCATCCTCCCCCATGGCCGATTTCCCTTGCACTAAACGATGCGACAGCTCACCTAATCGAGGTATTGAAAAACAGATCGCCTCCGGCGATGGATTGTCAGGGCACTCACGCTTCACTATGTACTACATGCCTGTGCTGAAGGATTGCTATGAGAAACAAACGCTCATGGATGAATATATCGATCGACTGACCCTCTTCAACAAAGGTCATGCTGCAAGTCAAGTTGTGCAATTGAGGATTCCGTCCATCGACTGGTCCAAGAGCACCGCCTGCGTCTCGCATGTCACGCATCTGAACCAATCACTTTCATTACTGGCATATTGAACGATTTTGAAGAGAATCTTACTTGGTCAATGTCATGACTACCCATCGTCACTTCTCGTACGCCGTAATCTCGATTGTAGACGAAACATAACGAGTCGCCCACGTTGCACACACAAAGAACCCAGCTATAATATATCAAAACAATCAAATTAAGTCGTAAAACAAAAAAGTGTCTCGGAAGGAAAAATATGGGATGATTGGTGGTTACTTTGAGGTACCTGTGCTTTTTGCTAGAGCACGCAGTATATCTCATAGGAATCGTGCACGGAAAAATGAGTTTCTCTGCTACCTATATATTTATGTTGTATTTGCTTGAAGGGGCCGCATGCAACGTTTCACGTGAACAATGAGAATGCGGCCAAGATACAGCCCCTGAAGGTGGTGGCTGAGAGGGCGGGGCTCAGAGCAAATGCCCGCCCCATTGTCCGCCGAGGTCGGAGACGCACCGTGGGAGCACAGATATACGTAAACGATCCCACTTTCCATTTCCAACCGCGGTGGACGACGAGACGAGCATTTACACTGAGGCCTCGCCTTTCGACTACCATTTGAAGAGCTGTATCTTATCCGAATTCTCCCTTTTTCACGTGAAACTTTGCATGCGACTTTTATTAAGCAAGTACAACATAAATAAATGGGTAAGAGAAGAACCTCATTTTCCCGTGCACGATTCCTTGAAAGAGAATAGAATGCGCACATATAGAAAAAAGGTCACAGGGAGAGCAGAACAGGTGGAGCGCTCGCAAAATGGGCGGAGCACAGTGCCGCCAAAGAGGGAGTGAAGTGGGCAGAGCTATTGCGAAACTGGGGGAAAACGTGGAGCAAAATAACCACGAAGTCATCTGAGCGACGTGCGAAAAGAAGCACACCGTGATACAGACCCCCTCTTTGAAGGCACACCAAATAAAAAGATCTAGCGACAAAAACTGATCACTGAGGAGAAAACTCTTATTTTTGAAGACTTGAATTTTGAAAGAGCATTACCCTCTATACAAATGAAACACTCTCAGAGATATAGAAACAATATGAAATAAAAATCGACCGCACCTATCACAATGCACCGCTGGAGCGACCACCGCTACGCACAATGTCGTTAACATGCCACCCTCTTGTAATATCAAAGAATGAGCTGAATGAAATGACGCCAACAGTTCGTGAAACACTTCCTGAAAAGTAAAATCTGCAATGTCAATCTATCGATTCCAGTGCTGGATTAACCTTATCGAGATAATGTAAAATTGACCTTTTCATTCTGCGCATATCGCCCCACATGAATATTCAGAATGTTGTTACGCGCTGATTTGGCTCTATATAAGGTAAGAAGAAACTTCTCCAAGTTTAGCCACAATGTCTTCGAAAACTGTTCGAAGATTTCTGAGATACGAAAAACTCGAGAATCAAAGAATTTCCTCGCAGTGATTAGATGCGTAGCCTGCATATCTACAGAATCGACGACACAACCGCTGCCGCAATGCACGAAAATCCATGACCAGTGCCAAGCCTCTGCCGAAGATTGCCCCACGGGGAAGGGGTCGTATTTTGGAATATTTCCTCGAATACTCGACACCCATTCAGCCTTAAGGAGATTGGGTAGGTGAGCAGAGCCAATCTTCAAAAAACTAGTCGAGGGGGTTGTATTTTTCGCAAATGCCAGCACTAAAAGTACAGATGGCGGCATCGCAGCTTGCTTCGCGATGTTTCAAACGCAGAGATAGTGTATGATGCAGATTACCATCGCCAAATGTGAAATGAAAATATTGGGTAGTCTAAAAAGTTTTTTCGTATTTTCAAATACCGTTCTCTCTCTCCAAACTGCTTTCCAGCAATCTCTTCTGTACATACACATGTAGTACAAGTCCACACGCATCTATAGGTATTATTGTCTTCCATCTCCCGGATAACCCTTTTCGGCAAAATAAACATATCAACGGTCAACCTCAATTGCAATACAAAAATTATAAAAAAATTTTTCTTCGAATGGCGTTAGACAGGGAAAGGAAAAGGTGATAATCCGATGGAGCAAGATGAGGGCTATAAGGTGAATGGGGCAGCAATTTTTATCCAAGCTCGAGAATTTTTTGACGAGTCATTTTTTCACTAGTGGTAAAAATTTTTTTGATTTTTTTCTTTTAAAAATTTTTCGAGCTTGGATAAAAATTCCTGCCTTATAGCCCTTATCTTGCTTCATCGGATTATCACCTTTTCCTTTCCCTGTCTAACGCCATCCAAAGAAAAAAATTGGAATTGAAAATGAAGTGACTTTTGATATTTTTATTTTGCCGAAAAGGGTTATCCGAGAGATGGAAGACAACAATACCTATAGATGCGTGTGGACTTGTACTACATATATATGCCCAGAAGAAATTTTGAGGAAAGCAGTTTTGAGGAAAAAAGCGGTATTTAAAAATACGAAAAGACTTTTTTGACTACCTAATATTTCTACCTTAATATAAAGCCAACAGCGGCGCGAATTCACAGAGGTTTCCTTTTCCTTCGAGCATTGAGATGAACCCTGAGCAAATTGATTCGATATACTATATGTATTTCCACCTAACCACTTTCCAGGATCACGAAGTTCAAAATATTGCAAGACTATTTCGCAGACTTCGAAGACTTTTAGCCTTCAGCTTTTTGATTTTTTGAATCTAATCTTTGAGCGCTTCACACAGCACAGAAGCTGGAATTCCCATCATCATGGTGCCTCAGAACGGCTACAAATTTTTCTACATTCGTGAAAACTAGTTGCACCTTTTTCATTGAAGGGGGAAAGGATTAGTCTATTTGTCAGGTGTTTGGACTGCCTCATTCGATTCCACCAGCACTGAAGGTAAGGTAAAACCCTAACAGTACGAATGGGAAGCCTCACCGTAGTATTCGTCAACTTTCCCATCTCGATGTGCTCATTCATGTGGTCGATTGCGCCACGTACCGCACAACGTGCTGCCAAACGTGCTCCTTCACCCCAGTTGACGCCATCGGCAAGTGCAAGGACCTTAATAATCGATTGCCTGCATAAAAAGGAAATTTCATTTATTTATTGAAGACGTAAACGAGCGTTCACGTGAGGATGTGAGAGAATGTGAGGCGTGTGAAACTAAACAGCTCCTCCCCCTCTATTCAGTCTTCTCCTTGCACCCGAAAATTGGCAGGGAGGGCAAAGGATAGAAGGAAGCCTATGAAAGCCAGAAAAACAGTTGGAATTTCAGCAATTGCATTAATTTCAAGGAAATGAAGAATCTCTTTTTCATGATCTTAACAATCATCCAAGCCATAATTCTCCCCCAACTCACCCCATTATTGTTCCTTCCGACGACACCCCACACATCGGCGACGGGTTCACCTGCATTGACACCTGTCAACGGATTCTTCTCGTACAGTGATACGGAGGCGCCAAACGCTCGTTTCTCATCGAAATTGTTCCAATCGTAACGGTCTGAATATGACAAGAATGTGACACAGATACATACGTTCCGAAGAAATAGCAGAAGAGCGGATTTATAAAATTTGAAAGAATCGGCACAGTGCGAATAAGCCCCAATTTTTTGAAGTATAACAGCACAACGAAGGATAATTTGGCCGATGGTTGTAATAGAGGTTTAGAGACTCTGAGTAGTACGGCGGTGAATATAAAAAACAAAAAAATTGGCCAAGACTCGAGAAATAAGACCCCCATTCTCCAACTTGGCATGGGTCTACCGCGACCCACCTCTAGTATGGTGGTCGGAGCCAGCATGTGCGGCGGTCATACGCGTCACATGACGGTTCACCTTGCAGGAGTCACGGCTAGCCAACGAATTTATGAAGAGCTCGGGCTCATTTTCAAGGCAATTTGCACCCCCCCCCCCCGCCATCTTCCCGAAACCTTGAGGTTAGTTTGTATATACTAGCTATATTCCTGCCCTGAAACTCTGAATAAGCTCTCGTGCGGATGGTCCTGAAACAATACGATATCCGCACTAGAACATGGAATTCCCTCGTGGACTTGCTCAAGTTCCTTTCCCACATAGACACAATGCTGCGAGAACTCTTTGGATAAATGCGATGGGCTTCAATGAAAAATTATACGTTTTTTTCTGACCCCCAAACCACCACTTAAGCCTCCAACACAGCCACATGATAAGATGTGCGACGGTGACGCGCCAACTTGCAGAGGGATCACGGCCAGCCAACGAAGTTGTGATGAACTAGCATGCATTATTCAAAGATATTGACTAACATGGACATTGTGTGGATTTCCGATTAACCTTTTGCTCTGTTTTCATTTCCAAATGGTGGTGTTCTCGGCTTACTCCTTGAAAATTCTCCACGCGCATCGCTCCCCTTTTTTATGAAGGTTTCAAAGCGCGTTTCTTCATAATATGTTTCAATTTCATTTCATTTCATAATAATATAATCAGCCTTAAACTCAATCAGTTTTCCTGTGATCGTCTCAAAAAACCCACACCACTTTCTCTGAGACTGTTGACAAATTGAAAGCTGTCAGTTCTGTACCCAACGGTTGAAATCAGACTATAGGATGAATAAATACGGACCAAAATATAAGAAAATTAGTTTCGTGATATGAATCAGCTTCACCTTAGTACAGGATTACCATCGCTTAGAATCGATGGGGCGAAGTATAAAAGGGACCTATCAAAACTGGAATAATCACTTCACTAGAAAGCAGCAGAGCACATACAGATAATTGATTAAATAGCCAAACCCAGACTATTACTCCTCTTGAGTTCTTTTTTCTGAAATACACCTTTCCCCTATTCCTCTTCCATATGTAGTGCTTCGGGTTCTCGTCGCTCTCTATTGATGCCACTAATCCAAGCCGAGATGTTGCGACATTCGCCATAAACAGATTGTGACACAGAGATAATGAAAAAAACAGTGAGCTTCGCTACGATTGAAAATCAATGCTACAAAATTTCTAAAAAATGGATGGCCATTAACTCATTCCTCTTCCAAAGTCAATATGAGGAACCTTCGAAAACAATTCCTTAACTTGGTTCCATTATGGTGTCATGGATAAGGAGAACAGTGCTTATGGAAGGGAGGAGGAGGAGGGGGGGGGGGGGGAGTTGAAACTACAGCTAGGCTTGAGATCTTGAGAGGAAGGTACTGCAGAGGTGGCTGTTGTCCCCTCTCTCCAAATTCATGGAACGCATAGTGATTTTCTCAGCACTAAACTTTAAAGGAATGTGAACGAATAAACCAGAAAAAACCCTTGAAGAACACAAAGAGAAAACACTGGAACACTTGAACATTTTGCTTTCCAACAACAAATTCAGCAATTTTTTTTCGCAGAATTGCCCTAGATACACCCCTTTCAACATATTTTACGGAAAAAATCTTGCGACAAGGATTCTCCTTCTGACATCTGTTTCGTGCGTGGTTTCATCTAAGCCACATGTAAACAGATGCGCTACAAGAAGCTACTGGACTGGTGACATAATCCCTTTCGGAATCGATGGCATGCATATGTGTATCAAATGAAGGCCCAGAAACCATGAAGCAAACACAGGAGGAAACGCGGTGTCACTCGGTGCCACAGCAAATACGTCGAGAAACCAGTACAAAAAATCCGTTCTGGAGCTTTACAGCACTGCACGAATTAATATCCG
This sequence comes from Trichostrongylus colubriformis, assembly GCA_963978905.1. Classification (NCBI taxonomy): domain Eukaryota; kingdom Metazoa; phylum Nematoda; class Chromadorea; order Rhabditida; family Trichostrongylidae; genus Trichostrongylus; species Trichostrongylus colubriformis. Next base: position 58,840,612 of record OZ022257.1, on the reverse strand, counting down.
GATATTCACACCTAAAGTGCAAGCTGCGGAAATTTTCCTCAAATGGGACTTCTCGCTGTTGCCAAATGAATGCGAAATTTAGAAAGTTACCGTGTCCTGGAGTGTTGAGCTTTTTGAATTATTTTTTAGGAGCTACTGGAATGTGAAATTTCAAGCCTCGAGCCCTCCCACCATACGGGTATCGGTAGCGCTAAGCTTGTGACTGAGTTGGTGTGTGATTTTCCGAGCACCTACCACCTCATCGACCCAAACACTACGAAAGAAATGTTCGTCATTCCTCGAGGAACTTCCGAAGAAACACTCTTAAAAGGGATTTCCCGATTCCTTGACCCCGGTGTCAACCACCATTGACCATCGCAGATGAAAGAAGGGGTAGCTGTTAAATTAGAAGCAGAAGTAGTAATTGGCGCGAACCCGCCCAACGGTCCACAGCGCCTGATACCTCACAGATAAAGTTTCGGAGGAAGATTAATGGCATAAGCGCGCTATCAAAGGGGTGCAACATGCTTAGACTTGTCAATGATCTATTTCTCTACAATACTGAGAGTCAATCACCTGTACCCTACACACTCCCTGCCCTCAACGACACGTATTGCCAACTCAGTCATGTATCAGCATCGTTGCCATCCCCGAAGGTTTATCATAGCGCGTGAAAAGAATTATTTGCTTAGAAAGTCAACCGAACTGAGCTGATGTTATGTCTCCGAAAGTCCTCATGAGCTGAAACCCTTCCTGCGTTTCCCTATACTTGTAATGGTAGGAACGCGAACATGGATCCGTGTCACCGCGTCTTATCGTATTAAGGCCAGCCTTTCTCCAGTGGATATGGCATGATTTCCTGAATACCCAAAAACCGCTTGACCTAGGCTATTCAGGCTAAGACCAGATCTTCTTTGACAAATACCTTATGACTCCACCTTCACACAGTCATTTCACCCCTTAGTTTCATGAGCGCTGTTAAATATAATTATGTCCTGGCCATGGGTAGTGTGTACTAATGAATGATGCAGTTTCAACACCACTTGTGCCAGCTTCAAAAATCCCAAAGAAACTCATGAATGATCAAAAGTATGCCAGCACACACAATTGAGAGCTTTTTTTACTCATTTGCAGATACCAGCTGCCTCTCTGAAACAATGGTAGCTCAAAAATAGTATAGTACAGTGCAAGTCAACTAGTATAACTCTACTCTATCCAAAAAAGGACGACAACCTTATTCAGTCACACCCCCACTGGACAAAGTGGATTCCTTTTCATCAAATCCACAAGCACACCAACTCTTCGCGACTTTATTCCAGGATTATTAGAAAAGCAGAAAGTGAAAGCTTCACAAATTCCTAGAATAGTTCTTTCCCCCTTAGAGTGTGTATGGATCACAGTGCACGTCCATCATTTGCCTTCCGACTACCGTAATCCCTGTAACTTCTGACAAAACATATGTGCACCTTCTATAAACCAGGTGTACCCTTCAAGTAAAGCCATATGTGCCGACCAACAAAAGCAGTTTGAGGCCCTATTACTTCGCCAGATTTTATTGGTTGCTGATGTGCCGAGCTTGCAAATAGTTTTGATGGCCACAGCTTCGCAAAGTCGAGTACTTACTGCTATCGTACAATATAGAAAGGATGCACAAATAGCATCTGTGAAACGGCAATTATCCGAAATGAAGTGATGCAGCAAAGCCACATCCAGAAAAACACACTCTCTCAGATTTTGGAAGCACGTGACTTCAGCTAACCCTTTCATAAGTCCCCTCGAGTGCTGTGTAAGGGAAAGCAGGAAGATTCACAAATCTCCTCATTCTGAGAGAGGGTGTTTCCCTGTAGCTCAGTACAAGTTCAACAAGACTGCTCCTTGCAAACTCGTAGATCATGATGTTCTCATAATCATTAGAACTTACGGAAAGGAACCAGAAGTTTGAAGTCATAACGACACACAAGTCTACGATCCAAGCGCGTAGTCGCCATGCGTTTCCGAGCAGGATGCAAAAATATCGTGATTGCGACGAAGTATTCCCAAACACATTTTTAGCTTATCGTTTGACCGCTACTGGTTACTACTAAAAAGATTTGTGCTTTTGAAAGAGACGGCGCGAAACATCAATGATGCCTGAGAGACACTCAGAGGATGCTTGGAAGTCCACTTCTGCGATCCTAAGTAGCATGCAGACAACTCTCTGCCAATTACATTCTTGTAAAAGTCATTTCTTCTCCACTGAGTGAGGCTCGGCAATTAACAAATGTGCACTGCCAAAAAGTCACAAGAGACGATAAATACGCAAGAGCAGCGGTTGCGAACGTTTTTGAGAAGGGCAGTTAACCTACGGCCCATTTCACCACAAAGATATGGAGTTCCTAGATACCAAAAGTGAACATGCGCCATCTCTTACGTAAAATAAACTTCTGACAGCAAATATATGTATGAGTTGACAAGTACACAGCATAAAACAGTTTGTCACTATAATTTTCCAATACATAAAAGGGAAAGACGTAAAAGTCCCGGCATCTCGAACCCTGCGCTGGAACTGAGCTACAATATTTTCACTGTGAAGGAACAAGCGGTTTGTTCTCTGATGTGGCTCAGTATCAGGACTGTCACATCACACTGGACTTTCACCGAACCAAGGACGTTCAGCACGATTCGAATGTAAGGGAAATCGTTTTACTATGCAAAGCCATTGCAGTACCGCTCAAAAGAAGACTACCTCCTACCATTCAAAACAGCAGGGAAGCTAAATTGAGATTATGATCATTCCACTGAAGTGAAGTAAATATTTGTTGGCTGAATTCAAAGGCGGGAAAGTCTCACACTATTGCTGCTAAGTTCACCGATGAGCACTTAGTAACTCACGAACCGGAACGGAGATGCTTCCGAACGGTTGCTTGACTGCACCAGTGGCTCTTCTCCTTCCCTTGTCAGAAGCCCACTGTCTGATTGTCATGTCATGAGCCTAAGTTCAAGAGGCTCCGCAGTAAAGCAGTCACTACCCTTCCCTCCCTTATATCATCACTTTACCATCTTACCAAGCCATTCACACAGGCGTCATCGAGCCCATCAACCTTCACTTCGCCTGTACCGCGGCACCAGAACTGACAGGGGCGGGCGGACAGATTTTTCGGCAACTCAGTGTGTTCGGACGGTTTGTCCATCGACCTTCACTAATTTCGCCATGTCGATGAGTCTTCGCCAGAAAAACGGAAATTTCGAAACGCCAGAAGATGCTGTCGAGGTCCGGGTTCACAAGGACCTCGACAGCATCTTCTGGCGTTTCGAAATTTCCGTTTTTTTTTCTTGACGTATTTCAAATTATGATGCACCTTACATCCACAAGGAGACCCCAAATCAGTTCATGGATCAGAAAGGTTTATTGCCCTGAGAGGTTGATGCAAATACTGCCCACTGTTCGTTCAAAACAGACGAATTCTAGTCCTTGACTATTATAAAATACCATTACCACATCCATGAAATGACAGATTTTTAGCTGGAAGTGACAGATGAATGGAGCTGTTGACAGAATTATCCCGTAAACAACGTCATCCCTTTGACTATTCCGAAACAACTCAGTAAGACCAAACAATACCTCATGCCAAATTCAGAGCACGTCCGAAAAGAGATCCTTTTAATCCAATTTATCGAACATCTCCTCATCCATGCTGGGATAAATCCTCATGCAAAATGACTAATCCACACACAAATGAGTGCAGTCGTCCTTTGCAATCCTCAAGCCAATGAACTCGGAAAACCAATAAAACGGACCAAAAGGGCATGTTATTTCATGTCTTTCAACCATTAACCACTTTGAGAGAACCCTCAAGGGTTTTGGACAGGTTGAAAAATCTGAAGGATTTAGGAATATAAAGTACGTTGATTAACTCTCCCATGATTCAATTCGTTTCGAGGCGCAGAATCGCTCATTTATTTATGAACATCGTCCCGACATGACCACCTTCGTGTAGCAATTATCACCACATATAAATATTTGAATTTTTCGGAAAACCTGTGGAGAAAGCATGAGAGCACAGGATCATCGAATAGCCTATTATCGGTAAAATTCATGTTTGAATTCTGAAGCTTATTCCAGTGAATTGTCCAAAATGCCAACAATTTTAGGTACTTGACTCATATCGATTTTTTCGAATCAATCATCTTAAACTAAAAGCACACATCGCGATCGATCGATTAATCGTCTCACCTTCCTAACGTACTGGATTTTGGAATAACTATCCAAGTTGTACCTTTTCGCGCGGCCAAAGTGAGCCATCATGGCGCTACATCCGCACGAATCCACGCTAGTCACACCCACTCGAGCACCCTACTGCTGATTTGAGATAGAAGGCTGTGCTTAGCAGGATTCGATCCTGTGAGGCGAGCGTCGCTGTTATCCAAAGATCTACTGCCTCAAGGAGGTAAATCAGCTATAATAGTTTGATTTACAAATTTTACAAGGCAAGCCTTAGAAGCTTTATCGAAAGGGGTTTTCAGATTCAAGAGAACTTATGCAAATGACAAGATTACAATGTGCCTTTTCCCATGGAAAAACATCGAAGGAACATGCAGCGGATTTCTTGATGAAAAACCACGACAGGCTCAAAACATTTATAATTACCTAGCCGTATACTGCAAAATTTGTGCGAACTTTTTGAAACATCTTGCTATGTACTTTATTACTACAGCAAAGCATCTTAGCTGTAGTAACTTTTAGAGTCTTCAACAATGTACATGGTTCAGCATAACTTGAGTTCGCAGTGATATTTTTAGTAAAAAAAAGATCCGTTCCTAATGCACTACGAAGACATAAGAGTCGCACAAATTGGTGGTTATCAAAAAAAAATTCTCCACACTTGGCAGAACTAAAAGAGAGAAAAATAGAGAAACCAAAATCATCCAATCGTTGAAAAGGAGGAGAAACAGCACGTGGAGATTGAGCTAGTCTTCAGTCTTTAAAATACATAAAAGCAAATTCTTCCAGTACGAACGATCAGCTAAGGGCTGTAGGTGAAAAAAATCCCACAAAGAACACAAGTCGATTCCCAGCATAAAAGAAGCGCTGTGTACCTTAGGGTCAAGTTCCTATACATACCTCGTGCGCGTCAAGAGCCTGTAACTTAAAAATCCTTGTTTTAAAACCGCGCTGACTGTTGGAACGTCAGTCATGTAGAGCCTTGTAACGATAACCGCTGCCGCCCTCAAGACACACAGCGTGCAAAAGTGCTTAGAACTTTTCAAAAGCGTTATTCCATCAAGAAGCAACATTGAAGTGAGATTGTTTATTCCATCAAGAAGCAACAATGAAGTGGGATTGTAAAACGGTAAGTAGAGGTATGAGTGATCCATTGTACAGTTGGATCGCTCCATCAAGCCGACACATGGCCTCTTTCCAATCTTTGAACCCAATTTAGCACGAAAAAGACACTCTCACATGGCTCAATCCCATCAAAGTCCCTTTAATCAGTTGTCCTTGTATAGCACTCGCTGTCGCTACGACGAACCTCTATCCCTCTGAGAGCCCTTAAAGACAAATAGTGTTTCTCACGAAACGCAAGCGCTGAATACGAATGTAAATTACGACGCCAACGTTAGATGACCTTTCACAGAAAACCCCTTTTTTCTTGTGCAGCACAGGAAACTCGATATTTTTACACTATTCCTTTCATAGAAAACCCCTTTTTCTCGTGCACCACAGGACACATGAAATTTTTCACAGTATGAAAAAGAATTAGTTGAGAAAAGTTTTTATCTTTATCTTCTGTAGAAGTACCTCGTCTAGGCGAAAAATGAACAGAAGATACACCATACCGACCAGACCACGTGGCAAATTTACCTTTAGTAGGTATGAGACGCGAATCTAACACCAAAATATCCAAATCAAAGACTTACCTCGCCATAATCAAAGTAGGCGACTTAATCTTGGGGGCAGTAAACATTCGGTAACCATCCAAGCGGTACCACTTTAGCGCCGCCACGACATGCCATCATGGCACTGCGTGCGCTCGAAACCACGCTGATCACGCCCAGCTAACTCAGCCGATCAATACTGAGCTTAAAGACATACTTCGCGATAATCTGATGTGTCGATTTACCTTGTTGAAACATTAGATCCTTGGGCAACTGGTCAGGCTGCACCTTTTTTCGCGTCGCGCCGGTGCGCTATCACGGCCCTACACCTGCTCGAACCCACTGCGACGCCATCCACCTGAGCTCTTTTACTGGTCAACTGACCAAAATGGGCGGCGTCGCAGTGGGTTCGCGCAGGTGTTGGGTCGTGATAGCGCACCGGGGCGATGCGAAAAAGTTGCAGTCAGACTAGTTCCCAAGAATCTACTGTTCCAAGAAGGTAAGTCGACCAATTTGATTATCGTATCGCGAAATGTGCCATTAAGTGGTAGTGGTTAGCTTAGTCAGACTAGTGCAGCACAGTGATAGCGTATCGAGGCGGTACAAAAAGTGCAACTTGGATGCTACCCCTGGATGCGATGCCCCAAGAAGGTAAATCAACTCATCTGATTAACGCGAGGTGTGACTCTGATAACGACATAGTTCGAAGTGTAAGCTCTAAACACAGGCTGAAACATTGGTAAGCCATCCATCAAGCAAAGTTGAGGTGTGATAAGCTTTGATCTTGTAAATGCGCCCCGCGTGCAAAAGTTTGAATTGTTAGCCTCGAACCTGGCTAGAATATATTTTGGGTTTGCCTCCAGATGTAAGACAACCTCATGTTTATCGATCCAAAGCATAAACGTCTCATTTTTATCAAATTTTATCTCATTTTTTTATCAAAAATTCAACAGCAGTCACCCTTCCGCCTCCTGTTCCTGGCAACTTACTGGAGCGACATGACAGCAGCACTACTTAGGCGCAGTATCCCTCAACAGCTGAAGGTATCAGCTGATGAAAGAAGTAAAACAAGCGGCAGGCGCTTACGCAGCGATTACGCTTCGTGAACATTGTCGAGGTCGCTCAAATCATCCATCACTCAATGTCTTGCCGACCCGCAATGCCAACCTGATACTACAGCGCCATGGCTATGAATCTTCCACATTATCGCCGCATGGCAGCCGCTGGAAAGTTGTGATGCTGTCGTCACCTGCCATCAAAACATTAGATGTTGGCACACGACTGAAGATCATTTTGAGAGTACATATCCTTCTTTTGCTTCTCAAAAACATGCACCAGCATATATCCTCCTGATTTATTAGTGTGTACGCAAGTAGGGCTCTTCATGTTCGAGGGAAAACCTTTGACAGCAGATATCTGAGAGGGCATTCCATTGCATCTGTACTCAGATCGCTATATGACGATCGTAGCAAAGAGCAGCGCACACTCGTGTAAGTGTCGATCGCGGCCCTGCGCGCTGTCGCGTTGCGGCAATCGCGGCGATCGTATCGCGAGTATGAATGCAGCCTCAAAACACTGTGAGGGATAAGAAGAAAGTGAGAACTGGGAAGACATTTTTTCTGTAAACAAACATTCCACGGAAAGAAATGATGAGGCGAAACTCGCATCAAAAAAGCGCCGCCAGGAAGTTACCACGAGCCTGTGGTTGGCGCAGCCGTCCATCCGCCGGAGATTTGTCGGCGAGAACAGGACAGTATGTATTCGCGACCGACTGATTTAGCCCCTCTCCGCATCTATTTCACTGTCTAGAGATGTAGAGGGGCGCGAAAGACAAGGGAGTTTTCGCGGTTCTAATTTACAGTTTTTTTCCGCCGCTTTATATTGCTCTTTTTTGTACTGCTACACTGCTGAGCACCTCTACCTTCATGTTAAACAATCTGCCAAATTTACCCCTTCCTGTTCCTTGAACGCCGTACGACTTCGCACTAACAGGAGGAAGAGATGTCTCTACAGAACGGGAGTAACCATTACCTAAACGATTACTTCAAGCCCCGTGAGGTCTGATTTTGAAATGAAGTTAGTGCTGCACACAATGACGAAGATTCTCTATGACCATCACGGAAGCTAACAGGCGCCACGATTCCGCCATATAAATGTTATGCCGAGCGACTGAGTATCGGTGTAGTTGAAGACAATTGATCCACAGACAGAGCAACAGAACCGGCGGTGCAACCTAGATGGCGCCTCCAGCGGCTGCGCTTCGGCTATATTCTGCAGATCCTTCAGTGCAAACGTAAGAGTATTCAATCACATTATTTAGTACCTCGAAAGTTAGTCAATAGAAGAGATTCCTGAACTACTACCAGACTCGCTCCAAGATATGAAATTAAAATCACGCTTCTCTCCCATTCCCTTCCCCTTCCTTACCACGCTAATTTCATAGAAAGAAAGACGGAAAATAACTCGTAGAGCTTCTTTCCTCGACCACCACTCCTACGTGACCTTTCACACCATTTTGCCTTCTGATCGTTACATACACTTGAAGCTACCCCCGCCCCCTCCTTCGCAGGAATCAAAACCTTCCGATTTTCGAAACTTCGAAGAGAAAAATTTGATAAAATCCCATTTTATAACGAAAGTCCAAGCACTACCACAGCCAGCGATAGAAATACAACGTCCACACTGGAATTCTGATAGGGGGTTTCCAAAAAAGTTAAAAAATACTAGAACTCATAACCTAGTAAGGTCAAAAAGTACTGCAGTCTCTTATTATTGGTCCCTTCTCCGTTTCCCGTCGTTGAGGAGCCCATCTAATTAGCAGCGAGATGGCGCACTTCGCAATATCGTTTAAGTGGCCATTTCGTGCTTTCGATAATGGCTCGTTTGCAGTGCTTCCTAGCAAAACTTATTGACCAGATGTTCCCCGAATGTGAAATGATTGCCGGAAGTAAGTTGAGTCACTAAGAAAAGGTCAATGAGAATAAGCTACAATGATCAAGGTATCAATACTAAAGAGCGAGGGTCGCTAACTACAGACAGCTATGCATAACAAATGCAACAAGAAGTCCTATAAAAGCCAAATTCAAGAAAAAAATTTCCGGAATTTTGCTACCAGGAACTTTCTGAAACCCGTGGTTCAAGCCCATCCAGTGAGTGTGATATCTCACGCCTTCCTTCTATCGAGAGATGTCCGGTGTCACAATGACTACCATTCGTGGAGATAAGATTCGATGAGTGGCAGGAGTTTGCACACAAACATATACAACTTATCACCACGGTCCCACAAGACAACATGCACTCGTGAGGGAGTATTGGGTTTCTTCTTCAGTCCTTTACTACACCAGACAAAAACTTTTCTCCTCGAACATATTCTATCATAAGCAACAAGTGATGTTACAGCCGTACAGAACCCCTTCTTAGTACTAGTTCAACTTTACAAAAACCATTGTGCTCTTACTATGTACATCCACCAGTCAGTAAACACCCAAAAAATTCCTTTTCATCGTAGCGTTACCGTAAAAAAAGTACGGAAAGCTACTTCAGCAGATGTTTTAGAATAATTTCGGAATACAACAACATTTTACCGTGCTATATCCCAAGGTTGAAGAGTAGGCTTGCTTCGGAGGAAAATTATTTTATGAATCATGTTTCCTATACTGTACCAAGACTACAGAATCGTGTGAACTATGGGTTAGGTTATGCAGACACGGGTGACTTGCAAAAACCACATTATTCATATACTAGGCTTTTTTGCAATGACTTTCATGTAGAATACTGCTTGGCGCTTCTACAGTGTGACATACATACTACATACATACTTGGCATTTTGCCCCTTCATTTGCACAAAGTGATAGCACAGCCAGTCAGTAGTACCGTCACAGTAATCAGATTTCCACAAAAATTAAAATAAAATTTCGGATGAGAATGTATGTTCAAAAATGAGGTAGCAGTAGACTGAAAATGTTCGTCCCAAGAACTATAAAAGCACCTAAAAATCAACACAACAGGGTGAAAATTAAAATACTTCATAGACTGCTTGATTATGCTTTGTAAACAGATAGAGAAAAGGAGAGAAACCCTGTGACTGTTTCCAAAAAGAATTTTTACCTCAAAGCGGATGTACATATTCGCACTGACCGATCTACCAGTAATGAAATTGACAACGAAAACCGTAAAAACGATAGAAAAAACGGTGAAATGAAGAGTGAGATAAGGATGTTTGCACTTACCAGCTCTGCTACTCGGCGTATCTTCATGGCCATTTGGACCTATCAAGGACGAACACGATCCCAGCAAAACTTCACTTCTGCAAAAAAAATTTTTGCAGAAGTTATTTACTGGACTTTAGCGTCAAAAAATAATAAAACCGATGGATTTCGATCAACAGAAAAAAATGAAAAATATGTTGTCTTGCCTAGACAAGGCTTGATGTACAGCAAAATATAGTACACGTAAAGAGACCTTGACAACGGAAAAAGAGAGAGTTTCAAAATCAAAGAAGAACATTTAGTCGTTAAAACCTACATGGAATGCAAGGTGCACTTAACGACCACTCGAAATTTCGAGTCCAAAAACGACAAGGTGTAGCCTGTGTTCCGATACAATCCAACTGCTTCATTAACTTTGAGAATTTTCGGGGAATCTCAAATCACTTCAACCCCTATCGCACAGCGGGGCCAACCAGCGAGTGTACGTCAAATTTCCCCTACAATTGTTAAAGTCAAGTGCTGCAATTTCAGAAGGCTGACAAAAAAAAAAAAAGAAATCTCTCAAACAATCAATTTCTACAGCTCTTTCCTCAGCACCGTGGACCCAAAAGTACCTTTATGGTGCATGGCGTCTGTAAGGATTGTCCATTTCAAAGTCTCTGGGGCGCTCACCTTTTACCGCCAAATTCTCCACATCCAACCTCCAGTACAGGTTCATAGTTCAGTCCCAGCACGGTTGCTTACCAAGAAAACGTATTTTCTTCTTTTCTTAACGAGAAAACATCTCTCGTTCGCAACTCTACCTGCAGCTGTCTCTTTTCCCTCGTGCAAGCCTCTTAACTGCTTCAGCAAAAAGGTCTATTGCCTTCGAGCAAGGCTGATGAAAACGAGATGACTTCATAAGCACTGAGAGTTCAATGCTTATATCCAATGTCATAGTACTCCCAGTGGACTCATATATGGGGCCGGGAAGAAAAAAAAACGGATATAATACCCGCAGCCCTCGCGCATCGCTACACACATAGAAGAGAATTTTCTAAAGTTACCGGGTTTTATAAGCCTACTGGGAACTGAAATAATGGTTCTATCATGCGATCCCTATGTAAAAAAGTCTAGTCTCCAGCAAAATTGAAGATCAATAAAAAATGAATAAAACACGCAAAATATGGAAGGCAATGTCGATATAAAATTGAATAGGGTAAAAAAAATGGGATAAAGGCAGAACTGTATCTCTACTTTCACAGCTCACCTGTGTTTCTCCTTATCCCGTCGTAGAGGAGCTGAAATTGGCTGATCGACATCCTCTTCATCTTCGTCTGTGTCATCCGATAAACTTATGCCATCCGTGGACAAACTCATTTCATCATCCAAATTTGCCATACGGACTAATGGCTGACGGCGCATCTCACCGACCTAAACACATGGGCATTCTGTGGCTGCTTTGATTAGCTTCTGCATAATCCTTGCAATCGTCACCAGACGTGGCGCTATACTGAACGATAGAGGAAAGAGGATCTCTGCATCGTATTATTAGGTTGGACGGGAAGTTCTGGGACACCTTGTGAGAAAAATTCAATTTATTTTAATTTTACTCACATGTAACTTCAGTCACCAAAGTATGCACCATCGTGATCTACAATGTACTGCCAACGCTCAGGAAGATCGTAGATACCCTTCCGGTAGAATTCGGGAGACTTCTGGTCAAAGAAGTTCTGGAGCCCGCTCTTGAGATCGTCGTCATCTTTGAACTGTCGCCCGTCAAGGAAGTGGCTCAACGACCGGAATAGGTGGTAGTCAGTTGGGGACATGTCCGGGGAATATGGTGGGTGGGGAAGCGTCGTCCAGCCGAGGTCCTGGATCCTTTGACACGCCAACTTTGCCACATGTGGGTGAGCGTTATCGTGGAGGAAGAGGTCTTGGTCCATTTTTCCGGTAAGTTTTGGCGCTCCGGTGTCCAATTGCCTGCAGTAGAGATCGGCAGTGGCTGTCGTGTTGGATGGTAACAGTTTCCTATTTTTTTGAAAATTTTCAAAAAAAAAAAGTTTTTTTCTCAATGCAATTTTTTGAATATTTTCCTGTTCCAATTTGAGCCGATCGAGCCATCGGGCTGCCGCCATATGAGAGACAGTACCTGGGTCCATCGACTGGTTAATTTTGTTAGTGGCCTCGCATGCTGAGGAACCGAGGCGGTGTTCGTGAATTTCGCACCTTTCGCGAAATTGCCGTAAATTCACTGCTAGTTGAAGCCGTAGAGAATATGAATGTGCTATTCAGAAGCCCTTTTCAGACGCTTCATATACCCCCCACTACCAAATGCTCCCGAAGCTTTACAGGTTTCTACAGGAAAAAACAAAAAGTGTCCCAGAACTTCCCGTCCAACCTAATACATACGTCGCGGGTTATGGATTATGCCGCAAGAGTATAGTAAGTCCACCAGTTTACAGGCCTGGTACTAGATAATAATAATTAGCGAAAACAAGCCCTGGATATATGCGGGAGAGATATACTGCAAGAATATAGGAAAGCTGTCTGAGATTCCTCCACATACTGCATGTTACTGATTGGGGAGGGCAATCGCGTAGGGGACGAATTCTATGGGTTATGGGTTTTACCAAAAGGGGATATAGGAAGTCCCCCTTGTTTTCAGGTCCTTGCTTGTGCGACATACATATCGTTCGTCGGGGAAGACAATTAAGAAGGAGGGGACTACTATGCAATGGGCTCTGGGTTAGGCCGCTGTCAGACTTCGTGATTTTGCGCTTTTGTGTATTTGCGATTCTGCGATTTTGCGGTGAAGCAGCTCCGCATGCGGAGCTAAGACAATGCAAGATCTCAAGGTCGCAGCATCGCATGCGATAAAGCAACGCCGCAAAATCGTGGAAACGCAAAAACGCGAAAACCCGATGTCAGACGGCGGCCCTACACCGGAAGGATATAGGTAGTATCTGTATATGCGCTTCTGACCGTTGTTTCTGACTCCAAGGAGACTTCGCTTACTGTGCAGCAAGAACGACATGCCTTCGAACTTCTGTCATCTAAGAAGTACACACCAATGATATAGACTTTTTTTTAAAAATCCCGCGCGATTTCATATCGTCCCTGGAAAGGTTACTTTCTTTACGTCAAATCACCGGTATCTCACATTCCACCAGCAACGTTCACATTCCCTCGCAACGATAAGATCGCGTGAAAGAACTGGTAACGCCGGCCACTTTCATTGCCACCTGTCCACCGCAAGATGACAGCTACCGCTAGCCCCATCACTAGCCGCGTTTACAAGGCCATTCTCAACTTCAATTTCATTCGCTTCCTTCACGAGCGGCGGTCAAAAAAGCTGTTGGTCAGCTCACCGTGAAAGCTCCCCTATTGACACTCGCTACACGCTGCGCAAACACTAGCAATATGTACCGGCGCGCACCTAGCTCTTGCTCTAAGCTCAAGAGGTCAACACTCAGGCTAATTCCAAGACGACTGAAATGATATTTTGAGCTCAGTTCTCTTGATACATCCCACCAAAAAACCCCAAATGCTCAAAAAAAAAAAGGAGAAATTATGGTTTTTCACGATGACAGCTGCAAATCAATAATGCAGAGGTATACCCGGTGCTAATCCGATGGCGGGCGCCGAAGGGGAGCAACTTGTTGAATGTTGAACAGTTACAGGAATTTCACAAGATCATACATGTGGGACATCTACATACGTTATTGCCACGTCAATCATGTAAAAGCCTGTCACGTTCGCGGTCAACAAATTGCCCCCCCCCCCAGCATTACTATGTGTCCGGCTCCATTGGGTGCCTTACACACACTACACAAACTTTAGTCAAACTAGAGACATTTGGACGTGCACAAGCAAAAATTTTCTAGAATTTTTAAATGCCTGAGAAACTCGAAGACTTCGTTCGTATTATTTCTAGTTCAGCAGAAAGTAATCATGGGCTGCAACTACTAGCTGCAACCATGATACTCAGCAACCATCCGAGGAGAAATCAGATTACCCGTAAGCCACAATTCAGACACTTTACTACGGAAACCTACAAATTCCATGAACAAAACTGACTGAGTTCCCAAAACAAATGGCAACAAAGAGGGAATACATGAAGTCATTCATTTTTCGTGGCTACGTGCCTATCCTCCACTCGAGATCATACCTTTTTCCCTCGAGCAGCATAAAGAAAGTCTTCCCAGCCACGTTTCTCTCGAGTTTACCACTGGCGGAAAGAACGAGGCCAAACGAGCGCGCGCCACTAATCCCACACGAAAACTATCCAAAAACTTGAACAACGTGCTAATGGATAAGCCACTTTCAAAAGTGTGCTAGGGACAACAAATGCAACACCAGCCCGTGGAAAAGTGTTACACCGACAGAGCGTCCCCAGCTGGACGTGTTCTCACCAATGATCAATTCACTACAACGTTTTCCCATGCCATTGTCAACTATTATTAAGCACTCGTCGATCGACGAGGGATGCCCGACTACCAGTCACGCAATAATTGCGTTCTTAAACCAGAGACCATCATGTGGAGTACCTCGAGCGTGAAAATCACCACCAGTGACCTCTCGCGGTGATTTTTGCACTTTCTTCTCAAATGCATCACCCAAATCTTGACGTCACACCACACACCTGTGTCAATCCTCCATCGGGGCCAGTGTAACTTGCGAAAATATCCGTGTCGAAACATTCGAGCTGTATACACGGTATATCGAGGCCCGTTTTACCAAAATATACCTGAAAGCAGCAAAAATCAGCATTTGAAGACAACAATTCCAAAAATAAAATTGCGCCCACTTCAGGGAAGTCTAATCGGCGGCCATCTATACCCGCCAAGTGACACTGGGAAAGGAAAGACTGTTGCTCGTTCGACGGAGTCGGTGGGTCACACTGGAAAGACATCACATTTGATATAATAAATTGCAATAATTACTTAATGATAGTCACTGTCCAATTCAGCGACTAAAATGATGCTTAACTATTAAAAAGAGGGTTATAAGTGTTGTTAACAGTTCAACATTTAACAAGTTGCCCACCCCGACTTAATATAGCACCGCAAAATTCTTACCTCTCCATCTGGTGGATCGTCTAAACTTGGCGATGGGCTAAATTTACCCCGTAGAAAACCACGAACATGCCGGCGTAAAAACGACGATGGCATCCGACACGCTACAATTGGGGAAAAATTATTCAACGGTAAAATTTCGCACAATTCCGATGTTATCGAGACCAACCAATTTGCGTAAACGAAAAGTTCAGAGATTGATCGGAGAGACATTTAATCCAAACAAAAGAAAATGCTAAGCATACCTTCATTATCTCTCATATCTTAAACGAGCGAAAAGCGAAACAGCCAAAGAAAAGAAATGTGAAGAATGAGCCTAGTGTAAAGCCACAGCTCTAGAAAACACGACCACATTGAACTATGTACCAGTGCGGGAAAGTCGATCCCAGAAGCGCTAGTTAAGAGGAAGGCAGACCAGATATATGCGGAGCTCTCGGAGGCCATTATTTTCACGAAGTAACCTCAAAACGCATCAGATGTAACATTAGATACGCAAGAGCCCGCGTTGCGATCTGGGTGATTACACCAGTCTCGATTAGCAGGCAGACTCCTGGTAGGAAAGCAGGCCATAAGTCCAATGCAACGATGTAATAACCTCGTGAACCTCGTGATGGACAACGAATTCCTACGACGGGCACGAAAATAATAGGGAACGTGGTACCAATCGGAACAATAGGAAATACGAAGATAGCACTGCCAGACTCCGGACTATTGACATCATGGGAACAAAAGAAAACAGTTGTTTCTGCCTTTGCAATCCACTTTTCAGAGCTCTCCTGCTAACATACACGTCGAAGAATCAACAGACAGAAAACTAACGAATAGCGTTTTCAGCGCTGTGTGGATATGGGCGGGGGGGGGGGGGGCATATCGAGCCAATGTAGCTTAAACCCGTCCCAATGAAATCAAAGCAAACGGATAAAATTAGGGGTGGACTTATTTAAAAGGAATTGTCCTCGGAAACTCATGCAGAATTTCATGCGAAAATATGTGAATCTGGCTGAAAAACAGCACCACAAAGTACGTCCGGGTGGGCGGGGCCTTCAAGTAAAAGCCTCGTCCCGTCGTCCGCCGTGGTCTGAGACCCATCGTAGGAACATAAAGTTACGTAAATAGTCCCACTTTCCATTTCCAACGGCGGCGGACGACGGGACGAGGCTTTTACTCGGAAGCCCCGCTCACCCGGACGTACTTTGTGGTGCTGTATCTCAGCCAGATTCACATTTTTTTTTGCGTGAAATTTGAGGCCACATTAGGTAAATACAACATAAACATACGGGTAACACGAAACTCATTTTTTCGTGGACGATTCCTTTAAGTTTGGAGGGTGTGAATTTTAGTAAGCCTAAGGAATAAACGTTCAAGGATGGATGAACCACTTCTGCTCTCTAGCATTCAAACTTTGGGAATACCTCCGTAAGGGATAGCGGACCAGATACCAGAAGAAAATATAGTCCTTTCTTTACCACTTTGAATCAGCCCTTACCGAGCCTAATCGAACCGCTGCGACAAATATAGCAGGCACTTTGAAAATGGCCTATTCATTAATTACGACCCTTATCAATTTCCACTACAAAGGTGACTCAAGATGTCTGCACAAGAGCAAAGAGTAATTGCACTTGTGAAGTGTAAAACAAACGGCAAGATAGAGCAAAGAACAAGATGCAGTGACAGTTCCACACCAAGAGGAAGAGAAACGCGAAAAATGACCGCTTCACACAGACAGCGGCGAAGTGCAAACTGTCAGACGTGAACTTTCAGCTTCGAAGAATATTGAACCCATACACTTCTGGACAAACCGGATACAAGCACTTGAGTGAGAAAAGTAGCCCTTGAGGTTATAAGAACAGTTAAACAAAAAGGACAAAAAACTTGTGCGGTTGGGTTTCGAGGGCAAATTCCACCGGAGAGAGACAGCTTCGATACTTTTTCAGATCAAGTTGTCGCTGCCAGTCTTCGCTTTCATGTTCATCACAAGTCCTCTCGAAGAGACTACCGATCACCATGTCCTCGGGGATCTTTCAAGCGACGCGAGATGATGGTATACGGACAAGACTGCGATGTTCATTTCGGTGAAAAATTGCTAAGCCTCTTCTACGACGCTATTTCTGCCCCTTAGAGGGCGACAAAAACGGCACCGAATAGCTCGAAGCTCTGGAATCAATGCTTCAGGAAAAAAGTCTGGGCCTCGCTTTTGGTTGCACATGCTCGACATAGAGGTGAAACAATCAAAGTCGTCTTGGTGTGGCCCTTCGAAAATCATTTTCCCCCATTTCCCCTTAAATTTTAGATGAGTTCTACAAAAAGCAGAGAAAACCGCAAAATACACGCAATTATTTTACGAAATAGAATAGGAGGACCAGTACGAGAAGACGTAACTTCGTTGGCCATACAGAATTCCAGTATAATCCTCTCAAAAACCAACTTCGAAAAATTGAAGCCTGAATTGTCAAACTGAAGAATGCGCTAAACGAAACTTGAGACCGCAGAAAACAGTGAGCAGGAGCAAACAGAGACCTTCGGGCTTGGATAGCATTACCAATGAGCAAAATGACATCAGCCTTGACAAGAAATGTACAAAACCGCTAGACAGTCAATCCACACTTCCCGGGACGCCTACGACCACCAACGGCGCTGGAAAATACCAAAGGAAACGCCCACGTGGGCGGGGACGTAGCAAAGGTCGTTGTCGGAAGAGCCGCGAACTACCAAAGAAAAGGAGAATAGTAAAAGAAGCAGTGAAGAATTAACAGCCAAAACTTCAAAAACGAGCGCGGCTGTGAAAAGAACACCGGTGCTACATTCCACTTCAGTAACCGGGGACAGGGCTACGTGCGCTCAACCCGAAATCAATTACCCAACCCAATGACCTAAAATAGCCAACTGTTTGAGCCCCATCTACTTCGTCCCAAAGAGAACCTGACATTTCTGAAGACACCTAGCCTGCTCTCGAAGACATTTTGGAATTTCTTTTTTTTCTGTAAAGTTCGTAATTGGTTTTTATTGCATCTCCAGCCCTACCTCAAATAACGGCACTCCGTATGACGCAAACAAAATAAATTAATAAATAAGTGTACTACATCTGCATGAACTCTTCATATTTTAAATGATCACGTCGAGTTACGGATTAATGAAGAGAAGTTATTGAAAGAGTTTTGCCTCAAAGCTAAAGAGAAAGCAATAAAAATGAGCGATGAAGTGTACAGAGCTGTTGTGCATAACAGCTGATTTATTTGCTGACACATCTGTTCATCACACAACATTAACCCCGTCTAGCAAACACTGCTTTCATGTCGAAAACTCGTCCGATAAGAGAACAGGGTCAACAGGAGTGTGGAACCTCTTGACACGGGAAGAAGAAGACAACTATACTTCCAGTATAGGCAGAGAATGAAGAGAAACCAAGAAATTAAGACCCTTGCCAAAGGTACATATTGGCGATTACGCTCATGACAAGGCCAAGAGATCGGACATTATAGGGTTTTCTTTAAAAAGGTCAGCTTCTGAAACTGCATGTCATGATTGTGCTATGCTAATGAAGCAGGCAGGGGCAACTGTTGAATGCCGAGCAAACTTTTACATGAAAAATGCATCAAACACGCCCCACGGTCACCAATGGACGTATGATCAAGTGCAGCTAGTTTTACGGTTCAACATTCAGCATGTTATAGTTCATACTCGAAAGAACGACCCCTCCTTCAATAGCAAAGAAGATAAAAATTAATGGTTTGGCAGGTGCAAGAAAGTTGGAGTTCAGAGTTTCAATATCAACCAGTGCGTAGGTCTTCAATGGGTTTACACCGTAATCGATTTGAGTTGGCAAATACCAATTTGCAAGGAGTAAACTGTCAAATAAAATCTTAGGCTTGACGATGATTGAAAGTAGAAACAGCCTAGAATCGGGCCGTTTGAGAAGTGGTCAGGGTTTCCAATCTCCAACTCAACCTTAGCCCAATTAAATGCAGCGAAAGCTACAGCAGACCATCGCTGATAGGAGTAAGTCAGGGACCCGTCCATTCCTCGTCTCCTGAGGTGTAAAGCGATAGCGAACTCGTAGGTACGACGTTCGTACGGTGGACATTCTCCTCAAATGGTCATCGTACCCCTTTGTTGACCAAGTAAACACATGGCCAACAGATGTGGCGAAGATGAATATATAACATCGTGTACATGGAGATAGCGTGAAGAAGACAGAACCTCGACCTGTCGTATGAATTTCACACCACTGAACTCTCGAAAGTTACCGCTCGAAGCTGGCAGCGCTCCGAATTCCAAGCGCTTTCAAGAACTCCAAGTCAATGAGCAGCCAGTCTGCTTCACGCTTTCACTTCGAAAGCCTCTTGAAATGTATCGCGCAGAGTTGCCCTTCGTGTTTTCGCCTGCACGGAAGACCATCATCTAGTGACATACCCTTGGGGCTATGCGATAAATTCTCGTTGTCCAGCCGCCGTTTTCATTTCTTGAAAATTGTCAGTCAAAACGACTTCCAAACGATCAATATGAGGTTTCTATAGCTATATCTCGGAATGGTCCATGCTGTTGAATCCAACAGTAGTCAGGGGAGGGGAGCAAATGCGCTCAAAGCCTATGTCAAGGTTGGGCCTTAAATAATTGTGATGCAGACTAACAAATGCTCAAATAGGTCCAAGAACGATTTCGTAGATATAGTTGCCAAACTGGTGCAACGGGGGAGGGGCAACCCGACAACTGAGAACAAGTGACACGCCTTCACATGTATGCTGAACAGTAA
This sequence comes from Trichostrongylus colubriformis, assembly GCA_963978905.1. Classification (NCBI taxonomy): domain Eukaryota; kingdom Metazoa; phylum Nematoda; class Chromadorea; order Rhabditida; family Trichostrongylidae; genus Trichostrongylus; species Trichostrongylus colubriformis. The sequence goes on along the minus strand of OZ022257.1, from coordinate 58,820,762 downwards.
CATTAGCTTCATAGGATCACACGTTTAAACATGACATCTCCGGAACCTAATTGATACGTTACACATGAAAAGGCATGTTATCACCAACATTCAACAAATTGTCCCTCCCTCCTTGTATAGCGCTTCAGTAGTGGAATATAAGTACCTAACCCTGCACCCTCCAATTCGTCTCACACCTGAGCGTCATTTATCTTCTACCAGGTGTGGCGCAGGTTATTTACGTATGCATGACCACACGCGCTCCTTTCAAAAATGATCACACGAAACACTATATATCTTCGAAAATTATAGTAAAAATGTCAGCTCGAAAGACAAGATGGCACTACAGTGATAAGCAGGAGCAACTTGTTGACTACTGATCGGCATACCTTTACGTGACTAATGGGTCAATAACTGTCCATGTCACATGGTATACATTGTTAGATCCTGTGAAGCTAATGCTACCGTTCAAGAATCATGTAAAGGCATATTATTGACGAAAGAAACCAAAGGAGAACTCTGTTGCTAAGTATGACGTTGTAAGGAAAGTATTGGCCAGTTTTCGCAACTTCAGTGTCGGAAGATCATAACTCGGACTGCATCTTTCATCTTTCCTCACGGGGTGAGCACCATTCGATTTGCTACACTCTCGGCAACATTATGCATACCTACATATCTCAATTTGATGGAGGGCTGTTGCGCGAAATCGAAAGAAAAGTCGACTCGAAAGCACCATTCTTTCTGAACACACTGCTATGTATTGAAGGAGCTGTCCAGATGTTTGGGAAAGTGGGACTTAGTTAGCGCTATATCTGATGAATATGGTGGACGAGTAAGGGCTTCATCCTGTAACTGCCTCAGTTGCCGGAAGACGATATGTGGACAATGCGCTCACGCATGGCTGCTCCGAGGAGTCGCGCGGCACCCATTTTGGGTTTTTCAAATCAAAGCTACTTTGGGCCGTTAACCACATTTCTGTAGGGGAAACCAATAAATTTGAGATATCCCTGCTGTTGTATTCAAAGCGTTTTGATTAACTGAAACACCGAGCAGTTCATTCTCACTTCTGCATTTCTGAAATCAGTAACAAAGTGTTCGATCCAATGGTTTACCCCCTCCACTTACATACTCACATTTGGTTGCCTTCGCTAGGACTCGACTAAACGAGAACTCGTGAAGTGGTCACCTAAAAAGTGCCATTTTCGCAGTATTTTAAAATTTCCCTAGTAATTCGAAAACCTTGTGGTATTCCAAATAAAACATATACTCAGAAAGAGCAACTTTTTGTCCATCTAAGGAGTACAATATGTAAGTTGATTCATGATGACGCGCTTTCAGATTTGGATTTATCTTGTGAACGCGCAAAGCCAGCCAGACTTTCCTTATAACCTAATATGTCGCTATGATGCCCCACCGGTGTCTCACGCCATTATGATAAGGCGATTTCACAACGAGAGTGTACTTGCCACTGGCTAGTATAAACATAACGAAGAGAACTACAATTAAGAAATACGGTTGCCTCGTGAAGAGAGGCGCTGTAGCCTTTCTAGGAAAAGACTGGTAGGAAGTAATGTTTGCGGGACGATTCGAATTCTACGTTCAACACTTTCGATGGCCTGAGTACATATGGAGAAAAAGCAGCGGGTGACTCATTTTGTGGGACAACAATCCTAGGTCCCGGAGAAGACATGGGTGAGCAGGAGACAGTATGGGAGAGAGGGAGGGTGGTGAGTAGAAGCCACGTGAATCACGTAGAAAAAGCTATTTAAAGATATGTGGGGTGGAAAATGTCTGCAGCACAAGTCACAGTATGACGTGCAAGTAATGTACATCTAGCAGATCATGGTCCTTGCAATAATCGGAACCACAAGTGGCAGATAAGCCGAATAAAGGTGCAGGAAATTCATCAAGGACACAAGGTCAAGAGGTCGCTGCAGTGGGGACAGATTTGCTGGAGAACATGATACGGTGCCGCTTTTTTAAAATGCCTGAGCTCCAGTATACACGAGCCCAGACAAGCAGTCACTCTTCTACTTTTGGCAATGGCGACGCCCATTCTAACCTCCTCCTCCGTCCCTTGAACTAACTCAAACTGCTTTTCAAGTCGTCTCATTACTTTCCTGTATCCTATGCAATTTATGTGGATAAGATGTCATTAAACTGCTACTGGCCCTCAGTAAACATTGTTATTACCCCTTCGTTCTGAGTCGCAATGTTCCCAGCGAAGGAAAGGCAATGACCTCTCCTACAGGGCTAACATTGGGCTCAAACCAACACGGCCAAAAAAAAAACACAGCAGCTGAAATCCACGAGGTGAAAGGGATGAGAACGAGATCTGGAGAAGCAGAAAGATTCTCGGCACTGCGCCATGCACCCTACCTTTCGAGATTGTAGACGTTATCAAGGGGTTTTTGCATTATGAAATAGTTAAGTAAAGTATAAGGAGAAGCGTTGATCAGCCCTTTTTTTGGAAACATCACCTTGATTTGGAGTTGTAGTGGAATTTCAATGCGAGACGGCCTCCATAATATTGGGTCCACAAGTAATGTCGCTTTTCTTCAAACAAAATTTTCTCCTATAAAGCTACAACTTCGTGTGGCATTTTATATACCATTCGAAAGAGTTTTTCCTACACTACAAAACGACATGTTTAGTTTTTTGGTCTTTCATAACCGAGCCGATCTTCAGGCTGGCGAAGTGGTTGGTTCAGGCGACAAAAATTGTATGTGTCCCGTACTTAGCCCCGACCTCTTCTATAAGTTCCACCAGTTGGTTGCTTGAGAAGTCGCCTCGCTTTTTTTCTAACGTTAACTTTTCCGCCACAACTCGGTGATTTTTGACAATTCCACCAAACAAGGCAAGAAAATTTTCTCAACCAATCAGTTGAAAGAGTGGTGAAACATCATGGAGAGGCAATGAGTAGGGACGAGGAAACATTATTGACCGGATTCCTTTAATCTCTGTTGAAAAAATAAATTGTGAAATAATGTCATCTGGGTCCTTATGACATGGTTTTGAAATTTAATGTGATTCGCAGCCAGAATAAAATCGAAATATACTTCCGATAGAGCAGAGAAAACCTTTTCGAATGATCCATAAAGCAATGCTGAGCAATGAATTTAAAAGGAAAAACTACTTTCTGAATAAACGTAAATGTTTTCGGAAAAAAGACTTTAGAAAAAGAACGACGTGAGTACTCGATCAACCAATTATTGGAATTTGTAGAAGAGGTCGAGGCTAAGTGCGGGACATATGACTGGGTAATTTTCCTAAAGTGAAATATAGTGTTTTAATTAATTGCCGGTTTGCTCAATTTTTGTCAACTGGACCCATCACTTCGCCGGCCTGGAAATCAGACATGTGCTAAAATATTAAGAAACAAAATAAACCATTTTGTAGAGCAGAAAAATCCCTTCCGAACGATGTTTGAAAGGCTGCGAAAACTTGCAATTTTATGGAGAAAATTTTCGTTCGAAAAAAAACGACACTACTTATGGAATGACCCAATACTTTCGGAAGCCTGACAATGTACGAGACAGGTCCTTGAACCAGCCAGTCAAGCCTGGTATCAATTCAGCGAGGCCGGGATGAGAGGCGTGATTGACCTGAGCGCCCACTCTAGGATTATATTAACGGACTAAGCTAGTAGGAGCGCCGCCTCGCCACGGACTCACCAGCTTCACAATAGTAAACTTAGGCTGAGGATCGTAATGGATAACTCTCTAGATATTCTTACACAATTCTGCTCCCACTCCCCACCACTCCGATTGATGAGGGTGCTCATCAGAAACCAGGAGCTCAAAGTTCGGAACGATATATAAAGGAAAACGTACATCAGCGAATAGTGCGAGCTGTTATCAGGGTGCAGCAATGGTGCCGATAGGCTTTCTCGTAAACCCAATAACAGCCTCAAGACGCAATCAAACATGGTTATCTCGTCTGAATGGTACCTATACCGAGGATAACTGAACTTGTCATTCCGCTGAGAACAACACAGTTCTCACTCGTGGATATAACTAACTCTTTTCCTTCTTTTTCAATTTCTTGAATCAACTAAGTAGCGAGTACCCCAGAAGCCACAGAAGAACGAAGAACAGAGTAAGTGTTTTCAACCTCAGATGAGGTTCTGTGGATCAATGGTAAACAAGAGATTCCTTGAAATATTCCCAAACCTCGGTTGTTCTATAAAAACTAGAAAGTTAATTAAAATATAAACACAGTGCAAAGCTATATGAACTTCCAAATGAGAAGAAAGGATTGTAGACAAAATTCACAAGCAGCATGGATCGTTCCACCCCTAGCCTCCCTTTGAAGTCTAATTCCGCCGATCTCTGGTTGCACCCACTACTATGTAATTTTATATGCTTATTCACAGTATCTACCCAACGAATAAAATTTCGCATAGCTATGTAGCCTGACAGGAAACACCGCGATGGATCTGACTGATGTTAAAGAGGTTCTTTGCCAAGAAAAATGCATTCTCCAGCCTAATCAACCCTTCTACAAAAGTACGACGCATTGATACGTCTGATTCCCTCGGATGAGTACGCCTCGACTTAGACGAAAAACCGGAGGTTGAATAAATGCATTTTTTAAATTTTCTACTCTAAGAAAACTTTCTGTTTTTCCGCCGAACCACAGGTGGTCCAAACACGTAATAAAAGATCAAACAACTCAATCTCGTGCTCTGAATTCTTCTCATGGGATAACATTCGAAATCCGAGTACGAAAGACTTTCAAATTGTTTGAAAATGCACAAACGGGTTTCCACAGGGTGACAGTCAACGGCTCGCTTGAGCGACCCAGACCAATCTCATGTAAATATGTATGCAAAGCATCGTGTGTTGCTTGACCATAAACGAATCATCATTCTAGACCAGTTTCTCCACCTCGTCCAATCATTTCTGAACTGGAACCGTACAAAACGAACCGGTCAGTTTTTTTTCTGATACTGCTGAACTGAATTGGTTTGTTCTGGCAAGAGAAATGAGATACAAGTTATATCACAACATAGAAGTTTTGATTAGGACAGCACACGGGGAGGCATAGATAGGAAGGACTCCTAAACTCCACACCAGTGAATGGGAATGGAAAGGGGGAGGGCAACCTGTCGAATATTGAGCTGTGACTAGCCTTCACATGACTTGTCAAAGACGTACGGTAGATGGCCATAATTATACACGTATGGTATAGCCCTGTAAAGCTGATGCTCCAGACATATTACTATTCATCACTCAACAACTTCTTTTGAGGTTTCGCACCGAATCCGTATTCCACATGATGTATACAGGAAGAGCTTATTGCGTGATCATCAGCAAAACTCCAACTTTTCGTACGATGAACATAAAACGCTTCCCTCTCATTCTGAGCTAATTCCATATTTCAACCTGTTTTAATTCATGAATAAATTATCTACTCCAGATAAAACGCAATTTCGTGACACATTCAAGGTCAATCGGCTACATCAAAGGAAACTTTCAAGAAGCACGTCATGACAATTCTAAGTGATTATCGTGAAATAATAAAAGTAGAGTGCCACCTAGTTGTTCAGTGATAAAAAATAAGGAAAAAACGTCCGCAACACTCGTATTTTACCATTCCCAGCTATCTCCAATACCCGCTAATACGAATTTCTTGAAAGCACACTGCGAAAGAATCATAAAAGATAGATTAGTAGAGACGAGCAACAGAGACGCAGATTATGTGGTTGCCACTGCACTCATTAACCACAGCAGATGAGGAGCGCGGTTTGCTGTCTAGTACTATGAGTGGCCCTAGCACCCTGGTAACTGACTGTCGCGGCACGCTAAGTGTAGAACCTTGCCAGTTCAGAGCGCTCCATCTGCCTGCAGAGAGGAGTGGACCAAGCAAAAGGAGCATACAAGGAGCGGCTGAGACGACGGCTGTGGTTCTGGGAACGATAGAGTGCGATAAACGGCCCGATATGGGTGGATCCCTCACTTGGCCGCTTTTTTCTGGTACACCCACAATCATGTTTGATACCCGTACCAAGTCCTACATCTTTTTAGAATCACTCGTGACTTCTGTAGCAAGTTGGCGCCACGGCTCGTAAGAACCTTATGTGAGCAAAGTTATGAATTTTCTGCCTCATGGGCATCAATAGCGGCAACAGTGAGACGGTGAAAAAAGGTTTCTGTCATAAACGAAGAAACGAGCGAACCAGTTTTGCGAATCAAGCGCTCAGGAGGGCGCTAAAAAGGCCCTCTACAGGTTTCACACGATGAGAGAAAATTTTGTAAGCGAATGTTTTTACTGCAGTTCATTCAGCTCCCGAACCTACAAACTCCCCCAGCATCGAGCTTATTAAAGAAACCGGCAGAAAAAGAAGCGACAAATAGCCTACCGACAAAAGAGAGCTCATAGGAAGATAAAAGATTGGACGAACTCCCGCAACAACAACCCCGCCCTCGCCACAACAAACAAATTGCAGGCAATTCACCCAGGCAGAAAACTGGGCTATTAAGGCCCTTGATAATTGGGAAAATCAGTCGAGAACAGCACTCCCCACCACAGCTTTTAAAGCGAGATGAAATTTCGGTTGCATGGTGAACGTTGCAAAGCACCGTTACAGAGGCTAAAAAAGCATAACCTCTAAAACCTCTTAAACTTCATAATCCTACGCATTAGACTACTAACCATACATACAATACCCGCCTTAAGTTTTCAAAAGAAAACGCGGAAAGCGCGGATCCGCGTTTTTTTCGTTTTTTCACTATAACTCGGTTCGTCTTCATCAAATCTTCTTATAAGTATACATCTTTCGAATGAACTCATCGAGCTCTATAAGATGGTTTATTCAAATTTTCAAAAAGCTAACTTTTTACGTTCTCGCATCCACAAAGCACCAGTGGGCACTCTACAGCGAGCGACGCGCGCTATAATTATAACCAGGAGGCAAAGCTGTCCCCAACATAGCTCAGGAATCCACAGAGCTGCCATCTTATTCAAAACTAAATGAAAATTAAGTTGATTCTCTAGTGATCACATTGGCCGTTTTGGTGTCAGTTCAACCAGCTATGATCACCATCGATGATCGGTTGGAAACAAGTTTTTTTAGGTTTCAACTATCTGACTTCACTTAAGAAAATTTCAACTGTTTCGGTGAACTGTATCATCACTGATTAATGTATAAACTCCATACATCATGACAATCAGTGAAAATAACAGTCCTTCCCAACCTTTTTGCCTTTCTATCCAGTCTGACCCCTCAATCTCGTAGCAATTAGTCGCCTCACTTGGATCTCCTAGACAGGTATTGATCGGCCTTGCACAATGATATGCCACTGTATTAACCAGAGGAATTGGATTACATTGTAGTTCTATGAAAAGTGCATGTCTACAGTGTTAGCACTGTTTTCTTATTAATAAGTAAAAGGTAACAAAACGAAGGCATTGCAGTTACTGGCAGTTCATTTCCACAGGCAAATAACATTTATGAAAACCATTTTCCATTTTACTAATTCCGGAACTAAGTAAAAAATCAAGGGTGTACCTTTACAGATCTAAAAATCTAGTATTATTAGTGAATTACCGATCACAACTACCATGTCACCCAGTTCGTTTGGCTAATACAGTGGCAAATCACTGTAGAAGACCTATCAACACCTGTTATGGGGTCTCGGCGAGATGACTAAGTGCTGCGAGACGAGGGGTCGGACATGATAAAACCGCAAAACGTTTGAAAAGGAATAAAAACTTCACTGGAATGGAAATGTTGATTGAATTTCACATATTTGTCTAGTACGATTGCCTCACATGAAGTGAGATTGCCTTCAAATAAAAAAAACTTTATCTTTGAATTTTTAAATTTTAAAGGAAGAGTATGATCTGAAGCTATGAACAGAAAAAGAAAAAGTTAAATTTTGACACTGGAGACTAATGCACTTTTTATAGAACTACTATGCTATACAATTCGTTTGATTGATACAGTGGCATATCATTGTGCAAGGCCGATCAATACCTGTCTAGGAGATCCAAGTGAGGCGACTAATTGCTACGAGATTGAGGGGTCAGACGGGATAGAAAGGCAAAAAGGTTGAAAAAGAATGATAATTTCACTAATGGCGATGATGATTGGACTTTATACATAGATCAAACATGATACAGTTCACCCAAACAGTTGAATTCTGTCAAGTGAAGTAAGATAGTTGAAACCTAAAATAGCTTGTTTCCAAACAATCATCGGTGATGACTACCATAGCTGGTTGAACTGATATCAAAACGACCAATGTGATCACTAGAGAATCAACTTAATTTTCATTTAGTTTTGAATAGGATGGCAGCTCTGTGGATTCCTGAGCTATGTTGGGGACAGCTTTGCCTCCTGGTTATAATTATAGCGCGCGTCGCTCGCTATAGAGTGCCCACTGGTGCTTTGTGCATGCGAGAACGTAAAAAGTTAGTTTTTTGAAAATTTGAATAAACCATCTTATAGAGCTCGATGAGTTGATTCGAAAGATGTGTACTTATAAGAAGATTTGATGAAGACGAACCGAGTTATAGTGAAAAAACGAAAAAAACGCGGATCCGCGCTTTCCGCGTTTTCTTTTGAAAACTTAAGGCGGGTATTGTAGTTTGCCGATCCAGGGAACCTATGATTAGCCGAACAGCATTAGCGAGCCAATCCTAAGAAAAGAAAGTTTTCTATGCAAACAACTTATCAAGCACAGAATGACGGCATCTAATGTGAGTTAGCATATATAAGGTATTCAGGCAAAGATGATCCGGGTGCACAATTTTTGCGCCTGCACTGACCAATACTTTTTCGGGATAACCAAGAAAAAAGCTGTATTCATAATCTTATAAAATTTTGGAATGCGATTAGACCCATACAAAGACTTGCGGGTGCCGACCAATGGACAAGCCAGTATTCTCTTCAACTATTCTGACATCAGTTCACCAATCCGGCAAAGAGGGAAGGTTTAATTTACCCCCCTTTGAACCTCAATTTCAGCCCTCTGTGTTTGAGAAAACAGGGACTGTCATCACTACCTAACCCATGTTGATTCGATCGCCAAAAACGATATAAAATTGTTATGGTGACACGATAAGCGGCACCGTCAGCGTTATATCGTTTTTGGCAACCGAATCAACAGATGGAGGGGGCATGGATCACAAGGACGAACTCTTACAGTACACCCGTTTTTGAGAAACGCGATTTCCAAAGCTGCCGTAAAAATCGAATCAAAGAAGAGGACTTCACAAACGAGTCTGGTGAACTGCTGCTGAGCTAACGAAATCTCGCTCTAGCTCTCTAAAACAAATCAAATCCACTTCATTTTCCTGTCATCCATCACTCGCTATCCAACTTTCACATTATCTCACCAGAACTAGTACAGTTGAAGACCGGCCGTGGACTACTATTTGCATAGGCACACTGGTCGCCGCAGCTAGTTCGTGCTTTTGTGAGCATGCAAATGCACCACTCGCGCTTCGATGCTAAGATCAGATGCACTTAACAGTCGAGTAGCTCTAATCCCCTTATCGTGGTGGTGTCTGAAAATCGGATTTCACGCTGAAACATCAGAGCAAGACCAGTTTACGTTATTATAAGATGTACAATGATAGTGCAACAGAGGTTTTTCAGAGGCTCACTTCGTTTAATCCTTTTCTTGCTTGTCAAGGAATCCTTCCACGCATAATGGATATCAGGGACAGTACAGGAAATCACATTAGCGAAATGGAGTTTTCTCGCGCCAAAAGGCTATAATGAGGAACGAGAAAGAAGGAGTCGTCATTTTTATAGGCAATTCCAGCAGCGCGAAATGGACAAAAAAGAATTTTAGCAGCAACTTCGCTTAGGAATTGTTGGGGCGCTGGTTGAGAATATGCCTCCGCATTCGACGTAGGAGGCACTACACCATTTTAGCGTGACACCTTTTTCTATCAACTCCTTCTAGATTTTCCATATAGGAGTAATGTCGTACACTAATGTTCAGGCAGAAACAGCGCCCGGAGATTCGATGGAAAATAGCAGCGCCACGTTGGTGCAAAGGCGCCAACGCCGAGAACGGATATCATATCCGTACCAGCGCCCCAAACTACTCCCACTGACAAGATTTCAGTTCCGAAATGAGGATTTATGCGGAATAAACAAAAAGAGTGCTAATAGGGATTTTACATGACATGAGAAAAGACACGGAGAGCTCACCAGTTCACAACTCGATCGAAACTGAAATCTCGATTAATGGGCCTGCATCACAGTGCTGCCGCTCCGTTTGTTTGAACATATCCATTCGATAAACGAATAAAAAATTAACGAAGACAAACTTCATCAACCAATTTCAAGGCAATGACTACCACCACAAGTAAAGCGTTGCGCAACCAAGAGAGCTCTGCATCCCAAGCATACCTATAGCCCAGTGAGCACCCTTGAATTGCTTCTACCCTGCTACTGCCATTCTTGACACTCTACAAATGCTCATGGAAGCATGCAGGGTGGAGTGTACTTCCACATAATAAAGTTACGAGGGGGAAGGTAGCAAGGTATTCCGAAGGAAATAAAAGTACCGTATGATATGTCTGCAGCGCCCATTATTGCGGAAAATTTCATTAGAAAAAACTTAGATTATCAACTTCGCTGCAACTATAAACAGACCTTATCGAGCTGGAATCTACAAAGGATGCGAATGGAAAGATTCATAGTGTGGTTAATTGAAAAGAAAGATGAACTCCGACCTTACCATCCAGGTCTACCCCAGTGGTTAACGTGGGTTCGAGCTAATGTAGCGCTATGATTGTGCACCATGGTGGTTCAAAAAGGGACACATTTAATTAAAGACCTACTGCCCACAAAAGGTGAGTTACTCATCTGAGTACCGCGAGGTCTTTCCCTTTCGTAAGTCCTATAAAGCACACTACTTCATCTAGTTATGGATGAGATATCAACAGATAGTATTGGAAAGGTAAGCACGATGCCTGCACATCGGCTGCTCCATACTTCATTTTGTAGGCTAGATATACACTTGAACATCATTTCTGCGTAGTAGGATAGGATGTCTAGCGCATTTTTTGCAGCATTTTTCATCCCGGGTGATGATAAATGCTGCGCGACGTTGTTCATACTACGGAAATTCCCAACTATCGAAGAAATCTTCCTTCACGATATATGCCAGAACAAATATATCAAATTCTGCGCTATTCCAATTCGTTATATTTCAGCGGCATATTCAATCCCGGATGATATCACGTCATCGATTTTCATCTTCCTCCAAAAAGGCAAATAAGTGCAGACCATCACCTTCACTGCGGCTTCGAATTTCCACCTAAGAACTGCCATTTCGGACGGATTATGGAGATTAACTATCGGAATTTGAACCCAAATGTGTCTACCCTCAAAGAAGATCTGACCACCGAAGCATGGCAACACCTTGACAGCCGGGAAACATCTTAAAATTTCTCTTCGAAAAAGGTATAGAGGGACGGAAGCAGAGCGGAAAGTGTGCAGAGAACCGTGAAAATTCCATATCAAAAATTCTCTCGGAGAAAGATAGTCCTATAGAAACGCAGAGCAGAGAATGATCTCAAAACCGGTCTGAAATCTCAACTACTCCACAGCAGAACCGGAAGTCTTGACAGCGACAAGGTCACGTGTCGAGCATATTACGGATAGTTGCAGTGCAAACATACCGGCGACCTCTCGCGGAGCAATTCCTTGGATGGCATAGAAAGTGAGAGTGTGAGCTCTGTTAGAGCAATAAATTGAGGTGAAATGGTGAAATAACGGGGCGAGGGTATTACAAGGAATAAGAAGCAATATGAAAAACGACTTATGGACGCCGGCGATTCATAGCGTTAGGCCTCGGTAATGGTAAACAGAAGCTGTAATGGGCAACTTGTATACTATTAGGTTGGTGAAAAAGTCCTGGGACACTGAGAACTTTTCTTTCAAATTTTAAAAACTTTATTTCTTCGTCATTTCAAATCACAAAGTAATCACCTTCTGCCTCGATAACACCTTGCCATTTTTTGGGCAGATCACGAATACCTTTTCTCCAGAAGGAAGCTGGCTGTGAGTCGAAGAAGCGCGTCACCTCCGATTCAAGTTGAGCTTGATCATTAAATTCCTTATCTCTGAGATTTTGTTTGAGGGCCCTAAATAGGTGATAATCGGAAGGGGCAAGGTCGGGCGAATACGGAGGGTGAGGCAGTACTTCCCAACCAAGCTTTTCCAACTTCTCCCGAGACATTCTTGCAACATGAGGGCGTGCGTTGTCATGAAGAAAGTAAACTTTGTTTCGTCCTGGCCGCTTTTGTTGCATTGTCTCGCTCAACTTCTGCAGCTGATTAGACTAGATGCTTGCGGTTACTGTGGTACCACTTTCGAGAAATTCGTGGCAAAGCATTCCTTGTGAGTCCCACCAACAGCACAGCATCACCTTTTCTTGATGGGTGTCTGTCTTCGATTGAGTCGGAGCCGCTTCTCCTTAGGGAAACCACTGGACTCTCCTGCTATGATTCGCGTAGAAGACCCAGGATTCATCCCCTGTAACGACCCCTCCCAGAAAGTCCTTAATCCGGAATCGACTGAGGAGAGACTGAGCGATGCTCAACCTCGATGACCGATCTGAATCGCTCAGTTCGTGGGACACCCAAGTCGATATAAGTCGAAATAAGTTCAGTGTTATCTACGAATGTGTGGCTATTGATTTGTAACGTCGATCGACCCACGGATCCTTTTTTCGAATTTTAACTTTTTTTTGAAATTGGTGTCCCAGGACTTTTTCACCAACCTAATACATGAAAACAAAATCAACAAGTTTGTACGAAAAAGCACTTGCTTTTCGAAAAGCGGAAGACTTTCAAATCTCGCGACTCGGCGATTTTGCACGCGACTCCGCAAACGTAGACTCCCGTGATTTCGCATGTGATTCCGCAATAGTACGATGCTGAGTTTTCGCACGCGACACCGCAGTCATGTAAATCTGCGAGTCCACGCGCGATGCCGCACTTCTACGATTCTGTGACGCTAAGTCTTCGCATGCATAACCGCAGAATCGTGATGTCTGACATCTGGCTATCCATAAAAGATACCCAATGTCACTGAAGTGCACCGAAATTTATTTATTCATTTATTTAATACACCAAGTGGTGCGCACAAGAGTATTCCAAAAATCTTTGGAATACAGACCATAACAAAATGGAAAGTATGAGAGGAGATGGACAACAAAACTTGAAGAGCCTTGATAACTTGAATCAGAATTTGAAAAACAGCTTCTCCGGTACCCTGCCTTCAGATCCTACCGGGTAACCGCTGATGAGGCCGGCTCACCTTACGGGAGGCCGGAATGGACCTGTTACGAAATCCTTGTTCTTCATTCGGACGCTTTCGAGACGTAAGATTTACAGGGGCTTGCAACCAACTTAACCCATGACTAACGAATCAGTCCGGGACCCCAGGCGGGCAACGAGGGGGACCTCAAGTGAGGACCGGTCGACTTCAGGGTTCCTCACGTGGGCTACGATTTTGGAACCTTCAGCAGGAAATCTGCTTAAGGGAACATGTATGGCACTAAAAAGTGAAATCAAGCCCAACTGGCGAGTACAACTATATCTAAGTCAAAAAAAAGCTAAAAAAAGTCTCTCATACAGAGGCTATCACGCAGAACGTCCAGTACACTTTAGCCAGGTGTGTGAGCGATGGCTCCCGTCATATGTATGGTGGCAGATATTTGTTCCGGGCGCCAGCGCATTGATCTTTGCCAGTGCGCAGCACTTCAGTGAGATGGACACTCAAAGAAATTTTCCGCGCCACGCGCATTATCGACTTCACTACATGCTTTACTTCCGACGGCGAATGCTTTGAGGGAGAGAGAGGTTTTCGCCAACAACCGCCGTCACCAAATATAGCCCTTCTACACTAAAAAGACAAGTGGAGGAACCGAGTGGACAGCTTGCATGCTTTCTTACCTGCGAGAAAAACAGGCCACGCTCATAAGTCTGATTGCGAGGGCTCGTCTAGATGAGAAGCTGCAATCATTTGGCGGGAGGCGGTGAACTTTACAAATGCGTACGTGAGCTGACATAGTCGGGGCAGCTCAAGCTATATATGGACCTTGCCATACATTAAAATTCCAGGATTGTACAAGCTTATAGAGTACATTTCCAAAAACCTGCACTTTTTAATCCGCATTCATTGAGCATTTCCCTCCAGCGGAAATGTGGTCACAGGATTGGTATCGCCTGACTCCATTTTCTCCCAGAAAGATTATTTGCAGAAACATTCGTTCAGTCTCAACATGAGAAGACGAAACTCAAAAAAGAACTATAAAATCACAAATAATTGATCCCATAGACCCCCGAAAATTCGTTCGTTCCATCCTGGGACACGAAAAGTTGTAAATCCTAAAAATCACGATTAACCAGAATGATTCCAAAAAAGCCGATCAGAAGGGGTACAACGAGATGTTCCAACAAAAGCGGGACTTGGGAACTATTTTTAATCCCAAATCCCGCAGTTTAAGGCCAGTATGGCCCATGAACATTGACCTTTTCAGCACGTCGCTAGTATAAAGCGGTGAATAAAAGAACCCTCAACAGAATATCGAATATTCATGAGCCGCGAGACGTCAAGGACATGTACGCATTACGGAGAGCCTCTTTTTGGTCAATTCAACGTCAAGCCAGCCTACTCACTAGTGCAAATTGGGCTCCCTTTGTGTGCTCGTGAACTATCGCCATTTCATTCATCTCCGGCCTTCTTATCGCATGGACTCATGTAGTCGACGCGTCAAAATACATTCGAATTCCTAAACGATTATCGTAAAAGACTGCCATGATTCGGAATCATGGCCATAGCCAAAGCATGAGGCATATAAAACTCATTTTTAGTGACTGGTTCTCTGGGAACGGGGGGTGGGGAGGGGGGGGGGGGAAGGCGACAGCTCGATGTAGGAGAAAAGGTGCTACAGTGTGGGTGAAACAAAATCACCACGAACACCTTTTGTCGCTTAAGGAAAATTGCTTCACTCACATCGGAGCTCCTTTTCCTTTAGCTCAGGCAAAAACCGCAGCCGAGCTGCTGCCCTATCCCCGTGCTCGTGAAAGTACTGGGAAGAAAAACGCTAATACGACGACGATCCATCAGGGGAACAAGAATAACGAATAGCAAGTAATAACTGGAGCGCCACATTAGCGTGTAATGGGTAATACCGCTTTCTCTTCTCCAAACTGATGGCTACATGCGATCCCGAGCCGGTCCTAGCGGAGATTGCTGAGCTTTCACCCTTCAAACCACCATATTCTTAGCGTCAGCTCTCGCAGTTCCATCCAACGTCAAGCACGGGCTGAGATTTCTCAAGGGGGTGAACGGCATTTCGGGAGCAAAACAGGGTTCGTTTAATTTTGCTGACGAGGTGCTTGCTAATAAATAAACCACAAGTCGATAATGATTATCAACACTACGATTACAATCAACCTTTTTTCCCTTCTTAAGACACCATTTTAGTGTACCAACAGCAGGAACGGAATGACGGTCGTATGATCGCAGTCAATCTGAGGATCGTGTTTTTTTTTCAAAATTATAGGAAACGCAACGTTTAACCCTGGTTCCATCTTCAGAAGTTCAGAAACAAATATCACATTACATCTATGATTATCGTTTCAATAAGTACAACCAAGCTACGGTATACACTACCCACAGTAACGTTTGAATGTGCCAGAGATTGAGCTCCTTTCTATAACAGGCCCTCGCGTCAATTCCATGCGACAGCTTATCCCATTCATTCCCTCCATGAACCCCAAACCTGTCCTTTCCTCCACCCTTCCATCAAGCTGCCTATCAAAAACTCACATATCAATCAAAAGCAAAACGTTGAAACCGCTTCCTTTTGGCGAAGCGGTTTCCCTGCCAGTATCTGAAATGTTTCAAAACTCATAGGAAGGGCTTAAACGGAAGAAAAAGAAATGTTACGTTTTAAATCAACAGTACACCGTCTTCCCCTCGATTCCCACGATCTCAATACGATCTCGATAGAATATGGCTTTCGAGAAGCTACTGATACAAAGAAGGTGGCGTTTCTAGAGGCAACGTTAAGGGTCAATAAGCTGGCACCAAATCGACTGGGAGACAATTCTACAACCGGGTCTCATCAATTTTTGAGTAGCACAAAGCGACACCTCGATGATGAGATTCGAGCGCTTCGCACACCCCAGGAAGGGGAAAATGGCGAAGCGACACATTCTCTCAAATCCTTTATGATATAAATTCCGCCTTCTCCTTCTGCCGATTATGATGTCAGCGCATAAAGTGGACCAAGAAGTAGGGAAAAATAACAAGAATATCTCAACAGTAGTACATAGTGAAGAAAGAACGAAATGAAATCGCCAGAAATGCGAGAAATAGAATTAGCAAACTTGTCGCTGGCTTCGGACGCGTTTCACTGCGAAACCACGTCTTTGGTGTATTGATCGGAGTCGTGCGAATCTGTGATGTGGGGCGGCATGCAGAAAGCGTCAAGTGACCACTCAAGAGCGGAGCGTACAATCAGCATTGAAGCGCATATTTTGCCACTATTTGCGCTATGCTCCTGCTCCTTAGCCCCTAGCGTTTACTTGCAAAGGACCAAGTCCCCCTAGTGAGTGAGTACCCAAATTATCCTTCGTCCCGTATCCCCGCAACGCCTCACGCACTGTAAGGGCAAAGGTTCAGTCATTCCCAGGAAAAAGCAACGCTCCATAATTTGCTATGCAGAATAGAGAAAAACTCCAGGAAACAGATATTCAACGGTGTGTTCGGAATGTACGATGAAAATTAACATCGAATGTACGCCGTAATGATGTAAGCACAACGCTGCTTAAACATATTTCATGTGACACATAAAGTACCCTGCATCCGGCTACGCTAAAATAATCCGTGCTGTCCTTATGAGGGGAGAGGGGCTTTCGTAGAATGTTGAAACGCCAGCATCACCAGCATGTCAACGCATTCTATGAATGTCCCCCTCCCCCTCCCATTAAGATGGCTCTAACGAGTCCATTAACTAATGCCTACACACAATCCTTCATGAAAAAGGCTTCACTCAGACAGCGATCCAATACGGAAGTGCAAAAACAGCTGTCGTAGATCAAAGGAAAGCATAACGGCAAACCAAGAAAGACCAATTCAGTACAATATGCAAACTACAACGAGGACTGTATTCACCATTAAGTCTTGATTATGTGGAATTGAAGGCTCGGCTGTTTGGACGGGAAAGGGGGTGGCAATACTTGTAGACGTCGACTAGAAATGACGGGCGGGGTAGCTTATATTTTATATGTGCCATGTGCAAGGATAGTGACAGATATTCATTTTGTCATGTAATTTAGTAGCGTCTTACTGTATTCACCGTAGTAAGAATACACGAAATAAAAGGCGTTACCTTAATCACGTTTGGGGGGGGCAAGATGCTGAATGCGCGACAAAATATGTCCTCACACGACCAACGTGTCAGTAACCGTAGATGTCATAAATATGTACACCTGTATGATACTGTAAAACAAATTCTATTCCCCCTCCTCAACAGCACCAAAAACAAGCCGGAGAAATCTGAACCAATACTATTCTGGACATATGTTAAGTTACCTCGTATTGCTGAAATTCATTATTTCCATTACTGAAGCGAAGCTTTCCAAAATGCTGCCGTCAAATAAAAAAGTATCAAGATATATATACGATATGTAAGCGAGCCAAACGAGGTTGCACCACTATTGAAATGCTCGGAGCGCCTTGCTCTGAGCAAAGCAATCTGCCGAGAACGAATCGATCAGTTTAAGTATTCAAAAAAGATTGTGAGCCATGTCCGATGCGCTTTTGAAACGCAAAATAAAGCTCATGAGAACAGATGAAACGAAAACGAACGGAAACGCAGAAAAAAATTGAAAAAAATCGAGCTGCAAGGTGGAGGCAAAAATGGGAAGAGGTGGTAGTGCTGCGTGTGGAGTAGTTTTCTGCATAGCGACAACAATTAACGGGCGGAGGGACGGGGCCGTTAACAACACACAGCCCAGCTGCGGCGGGCGGAGGACTGGACAACGGGGGAGGGGGCTATCGCTCGCCGGCGGCCACAAGGCTGGCGCGGCGGGTGGCCGCCGCCCTCACCCTGCCTGCGCCAACGCCATACACCGCCGCGGTGCCAGCCTTGCCCCCATTGACGTCTTTGGCGTGTGCTGCCTGCATTTGCAAATTCCCCCTTCGTTAGTTTTAATGAGTGCTGTGGGAACTTGGAACTTTTTTATATTTGAACCCGAATAATATGAATTTGGCATGACGTCAAATGTATTCACAAAGTGCGAGTAGTGTGAATTTCACGAGTTTATCGGCAAACTTTCCCCGGAAACACATTCTTTAGTATATTTGCAGATTTTTACATTCAATTTTTTTATTTTTTCGTGTTCCACCAGGCGTGATAGGTTTGGCTGAAATGAGTTGACGTTAGAATGTTTCAACGGTTTCAGTATCTCAATTAAATCACATTAACTACAAGAATTACACGGCACTTTTCAATTCAATTTGGTGTTCGCATCTAACTTACTTGTTTTCATTTTGTTTTTTACTTGTTTTCCAAACATTTTCTGTTTGCAAAACAGCTGTTTTATAGGGATAATCAGAATCACATCATGAGCTCGTCAACGTTCCAACAAGAATGCGGAACTTGCTCGCTTCACGACTGTTCCCCTCCCCTACTTATAACAGCTTGAATTTTCGCTATTCTTGGAGAGATATATCTCGGGGAATGGATGAAACAATTCTTCTATGTCTAGAAAAAGTTTCACGTAGTGGTGGAATGATTTGCCAACGCAGCGGCTAACAGTCATTCGAAGCGCTTGAAAGAGCGTGGCCTACGGTGGATGAGAGTGTATCAAATTCCCTTACCCCGCCACACACTCTCACTTGCCACGCCCTCTCAAGTACTGTGAAATGGACTGTAATCGCTCCTATTTCACGCTGTTTTCCCTCGTTCAGTATAGGCACCCTGCTTTCTTCAAAGTCTTTTCAAAAAATTGAGCCTTCTGAAGTCAAAGTTGTGTAGTTATGTGATGATTCAAGAATCGAGAGTAGCGCAATGGACAAGGCATAGTTCAGAGCTCCTGACTCGCGCGATTAGGCGTCGTGGCGGCTTAGGTGGAAGGAGAAGATACACACGACGTTCACTCGATTGATCGCCTAATCGACAGACTCTTTTCCTTTCCCCCTGAATCGCGAGCTCTGAACAGTAGATGAAAGTAGATCATCATGCACATCAAACGAATCTCTTCATGGAGGGTGAACTGCTAACACATAGTTTCGGATGGAAGTGAACATAGATTTCAGCTTAGAAGTCATTATTATGCTACTCATGCATAGCTCACTCCGCACGGACGACCAGTTGATCCACTTGACCTTGGTTCCACACTTGAGCTTCGAATGTCATCTACTTTCATCTCCGTTCTTTTTTCTCTTTCATTCTCTTTGCAGGCCAGGTTCAATATTGATCCAATGGTTAACATTTTGGCATAAGCTCTGCTTTCAGTAGTCAGAGCCCGTTTTAATCGTTTATTCTGGAAGAGCTGCTTTCTAATAATTCTTACATACGCTATCGTGCATTTCATTCCATGACTTGTGTCAAGTTCAATACCGAAGAGTCCTGTTTCAGAGGCGATCCGGTATGGATCCAGAACTCCTACGTCAACGTGCTGCATTTCAAAAACATGCTGCACGAACGGTATCAGTTCAACCCCGCACTCAAATACAATTGGTAAGTCTTCATGATATGGCTAATCTAAAATGCTATCTTCTTGTTGCGAATGACCACCGCGATTTACGATTAGCATATTTCCTTTCTCCATCTTTAGCCGTCACCATCGGCCAGCCACACAACATACAATGCCGAAGCAGCCAAGAAAAAGAAGAAACCTGTAGTACAACAAGGCCCCAGGACAGGTAATGAGTTCGTTCTTAGAAAATCATTGTTGGTTAGTTGAGTAACATCCTGAAATTACTGGAAACGTTGGTTTTCAGCTCCAGAATTCGACTTCAAAACTACGGTTTCCCACAGTAATGCTGCTAACTTTGGTACAATGGCGAAGATTGTGGATTATATGAAGGTATTTCCAAGTTCTTCATTATGTATGTAAGGCAAAGCGTTTTATCAGCAAACTTTGAGGTCATTTCATGTTTTCATACTTCGGTACTAGTCTTTCGAGGGAACCGCATGGCTGTTCTTTTCAGCTGATTCATAGGGTTACATTCATGCTTGACGATGTGATGGTTGAGTATGAATGTGGCCTTGTGAATCAGTTTGAATCCCGTATTCAATTTGATTTAGTTGTCACTCCCTCGAAACAGCATGGAAGTTTGTAATTTACCGATCACTAAAAGCGAAACATGCGTTTTCTCTGTCTTCTTATAGTCACTTTATCTATGTTTCTGTTAAGAAACGACATCTAAGCCAGCAACAATGGCCATTGTCTTTGCAAGAAATCTTGGATGAACTGCAAGTGTACGATCTGCCAAAGAGATCGGAAGCATGGTTGAGGGAGGTATGAAATGTAACTTCTTGCGTTTCTATTCGCTTTTGTGTTTTCATTCATTCCCTTTATTTTTTTTTTGGGATCTTTTTGTCCAATGTTTGTACCGTACCAGTTATCTAAACTTACAATTATATTCCTTATTCATTGTTTCGCTCCATGTAAACGTTTTTACAAGCTGTTTATTGAAAAGCCGTCATCCGGTAATTTAGTTTTAGGCTTTGATTGTAATTTTAGCTAGTTAACCAAATACCGTCGTGCATTTCGCGAAAGCAGATGTGAAGGGTTTTTCTTTTGAAAATAACAGCAATCCGTTCCAGGCACTTCCGAAGAATCCAAGGTTAACATGCGATGAAGAGTTGAAGTTCTGTTACAAGCCTCCGTATAAGATTAAGGGCAAAACGTCCTTGGTTGGTTATAATTCTTAGCTAATTTTTTATAATTACTTCATTTTCTTGCTTTCGCTTTCTTTATAAGTGTGGGATACAATTCATGAAGCTCACAAAAGTCAAGGCTCCATTTATACTTAGCGAAGCGATCACAATGATCGCGATTGCAGCAATACAGGTCCTGGGATCAGTATGTTGGTGGTACCGTGCCTTGATGGGCTTGTTGGCATGCTTACAGTAATCGCATCGCAAAGTATCAGTGAAGCCCAACTTGCTATAACGGTCCTTCACAGCTGTGATTGCGCACGTTTCCTATGGGGCATGGCAAAGCCCCTCACTAATTGCCGCTCGGCAAAGAAGTAAATGGTCTGCAGTTTTATATCTCACAACATTTTTTTGAACCATTTTTTTATCGGAGATTTTTTGAATCATTTTTTTATCAGAATTGTTCTAATGTTTCCCTTTCTTCACGTTGACTGTTCGCAAGTTTTGTAGTTTTCTTTTAGGTAGCAGTAGCAAAAAAGCATCATCAGGATGTACGTGGCGGTATTTTGTTGTCGGAACTGAACGATTGTATACCGAATGGAGAAAAGGTTTTGGAGGTGAGAATACTACGTGCATGACCTTCTCGTTAATGTCACTGCATAATATTAGCCGCGGCGTTCTGACATTCGATGGTGAAACATCAATTTAAAGGTCATCATAAGTGGTTTTATGACTGGTGAGCGCGACCTGTAGTTTTGAAGTCACCTGGCATCGATGTATGAGTTGGAAACGATTGATTTCTACTCAGTGAATTACTTGGGGGAGGGACAATGAAATACACACATCTTTCTACATTTTTTTCACTCATCGTGCAACTTATTACTGAGTTATGAGCATTTTTCGCTTCTTCTGCCCAAATGAATTACGATTTCTTTTTTCATTTTTCTGATCTACTGGTTTGAATTCCAGGCGCTCAGCGATCAGATCATTGTCGTGCCGACGCAGGTGAACAAAAGGAAAGATAAAGTGTTCTTTTACAATGATCAAGAGCTGGATATATTCATAGAAGAGGGTAGGTATTCTATTGTTATTGTACAAGATAATTCCAACCACGCCAACAATATCTGGAGCGCGGCTGCAAAAAAAGGAAACTGTTTGCTGACGATTTTCTCGAAATGGTACAAAAAATTTATTGTGGAAGACTTGCGCGTTTGAGAGGTAAGACTGAATTTATACTTGTGCTACGTAAGCGGCTACAATATGTTCGTTTTTTATTTTACACAGCCAATATACTTGTCGCGGAGGCGCATTGCGTTGCGTCCCGTCGGAGAGTGTGAGAGCAGTTTCAGTGTCATACAGAAGTTTGAACTTTCTTTGAAGTAGAGTGATAAGTGACTTAGATGATTTTTTGAAACGTTTTTGCTTTATGCTTCTTGTTCGAGTCTTTCTACTCGTTTCCAGTAGATCAGAAGGTGACTGTGAAAGAATTATGTATGAGTGGACAGTGAATAAGATCATCAATATTCATATGTAGCTAGAAATTTGATGAGTCAAATGGAATGACAAAAGAATGATTCAGATTTTGCTGCGGTTTGTGAGTAAGCTTTAGAGGAGTGACCCAGAGAGACTACTTCACCACTGAGGTTTTCAATGCGATTTTCCCCGTCCCCAGTTGTTGACGAGAAAGGAAACATATGAAAGGCAGTGAGGCACTTTGCATTCTGACCTACTCTTCTTTCAAAAGAGTCTCAGGTGAAAGGAGGAAGAGCATCAGCAGCAGCACTTTGTCTGGGGTTTGCCCTGAGGCGCATTGTATCGGAAAAGGTTTACAGAGAGGGATAAATTGCAACAGTGGAGAATGCTCTGGTCGTAAAAGGTAGCCATTTTTGGATAATTGGCATGCTTGTAACGACGACGCTTCATCGGCGTCAGTTCGCGGTAAACCATCCGTAAAAAGAGCTGGAGAAAATCCGAAGTAGTGTGTAGACTAAGCAATTGGACTAGGGACTTGGGGAAGACAAGCACTGTACAGAATGTTGGCCGTGAACTCGTTTGGAGTTCAACGGTGGAAGAAAAGTTGTCCTACAGAAACCTGCGTTATTTGTTTAGTCCCACACAGGAAACCTGGCTCTTCCTCATGAGGAGTACCTCTAATGCTGATTGGTTCACGCGGTATTGAGGATATGAGATATTCCGACATTTCATCACGGGGCCATATGTTGTGGCGTTGCCATCGTGATGTACACACAACAGGGATGAGTTGAAATGCCCGTAGTGACAGGGAACAGCCACAGTAAGGATTTCGGACGTGAAATAGAAGTATTATGCATTAAAACAATCAGCATACATAGACGAGCTGAGCAAAAGTGAAAGGAGGTTAGTTGGCTCAGAAGGCATTAAAAATGGTGGTAAGAGCGAGGTCGTTTTGAAGAAACTGTACATTCCAAGCGTGATTGAGATCAATTCAGAATTATGTGGGTTCTCCCGGAAGATTGCGGTTAGCCTCATATGTATTCTTCAACTATACGAAACTTCTTCTTTCACCAGTTCAATGTCTAATTATAGTCATAGGCCAGCGGAAACCGCTCTAATGAGCTGTTCTCTGATGGCTGACGTCCATTTGCTGGATGTCTGAAGGAGCGGTGTCGTAATTGCCTAATGGATGGTCGGGTGAGAGGTGCGTGACAAGGGGAAAGCAATAATGAAAGCAGAATGGCGATAGTGACATCCGATCCGCAGACAGCAATTTGTGTTTATGAACGTTGATTAATTGAAGGGAAGGGGTCATATATAACACCGACATGGTCATACGACAGTGAAACCATATGGCCACGGGATATGCCAGTCCGGAAAGTGATGGAAATAGGGTCAACTAGCATGCTACAACTTTTACCATTCTGACCACCCCAAATCTCTGAACAAGTTCCATGTGCTTAACCCAGCCCAAAAAAAAACCTGTCAATGTCAAATTTTTTACTATTAAGCTCAGGGTTTTAAGAGTCGGTAATCAGTTAGTCAATTTTTCTTTACAGAATTCAAACAGATCTATCGCAAAGTATCTGTGGATCATTTGGATGAAAAGAAGATTGAGGAGTACCTTCAAAAGCATGGTATTGACGCCATGAAGGTTGGTTCAGTAGAGTACAGTTGTGGGGGAGATGATAGCGGAACCCTGCCCGTTTTCCATTTCCACAAGACTGTCACACTCATCTTCACACAGAGATCTCAGTGCCTGTAATTCGCATACAGCTCCGCGGACAATACGTCCATTTCGGGGTGGGCGATAACTCGGTGGCCGGACGCGGACGCCTTTTAGACTTCCTGCATCGGGCCGAGGCATTAGGCTTAAGAATTTTTTTCGCAGACCTATAATAAATGCCATATTTCCTACACGCTCAAAAATTTTGGGGTCTGAATATCAAAGGCAAAATGATGCATGTTTTTTACATGGTTGTATTGTAGGATCTTGCACCGAAAAAGCTTGGCATTGGACCGTTGAAACGAAAGACGCCAAAGCGACGGCAGAATGTCAAAGTGCAAAATCAGCATTTGGAAGGCGTATTGGAGGATTACGAATAAGAGCATCGATTCATCGATCGATTGTATTACAGTGGTTACTGTGTAAAATATAGGACGCTGATATGTTGTTGATCTTTCACTGAAAACTTTGGAACCTTTGTTTGTTATGTTGTTAACTTATTTTTAATTTTGATAACTGCTGTTTATCGCCGCAGCTCGCGATGCGAAAGTTACTACAAGGATGCTGAGTTATGGGCAAAAGCTTCGGTGGCGGACGGGACTCGAACCCGCACTTTATCCTTTCCGGGGATATGTGCTAATCCATTACACTACCGACACCACCTTCACCTTAACTCAGCTTTCTGAATGTTGGGGTTCGAGTCCCGTCCGCCACCGAAGCTTTTGCCCATAACTCAGCATCCTTGTAGTAACTTTCGCATCGCGAGCTGCGGCGATAAACAGCAGTTATCAAAATCAAAAAAGTATCAAAATCATTACTAAAGCTTTCAGCTTCACGGTTCGATGCCGATATTGGCCAACCGGCTCAACACGTTATACGTGTGAGTGCTGATAAGCTATGGTAAATATACCATTCAGAAAGCTGAGTTAAGGTGAAGGTGGTGTCGGTAGTGTAATGGATTAGCACATATCCCCGGAAAGGATAAAGTGCGGGTTCGAGTCCCGTCCGCCACCGAAGCTTTTGCCCATAACTCAGCATCCTTGTTGTTAACTTATTTTTTTACTCCATATTTGTGAATTTCGAATACATACAAAGTTCTCATACTGCGCACAGGTTTCCTTCGTTTGGTGTCTACGGAGAATTTGATGTGATTTGTAAATATTTACGTTGATGATGATACTGAATAAATATGGTCATTTTGAGTTGTGCACTTTGAAGTTTAGCTGGGCATATATCCGGAATATTTCTCAGTTGTGGCCTTTAAAGTGGTTGAAAATTCGCCAAATGAAATCTCGTTCGTCATGATCACCCATACCATAATGTATCGAATAAATAATCTCAAAGACATTAGTGCAGCAGGGAAGTGGGCGGGTGGGAGGGGTTCACTGCGCTAGGCTGGGGTGGGCCAGCCACTAAGGTTGCATAGGTGAGAGTCTGTGGTTTGCATTCTTAAACATTCGTAAAGCTCCCGACACCTTTTTCGGACAGTTCGGGAAGAGTAAACACCATTATACGCGGTTCAGGACCACTACATCCCTAGCTACAGTGACCCTTGCTACCAATTTTTTATGAACCACCGTCTGCGCCGTTCACGACACAGCCCTACCGAATCTAACCTCTTACTGTTTGTCACCCCCTCTCCCCCTTTACGGTGCAAGCCTGATGCTTTGCGAATCAGAAGTGGGGACCGCAAGGGTTTTCTTCTCGTTTACCTGTAAGGTCGCGTTCATACTTTGCGGTGCTGGTAGCAAGGCGTGGCTGCATGTCTCTGCGTCATCACCTGTGCCACCATGTCTCGTTGCTTGCGTCGTCTGTGCCCCTCCACCGTGCCACTTTGCCTCGCTGGCAGTGAACGCAGCCACCCCTTGCCCGACGAAGTATGAACGCCCCCCTTCAGCCTTTCCATGAAAGGCAATCGGAAGGCTCTTTACTTCATCTGGGGAGCAGAGGTACGGGAAGACTCCATACAGATGTATTCTATGTGCAATAATAGCAATAATACAGTTTATTATGCTTCCAAGGTTGCCGTAGGGGAATGAGAGCTTTTGTACTGCGTATATTAGAGGAGAAAACGCACGGGATAGCGCACTCACATTGATGTCCTCGGTGTTCGCTCATCCTACGCTACAGACGCACTTTACCGTAATGTGCTACATTGATAGCATGCGCGAGGTGGAACTTTTCGTTTGCGGCTTAATGTTGAAACCACTGAAAGGCCCTCACATTTCACGATACACCAAGAATCATGTTTGAAGAAAGGGGAATGAAATCCAGCTGATCATTTTGAAAATGACATAGATATAAATAATTGACATCCTTTTGAGGAAAAATTAGCAGGCACTCATTTTTATAACAACTTCTCCTGTAGCGCTTACACGATGTGGTTGGAATTTTTATCTTCGATAACTTTTAAGTCAAAACATGAAAATATTCACGGCCAAGATGTTAAGTGGATTAGAGCAACAAGTGCAGCTACTTCACTCGCTACGGCTGAATCCAGCTAGTTCATTCGCAAAACAAATACTGACCATGAGCAACGGGGAAGTCGATCTGAAGTGGTGGGTGGGGATGAGACTAAGAGAAGACAGTGGACAGCTACCAAGGGTCGCTGTGCGCCGGAAATTGGAAAAAAGAGAAAGTTCAGAGAAAGATAGATCCTTTATGAACTTAACTCTTCAGACAGTTAAAAATCATTAACGGAAGTATTAACTTTCCAAATACACCTCCATACATCCGGGTGGGGCCGGGAGGCTCCTACAGTAAACGTTTGCGCGGCCATGTGTAAAATGACGCGCCAGAAGAGGAAATCACGATCCCGGGAAATTGGGCTGCCGATTTATAAGTGAAGAAACCATGTGGAATTTCATGGGAGGGGAGTTAAAACGGGCTACTTTTCGTTTTCGAAATTTTCGGAACTAGCATCTGTCGTTTTTTCATCCCATAGTCAGCACTCTAATGAACCAACTAAATTCTGAGAATGATCGAAATGTTTCGTGTGAGATGCATCGAAGGACAAAGTGCCGGTCTGATGAGTTCTTTCTGGACACGCCACGTATCCGCGTTTTATTCTTAATCAGTGCGCCACGTATTTGGCTGGCGCCAGAGGACCTATAATGCTTTTTTTTCAATTCTGGAAAAACCTCTTCACGACTAAATGACCCTACAGAAGTAAGGCTTTCATATCCGGGCGCGCTACAACAAGCCATCCAGTAACTTGGCACCGGGGCGAAAATCCTGGCCAAAAAAATACTCCGCTCTAAAAATTAGTGATTGGAGATCTCCATCTGAAACAATTCAGATGTTGAAATCGCTGGGTGTTGGGGTCAGACGTGTGGCCTCATTAGCCCGCAATCCATCGTTCGCCAAGGTAGAAGCATCGGATCTTCGGGTATTCGAAAGTATTTGTGGCCGGAATTATGTGAAAACTACAGATATCGAAAGCTACAAAACGGACTGGACAAAGGCTTTCAAAGGTGATCTCGTTTACAATTTGAATTCTTTTCAAATAAACAGTGAAAAGGCGGGCTAGCGCTAGATTCAAT
Organism: Trichostrongylus colubriformis; assembly: GCA_963978905.1. Lineage (NCBI taxonomy): Eukaryota > Metazoa > Nematoda > Chromadorea > Rhabditida > Trichostrongylidae > Trichostrongylus > Trichostrongylus colubriformis. Next base: position 58,793,163 of record OZ022257.1, on the reverse strand, counting down.
CCACGTTTTGCGTGATCAATAGAACCAGTGGTTTCTTCAGGGGATCCGGCATGTGTCTTGTTGCCGTCCTGCACCGAGGAGGTCTCAGCCATATTGGCGCATTGTGCGCGAAGGCGAATTGCCGTCGTTCCACAGGTAAACAGAATTTCTCGCTAGTATACGTCATACGGAAGTCACACGATCTACAAAATTGCCAAGGACTTTCATGAAGACTTCCCAGTTATGCGTGTTTTCACTTCACCTACGAAAGGTAGAGAAGGGCACGAGAACGAAAACTCACTTATACAATCACGGCAATGTGGATGAATAAGTGAGGTCGGGTTCATACTCAGCGCCGACAAGGCGTGGCGCCGTTCACAGGAAGCGAGGCAGAGTGACATGGGAGGAAGTGCACAGACGACACAAGCAACGAGGCGGCATGGCGCAGGCAGAAAACGCAGACACGCAGCGACGCCCTGCCGCCGACACTGCAGAGTATGAACGCGGCCCAAGCACGGTGCGAGAGCAGCCACTCCGCAAGTTTCCACCATAACATAAAATCCTAAGAAGCGCAGAGACACCTTACTGATCCGTCTCCCCCTCTCCACCATGTACGAGTCGGTCGTGATGCGGGAGTGTACGAGGCTGCATCAAGCAAGAACATCATTTTTGAAGGTGACCTGAGGGAACTAGAATGACGTCTCACTTTTGCGAGTTCTCAGCGTGCTTTTCCTGGCTGGCGATCATTATCTTCCATTTTTCAACGTCAATAAATCTGAAAATTGACGGGCTTACTGCCTTCGAGTTGTGTCGTACGCAAAACACATGCTACAATCACCTATAATTCTCCTACTGTTAGATATGTTGACATTTCACTTCGCGAATAGATTTTTCGTTGCCTTTTGCTACAGAACGCAGGACTTTAGTTCACACAATCGCTCTCCGTAATGAATCCTGGCCACGCCTCTTGAAATCACCACTTCTTGCCTGACGACAACTGAATTTGGTCATTTTTTTGCGGGATTTTGAAATTGGTTCACTGAACTCCACACATGACTAGAAGCGCTTGCATATAACCTAAGTATGTGTCAAGCAAGCTAATCTTGGAAATCTATGAACAATGGAAGAAATGTGACTGATTACCGTAATTTCTGAGAAGTAGAACTATGCACAGATCATAGCGCAGCACAGAAAAATTACATACTTCCACAACATCACCTTTCTACCTTCGTTGAAACCAATTATCGTATTCAGGCTGGGAATACTGGCCTTGTTGGCGGATCTGTTCCACTATATGACGAGGTTGTATTATCGATAAGACGTATCAACAAACATTTTGAATTTGATGATGTTTCGGGTGAGTCCTCCACAATAATTCAGTCAAACTGACTTGGCCAAGACGAAATCGAAGACATTGTCTAAGCAAAGGAAATGATAATCTCCTGATGAGTGAACAATTTGGAGAGACATCAATGAAAAAAAGGAAGTCCTTGTGGGCGAGTCCAATCGTGTGATATGTAGCCCGGGAACAAAACCCTCATCAGTACTTAACAAGCTGTTTGCTGATATCTTCTCTCCACTAAGCTGGGTGTGTTTCTTTTTTCCTCAGAAACTTAACAAAGTTTTACAGGGATCATGACTTGCGATGCAGGGATTATTCTTGAGGAACTTGACAATCGGATCAGTCCATATGGGTGAGCGTTTCACTACTCCTAGCCCTGCCCTAATGAGGAAGACATCTAACAGCATATCGTGCTGTTTGATAAGAACGTCTCTAGCAGTTTTGCTGGCCTACATATCTATCCCATCGGACCCATCAAAGCAGCATTGTAGAAAAAGGCTTTCTGTCGCTTTGCTATACACTCCCTTCAGTCCACCAAGGATGTTCCCAATTCCTTAGCTTGGATGAAAAAGTCATACCTCATTCAACCGATGTTTGAATCGACGAACTTAGAGCTGTGATCTCGGCACGTGAAAAAAAAGAGCTCTGATGATCGCACGGACTTTGGTTATAATGATCTCTCCAAGACGCAGAACATCAACTCGACCACGTGGTAAATCTCTGCATCACCACATGTGATCTGCGAGTGAGACAACTGCGATCACTACCAAGCATATGAATGCGTTTGACAAGGGGAACTGAAACAGCGACTTATCGGTACACCTCAATGAGGCTTTCAAGGCTGATCGGGTCCAGCTACCAAGCATTTTCCCTTGACATGCTGAGAATAGCTCTTTCGAAAGTGAGCGCAGTCTGAAATAAATCCACTTGTATCATAGTATCAGTGATTGTGGGCCAGTAAGTCATGGAACGACGCGTTCATGAATAGTGACATGCTGAAGTGTCTCTGGCGGAAGTCACAAAGGTACAGCAAGATTTTCAAGGAAGGGACTTCGGCTCAAAGTAGATCTACACCTCACCTCACAACTGACTCGCGTTGACTAGCTACTGCATTGCGAAGATACCAAAAATGAGTAGCAGAGATACAATTCCTACAAAAATCATCTCATTCTTATGCTATGCTGCACATCACTTATAAAGGGAACTGTGCACCGAAATTTGTTTTCCTACTTCCATCTCTCTACTCTCACCGAAGTTCCACAGAAAACCGGAATCTGATTGAAACACATCCTTCACTCGTCCACGCTAGTACCGTAGACGGGGCCAAGAAAGCTGTCGAGCAAAGCGACGGCATGGAAGCAATCTACACTGGGCGCGACCTTTGGATTGAGGAGATCAGAAGCGGAACTACCGCCACCGCTTCGTTCGTTGGCCTTCGTGGCTGAGCCCACGATACCAGCATGAACAGGTTTTTAAGGGGATGTGTCTCTGCGAGTTTTCATTTTTTGGGAGTAGAACTTTACAGGTGGCCCTTTGCCTTATGGCATAAACGAGAACAACATGCCGCATGAAAGTAAGGGGGAACTCAAATTCCCGTGAACGATTCCCTCAACAGCTGAAGTCTTTTTGGAACTTTGTCTACTGTCCTTACAGCTCTGACACCATGGCAATTTTATTATTAATCTGGTTCATGCATTTTGAGCAAGAAAGAGCTTTACCAACGAAAACGCATAATGTCACGCTCCGCATGGATATAACGGGTGATCTTCTTCTTCTCCCATGCGTTAGTCCCATGCCATCGCATTGTTCTTGCGATATCGCCACTTCTTCCTATCTACAGTGTCCTCTGCCGTAACTTTCATTCTGGTGGCGTTGTTCTAGATGACATCCCTCCGCCTCGGATATAATGGAAGTGGAATGAGGATCACGGTATTTCGAGTGTGGTTCTATTTCGAGTGTGGTTCGAGGGGGCTAGTGATGACCACGCGAAGATCGCGAAGCTACAAGTGGCGTCGCACGCCGCACATGCGCTACGAAAGCACAGCAACGCAAAGATAAGGTCATCATGTCATTGCCGTTGCCGAGCATTCGACCGCTCTCGACAGTGTGGTCATGACTGCCTCCTCCTGAAAAGCATCAAGCACCCCTTATAGTTGGACTCCATGAATAATCTGCGACGTGTTTGGTACAAGTATACGGCGACCTGCCTCAGCTTGTTGATATGCTCGCTGGCGTTCACATGCTACAAGGCAATGATAGGGAAGTTCAGGCCGAATGTGAAAAGATTAATGAATATGGAAGCAGAGGTGCTCAGTAGCATAAATATGAAGACAAAATGGAATGAAACGGTCAAAAACCCGAGAAATATGATCCTCTAACCGCCCTTGATACTCGAAGGGCGGGCTGAGATGAAAAAAGGGGCGGGGTGGGAAGAAACTGCCGGCTACCGTCGCAGAAGACGCCCCTTCCAAAGTTCAGAGGTGCTTCCCAAACGTGGAACATTGCAACATACAGTCTTCCCAGACCCGTAGTTTTTATTTGGGTGACTTATATCAAGAGAACTCTTTACACACATTACGCCTATCACATATGATAGTGGGATCTGTATTGAGAGTAGGTCGATGCAACCTCTATCGCGTAGCCTAGTATAAGTACGACTTCAAATGGAACGGTAAAGCTGCTGCTCTGAAAATCAGCCTTTGACGAACTGTCAGTGATATTCTGACAACCCATTTCAGACGAATTGCATGCGTCTTGTGGTATTGCTAAAGGTTTCTCTTCCAGTTACATGATGCCGTATGACCTTGGTGCCAAAGGCTCATGTATGATTGGTGGGAATGTAGCAACAAATGCTGGCGGTATACGGTTACTACGATATGGCAGTCTTCATGCACATCTTTTGGGATTGACGGCGGTGAGTTTCTATTCCGTCCAGTAAACCCAGTCAGTATAGGTTACGTATATCCAGGTGCTGCCCACCGAAGAGGGCACCATTGTGGAGTTGGGCTCAGCTCACCGTAAAGACAATACATCTTTACACACACCTCATCTATTTCTTGGTAGCGAGGGACAATTGGGTGTTGTGACGCGGGTTGTAATGAGTACCGCACCAAGGCCGGCGTCCGTACAGAGCGCCATGTTGGGTGAATTTTTGCCTCCTTACTTGATAAATAAATTATATTTTTCAAAAATTGTGTTATAGGAGTAGATACATTCGAATCTTGTTGTAAAGTGCTTCGACTGGCCAAACGCCATCTGTCAGAAATCCTGTCTTCGTTTGAATTTCTCGATCGTGAAACGATGATCGTTCTGGATGAGGCACTCGGTCTAAAGCCAGTACTCCAATCAAATCCGCGATTCACATTACTTATAGAGACTTCGGGTTAGTCCGTTAAGCTTCGTGATCCAACGCTCTATACTTCGACTATACATGAAAGCATCTCTTGAGGTTCCAATGAAGCGCACGACTCCGAGAAAATGGAAAAATTCCTCGATGACTGTATTAGCAGCGGAACAGCTTCTGATGGTGTTCAGGTGAGGATCGGCGTGTTTGGAGAACCATTGCTGCTTCAACATAATCCAAGTCGCTAGGCCGTAACCACACCAGAACGGTTGTGCATAATGTGAGGGGGTGAGTACGCCATCCAACGGACATAGGTAGGATGGCAAGATTTAAGCACTTAATGGCGTCTCCAAGCACGATCCAGCCTTTATGTGACCACCACACATCACAGATCCGCGCGGCTCCGATCGATATGCCAATGACATGTCGTGCGGGGAAATATTGGGTTGAGGAATAAGTCCTCGCGGTTTTTTTCAACCCCGTTTTTCACATTGTTCTCTCTATCTTTCGGCGGAGCTTATACATGTTTTCGATAGAGCTTTTTTTGCTCTACAAAATGCTCGTATCCGTTTCTCGATTCTCTCGACTACCAAATATTTATGAGGTTTGGAAGTAAAGTAAGCTGAGGGCAAAAAATTGGCACTTGCGCACCTCATCTTTCTCGTCTGCCATCGATGTCAAAAAGTTTAATTGTATATGTTTCGATAGAACTTTCTCAGCTCTACAAAATGATACTACTTTTTACTCAAATAGCTTTACTTTTTGCTGTTTTTAAGACTCACAAATGCAGTACTCGCAAAAGTGTGCACTTTCGTTAACCACTCCTTCTCGCCTACCATCGGAATTGGAGAGGATGCGCATACATGCATTCGATAGAGCTTTTCTTGCTCTACAAGATGGTACCTTATTTGTTTTGTATCTTCTCATATTTTAGCATTTAGGAATAGGTATCTACCTGTTTTTCAACTCGAAATTGCGTTATGAAAATAAACCTTTTTGGCGGGTTGTCTTGTATCGTTCGATAGGGCTCTTTTCGCTCTACAAGATAGTGTTTACGGTTTTTGTTTGAACTAATTTTTATCATTTTTCAGATCATTTGAAAGTCGACGATATCGAGCATTTTCGACAAGATGTGTCAAAAATGCTCGATATCGTCGACTTTCAAATGATCTGAAAAATGACAAAAATCAGTTCAAACAAAAACCGTAAACACTGTCTTGTAGAGCGAAAAGAGCTCTATCGAACGATACAAGACAATCCGCCAAAAAAGTTTATTTTCATAACGCAATTTCGAGTTGAAAAACAGGTAGATACCTATTCCTAAATGCTAAAATATGAGAAGATACAAAACAAATAAGGTACCATCTTGTAGAGCAAGAAAAGCTCTATCGAATGCATGTATGCGCATCCTCTCCAATTCCGATGGTAGGCGAGAAGAAGTGGTTAACGAAAGTGCACACTTTTGCGAGTACTGCATTTGTGAGTCTTAAAAACAGCAAAAAGTAAAGCTATTTGAGTAAGAAGTAGTATCGTTTTGTAGAGCTGAGAAAGCTCTATCGAAACATATACAATTAAACTTTTTGACATCGATGGCAGACGAGAAAGATGAGGTGCGCAAGTGCCAATTTTTTGCCCTCAGCTTACTTTACTTCCAAACCTCATAAATATTTGGTAGTCGAGAGAATCGAGAAAGGGATACGAGCATTTTGTAGAGCAAAAAAAGCTCTATCGAAAACATGTATAAGCTCCGCCGAAAGATAGAGAGAACAATGTGAAAAACGGGGTTGAAAAAAACCGCGGGGACTTATTCCTCAACCCAATACAATCATATCCTAATCAGCAGATAGAATAGCATTTTCTCATTTTCGCTCATTTCATTTCGATATTCCTCATTTTCTCTCCTTTCATTTCGATATTCCACCTCCGTTTCTCATTTTCGCTCCTTTCATTTCGATATTCCGCCCTAAATGTACAGTCAGCTTCTTATAGGACCACCACTACTACCAAAAGGCAATGAAATCTGCCATCTCCAACCTCATTTTTCAGGCCAAATCGATCGAAGAATCATCTGCAATGTGGCGTCTACGAGAAAGTGCGCCGTTAGCTGTGGCTGCAGATGGGTTCGTCTACAAGAATGATGTCTCCCTTCCTCTGAAGCACTTCTATCGCTTGACCGAGGTGGGCACGCAGCGGTGCTCCATATGATACATGAGAATGCATATAGGATAACAAAGCTTTGATATTTTAGGAGATCAGAGCTCGATGTTCTTCACTCGCGAAGCGTATAGTCACCTATGGTCACCTTGGAGATGGAAACAGTCATCTCAATATTACTGCAAAGGAGAGCAGCAAAGAAATATATGACAGGTAATAATCGAAACTGTGTAATAAAAACAATGAAAACTAGTCTATTTTCATTTGAGAAATATGCCTACTCATAAGGAAAGGTGTGTGCCCGGGGAATGGAAGTACGGTGTTTTTGCGGTGAACTCGAAGTCCTAGCACGGTAGGGTATAAAGTATCTGCTGTATTGATCAACCTAAAGTAATTATCACGGAAAATGAGTTTTCTGTTGTCCATATACTTATGTTGTATTTCTCTGATGTGGACCGCAAGCAAGTTTCACGCGAAAAATATAAATCCGGCCAAGATACAGCACCACAATGTCTCGGCCGGGTGGGCGGGGCCTCCAAGCAAGTGCCCACCCCGTCGTCCGCTGTGGTCGGAGACGCTTCGTAAGAACAGGAAGATACGTAAACAGTCCCACTCTCTGTTCCCAACAGCGGCGGACGACGAGGCGGGGCTTTCACTCGGAGGCCCCGCTCGCCCGGCCGAGAATTAGGAGAGCTGTATCTTGCCGAATTCTCACTTTTCGCGTAAAACTTTGCATGCGGTCCCCATTAGGCAAAAGCAACATAAACATATGGGTAACAAAGAGACTCATTATCTCGTGGACAATGCCTTCAACATCAAGTGTTTCCATGATAAGCACATCCACCAACTGATGAGATAGTTGGTCTCATAGCTAATCTGGAGAGGTATTCTCTGTACTGCCGATATCTTGAGAGCAGTAGACACCTTTCGAAAAAACTCTTCAATGCCTTCTCTAAGAGACCTTTCTGAGACAGTGTTGACTCTGTAACCATTAAGTAAACACAATACTTTCAGCCTCTATCCATTCCTTTACGAATGGGTGAACGCGCACGGCGGATCCATTTCGGCCGAGCACGGTATCGGACAGTTGAAGCTACCGTACGCCACTCTCGGAAAGTCACCAAAAGAAAGGGATTTGGTGCGTCGAATCAAAGCAGTCTTCGATCCGAACGGAATCATGAATCCTTATAAAAGTTTCTAGTGCCTGTTAATTAGTCTTCGTTCTGTTGAGTGAATAACTATGTTTTTTTGTTTTGGTACATTATGCAACTGTGATCAATTCACCATAAACAGAACCCTTGGAAACTGCCTTACAGCTTGGTTGCTCAAAACAGTCGCAGTCAAGTGCGAACACCCAAAATTAACATAAATAGTTCGTCACTCCGGCGTCTACAACTATATCGGGAACTGTTCAAACAAGCTTCCAAATGTTGTATGCACTGTACATAGGTGTAGAGTAAAACGCAGACTGTTACATTAAAAGAAAACAAGGGATCCATGGAAGGGTACACCGAGAGTCGAGGATTCCTCGACGGGGGTCGTATTTGATCGAATAGGAGGGTGGGGGGTCGTACCATCCAGAGGTCAGCGATAAGCACTGGACTCTAAACTTTCAATAAGCAGCTGACAAGCGAAGGGCATTTCATTGCAAATCCTAAGCAAGGGAAGAGGGTCGTTTGCCGCCGTAGATAGCGGGTGAGGAGAGGGGGGGAGGAGGGGGGTTGTACTGAAGCGGCCATCTTCCTCGACACCTGGGAGTGCCCTAATCCAAGGAGCAGTTGTATCACGCTATTTGCGTTGAATGTACGTCCTAAGCTCTCTGTCGAAGCTCCAATACTGACCGCCCGTGCCCACCATTCGCCGGTCAATGATCGCATCAGGTGCAATGCATCACCACCGCGCATCACAGATCCACTTGCGCACAATCAATGAGCCAGCGATAAGGCGCGCCGGAAAACCGCGATAAGGCGATGTCCGAAAAAGGAAGAACAGGCAGTCGAGGATGCTATTTCTCTGGTTGTTTACTGTTGCTATACTTAGCATGTCCGAGTGCTAATAGAAAAATCGGTCAAATTATCGTACAACTTTTCTGAGATAACAGAACAGGTTGATTGACATACTGGTGATACTGGCTACTAGTCGTCAAGTTCACCCTGCATCGAGTAATCGATTATGGAAAAAGGAAATGAAGCTAGCGTAACACAGTATGCTCTCCCAAACGAGCCTCTGACATTGTCTTCCCTCGAGCGTCACTGTGAGTCACAGTGAGTCACTGTCTTTACAGGAAGCGCGCCACTCGTAAGAACTGCATCTGCCTACTGATTGAGTTCAAACCTAAATATGCTCATGGTTGCTTCGAATTACTTTTCATTTTGATGGGAGGGGTCTAACAGCATCTACTATAGTCATTCGTATAACTTCGAATAAACGAAAAGCTCATCGATCAGCTGCACAAACATGGCTGGCCGTTCACGGCGAGCTCAGCAACTGTATCGGCTCAATTTGTTCAGCCGCCAATGGCAACGTTGACGTTGACCATGCTTTCACCCTCAAGCTGGTCTCTATTACGGCCATTAATGACACTGCTAACAAAAGCTGTGCTTCGAAATATTCCTTTAAAATTTCATGAGTTAGTGACGAGATCGCTCCTCTTCGTTCAATCCTCTTTACTGTGCGATTGCCGTGCTTTTTCTTCCTTGTATCAGTTACCTACGAGAGGTTGAACCCTTGAAATTGTCACTGGACCATCCACTAGTTTTCATATGCCGCATGATTTTTCTATGGCGATTGCATGGTTTTCTGAATCGAATCTATTTCTCATTTTTTGGGCCAATCGATTGTCATGCACTATGTACAGGACACGAGCAAATCAATTATTCCAAAGGCATGCTTCTGCTACTGATAGGCCTATTCATTGCCGGTTCCCATGCGATCACAGAAGAGGACATTGTTGTGCAGTATATAAACATTTCAATGGAGTTGGTAGCGGCAATGAACGGCACTGGTGCCGATGAAGCTGAACTGCATGAGGTGGGTACATCTCCCAGATTTGTTCCGTGCAACTCTTCACCAGTTATCATACGCCAAACGTCAATCACACACGATCAGTCCTACGTTCGATCACTATGGTAAAGAAATCGTTCACGGGAATTGGATTTTTTATCCCAATCTTACCTCCCTCCAACACAGTTATTACTTACTATGGGCCACATGCACTATTTCAGCGGAAATCCCAACGAAAAATTTTGTCCACGCAGGTAAAGAGGGCGGGACCGCGGGACCAAAGGACCTGGAGCAAAGTGACGATGGTCGCGTGATCGGTGATGCGTGTAAAAGCAAATTCAAATCGATCGTAAACTTTGGACTGTGCACCTCAAAACTGGCATATGAAGGGCATATAACCTGCGGGAACTCAGAGAGACTGTTTTTTTCTGGAATTTTCGAGTTTTAAACAAAACAACACTCCTTTTCTGTTTTATTGTAGTTCGCTATCTTCATTTTGAGGGCTAATAAAATCGAAGAATTTCTTTAAAGGTATATTGTAAGTCGTGTCCGCTACGGAGGTCATCTGTGGCTGGCTGAAGGGGAGCCGCATTCCATTTTGTGTAAGCATGGATTTTGGAAAATTGAACATTACAAGTGTTGATCTCACAATCTCACACAAATTCAGTAGGCATATTGTGCTTCATTGAATCATTTGCGATTATTAATCGATGACGGGGACTGGGTCACGGTACTGCTTTAGAAACACAATTCCCATGTGTATATTATTATACATTTTCCGAGGTGCGCAGTTCCTTCCCCCATCTTTCCACCGCCTTTTTCAGAGGTTAAGAGGGTAATAATCTTCCATGATTCAGTAGACGGCACCTTTCTGAAGTGTTGATTTGAGAACATGCGCTGTATGTTGTGGAAGGGAATGTGCGTCAGGATTTTCCAACTAGGTCACCGCGCCTCGCGCGTTGCGTACAATTGACCCAGTTCCCAACAGAGTGAGGAGGTACTTGTTGCGTACGGTGACGCAAGTGGAGGTGAAATTGTTGGCTGGTCTTGCCGCCCTTGTAAACAACAAGGGGTGCCAAAAAAGTGATTTTTGTCCTCCACTTTCAACCCCACATAAATCTAACTTCGGCAAATTCCGACCAGGTGTTTTCATCCCTGAAGTAAAGAGCAGACCTCACTCTATCACTGCTCTCCGTCACAGCCTTCTGCACGAGCAGGAAAGGTTGCTTGCTCCGAGTGAAGAAGATATGGCACCTCAACTGGGCAAAATCCGAAAACTTCGTCGCCCTCGTTCGAAACCTTGCTAAGGTCCGTTCACTTTGGGAACCTGAGGGGATTCATACTGGGTGGTGTTCTTAGATATTCCGTTTTTTTCGGTTTCCCAATGCCCTCCGTTTCCAAGAGCCAGAACGTGCCAGTACCACTGAAACCCCTCCGGGGACAGGTTTGAGGCATGGAAAATGATCCTTGGGATCATAGCAGCCTTGTCCAAGCAGCAAGGGCTCTGTGTCTTTCATGATCCGAAGGGCCAATCCTTTGAAAGCTTCCCACAAAAGACCTACCACGGAACGTGGCTCCACTGTTTTAAGGGGTTCTTAATACCGTGGGTACACTGAAGCCCGACTGCGCCGCTTGAAGGCTCCATATTTTATGAAAGTGAAAGTAGTGAGTCTCACCTTGTTCCTGCTTTCAGAGGACCATATCGGGAATATTTTGCCTCGGAACATTTATCTCTTTCGTTTCCCTATGTTTTGTATAATAGGCCGTGAGCGAAATTACTTTTTTTTGCCCCCCCCCCTCTGTACAGGGATCGGTGGGGATCGCAGAGAGGAAAATCTTTATGACATTATTGTTGGGTCTGCTACGTGACGTTTGGTGAGTTGTCCTTACTACTTATGTGACCAGATAAAGGGAAAGAGGGGTCGCCACTGATCAATGTCACTGGTATACGCCTCATGCCCTAGTTCTACTCAAAATGTAGAAAAATTGAGAACAGTCTATAGAATGTCCCAGGCCTGATTATAAGAGCCCATCAAGACAGCCCAACAAGACAAATGAGAAAGAACACGATGTGGTGGGTAGACTAGCAACAGAACAATATAGGAAAAAGATCACAAGAAAGTGATGGATAAAGTAGCCGCAAAAGAAGAAAAGGGGTAGGCACATCCGCTACTAGATGGTCGAAGGGTTACCGGGAAACGTATGAGGAATCGAGTCGCTACTAGATGGTCGAAGGGTTACTGGGAAACGTATGAGGAATCGAGTAAGGAATCGGAATCGAGGGAACCTGCGCTGGAAAAGGCTCTCCTCCCCAACAGCTCAAATCTCTTGAGTTAGCGACAGCATAAAAGTCTATTTTAAAAAATCGCTCAATGAAGTGAATGTTGAATGGTATGTAAACTGAGCCTTATGTCTGACTCGAAAGGCTAATTTCATTTTTGTCACGACAACATAGAGTGAGTAGCCCTCTTCAAAAAACGCGTGTTTTTTTTCTCTTTACCAGGTTGCCTATTACAATCTCAAGATTGCACCACAGCAAGCTGGACCACTTTCGTTCTCTCCTAAGTAACGCTACTCAAAGACTCACCGCTTCTGTGCGTCTTTGATCTCGCTGTTGACTAGGATGAATAAAACAGTTTCCGAGTAGAGGACGATGCCATTGTTCACTGTTTCACACAAGTTATTCCTGAAAAAGTCAACATGAAGGAGAGATCAATGCATGGGATCCTGATAAGAGTTTTCATAGGGCTTCTTCAATTCTACCGCATGGATACGAGTGTATAGGTGTATGCCATCAAAACAGAAAGTTCGCGTGGCGTGCTGAGACGCGTGCGAGCCAGGGACGCCGTATCTGAATGAGTCCTCCTACCTTCGTGCTCTCATCCAGAAGGGAGGCATCAAGCAGTCGCTTTAAGACTCAAATACATTCGATGATTACTTGATGGTCTCCGCTCGCACGCAGGCCGGATGCGTGACGCAAATTTTGTGTCTTACTGGCTCACACCCCTTATGCACTTATCAAGGGCGCGTGCCGTATGTTAATATGTATCGTACAGCAGTACATCGATCGAGTGCAGTACATAGGTATCGATTGGCACCGAATCTCTCGATCGTAACTATAAACCAGATGTAATGCGTGCGGATGTCTTAAGCACGTTCATCCTTTACTAAATGCACATGGTTACCTACGTGATTAAAAAGGTGGTGATCAGCAGGTCGTATTGCTATCATGTAGTGATCGAAATTTGCAAATGCAGTGTTTCTCATTTGACTGCCCGCGTCGCATCCGCACGCGTCATTGGCACATATGCCACAGAGAGAGGCTGTTGCGCTGTCGACATTGCATAGACAACTTATGTATGTAAAATATTGTAAAGGAAATCATTCAGCTCGCGAAAGACATCGTTTACCATGGAGAAAATCAACGTGAAATTCTGAAACTGTACGACACCTATATGAAGGACAAAAATGACACCATCAAGGAGGCTTTCACCAACAACTACGCAAATGAAAAGTATGTAAATTATTTTTTTGTTGTATTCATAGCACGTGCTTGATACTTCAAGGCGACTACAATGGGTAAAGAGTCGTATCCATACCGTGCTTGGTTACTACCTCACTAAGGATCAGATAAGAAGGGTGAGTTTTTCTTTTCTGCTAGGCATCATTACGACAGCATTCCGCACCACGGCATGTAGAGCCACGCTAGGAGCGCTCCATGTAGTTGGGTCCTGAGCGACTCCGTGTTCTATGCCTAAGATAAGGCGCGGAACACGGGGATCGCTTTGAGACCCAGCTACAAACGGCACCTGAATCTGGCACGCGTCGCGTCCCAAACCGCGTTTCGAAATTCCTAGCAGTAAACATCCAGTGGTGAGGCAGCGTCAACAGTTTTAGAATTTGCGGAATTGCATAATTGCGGAATTTGTGGAATCATCAGATAGGTATGGATTGGGAGAACTGCGGTATTTGCGGAATTATGGGAAGAAATGAGATACGTATCGATCGAGAGAATTGTAAAATTTGCGGGAAAGCAGAATCGTGAAGTTTGCGTAATTGAAGACATCTTAATTTTTTTAATCCTCTCGTTACTTCGTGGTATGGAAATCAATACGTATCTGATGCTTTTCAGTTCCGCAAAGTCCGCAGTTCTGCAGTTCCGCAAATTTCAAAATTACGCACACTGTCTGAGAAGTACTTTCTCTGATTCTGCGCAAAAAGGACCGTTTTCATGCAGACGAGCTTACGCACTACTCTAATAAGAGCACCTTTCAGATAGAAAGTGTACTGGAGCAAGAAGTTCCTAAAGCAGGATCGGCGCAAGATCTCATTGCAGCTGTGGAGGAGGAAGTGGCCAAGGTAAGAGTGGATTTCACCCGAGATTTCACCCGAATTCGGACAGGCCGGAGAGCAGAGGAGCTTTGTGCTTCCAATGTTCCGATAAAGCTTTATTTGGAGTCATTTTTCGTTCAGGACATAGGTGAGAAGAAGGCCAAAGAAGTCGTGGAACTGGGGATCAAGCAACTACGTCTACTCGACAAGCATCACGTTGGATGGCTCGAAAAGGCCAGCAAGCTCTTTTTCTCTCTGATTAAGCACGATGAAAATTGAATCCGAAGGAAGGCAGTGCACCAGAGTGATTCTACTTCCTCTGTTCTTTGTGTTCTATGGATTATTCACGTTTAGATTGAGCGATTTAGCTATTACCTGTATATAACTAGCAAATTGGCTGCGTTCATACTCAACGCTCGATTGATCTGTTCCAAACTCTTTTTTCTGGCAGGCTAGGCGGGGCGGCCACGTAATGGGTTCGTATCTCTTCCTTATAGGGTATCGCCCAAGACCAATCCCTCGATACGTCGATCTGTCTATCCCTTTAATCTTCTGATCAATATGCGCTTCTTCTGCCCAACATCCGATACGCCTTGATCGCTGGGTATGAACGCAGCCTCACAGCGTTCAGACAAATCAGGGTCTCCATGCCAGTTATTGGTCCAGTCACTAAATATCGGAAATATTGCACATTCTCCTAACAGCTCCTACTGCTATCAATTCACAAACTGAACTTTGATATTGACGTCTCGAAAGCAATAGTATTCAGGCCATAATGACGCGAATTGGAGCGGTTTTTTCAGTCCTAATAAGTGGATAGCATTGACACACGCGGTCTTTCTACGTACCGCACGCACCGCCCATGAATGTGCATCAGGACCGCTCAATTAGGTCACCGCGCTGCACGAATCTGGTCACCGCACGCTACGGGCATAGCTGGTTACGCTGTGAATTGACTGCTAGCTAAGGGTACAGCAGCCATCTTTCTGAGTGATCTGACCCACATGGGCAGTCCTGCCGTACACCGCTCCTACTATTAGCAGCATCAAGAAGTATGGTGGATGATGTGGTGCAGCAATAGTCAATACGACGACGCGCGCGATTTTCCGCCGTGTCATCTACCGCGTCTGTAGCAAACACACGACGCGTGCGTCGCCCTTGAGACTTGGCGACGCCGCACCATCTCCTTGTGTACTACATACACCGACCACTCATTCTTTACTGTAATATTTACGCAAACCTTACTTGACGCTTGTACAATGGATTATATGTCTATGAAACCATTTCCGTACTTCATATCGCTTCTTTGTATACACATTCAAGTAAAGGGTGTCGATTTTGCGCACGCGAAATAGAAACTATCAAATTATGTATAATATTGGGACGATTAGGAATGTCAAGAAGTTCATAGATGTGTTTGATTTGAATGTATTTTATGTCAGCTCTAATAAACTGTCGAAAACTTATTCACGCTTGCTTCAATACCTATAACCATCGGGGGAGAAGAGAGGGGATAGGCTATATGTTAATGAGAAGGAGTTTAAGGTAAGCAAACTACTTCTAAAGTAGTCCGGAGCCCTCTTCTTAGGCTGCGTTCATAACAAATTGAATGAGAGTTTCGGCGCATTCGCGTCATGCATGAGATACGTATCGACCAGAAAATGAGAGTATTGGCGCATCCGCGATTTGAGAGAATTGGCGCATTCGCGTCATTCATAAGATACGTATCGATTTAGGAAATGAGAGTATTGGCGCATCGGCGTATTTGCGGATCGGCGCATCCGCGATTCGAGAGTATTGGCGCATTCGCGATTTTGGATATTCGCCATAACAGAAAAAGATCAAGAAATGGAAAGAGAAGAAAAAAATACCACACGTTGGCACGCGCCGCGTTCAAAAGAGTAACGTGGCACGCCAATTCTCTCGGATCGCGGATGCGCCGATGCGCCAAAACTCTCACTCGATTTGGTATGAACGCAACCTTACGCGACTTTTGCTGAAAGGCACATTCCAGAATCACTGTGGTATGGCACTTTACTTCCGTGATTCTGGAATGTGCCTTCAAAAGCACCAGTAGGGGTAAGGGGAAATTGGGATATGGGAGTTCATGTCCTCTGAAAACGAACTTTCTACTTCAGAGGAGGTCATATGCGGCAAAAATCGGATTGAAAAAACGCGGCCTGGGGTCTTATAGCGACCCCACAGCTCGGCATGCCGTTATGCGGTTAGCGGTCGAGGGAGTCGCTGTGGAGAGGCGGGACAACGATCACGGCCGGCTGATTCAGACACTTGCCTGTCTCTAGTCCACTCCGGCTAGTGACGCAGAGGATGAGAGAGAAGGGGGATTTTTGGGTTCCTATTCCCCGTTTTTTTCCGCGGTTTTATGTCGCTCTTTCTCTACCGCTACATTGCTGAGCACATCTACTACCATATTCCACAGTCTGCCGAACTTACCCCTTCTGGTGTCTTTAAAGACACCAGAAGGGGGTAATTTTGGCTTACGGTAGAACAGACGTAGTGTGGACGGGGTCGTCATTGCACAAACTCGCCTATTTGACGCCTTGGCATGGTGCCAAAAGAAGATGTCTCTATTATAATTTCGTTTTTTCCTTTACTTTTAACTTTGTTCTTTCTTATATTGTTTCTAGATGTACTTACATGAATGCTAATGTAGTTGGGAATGGCCACTCCTCTGCGCTGGGAGTCAGGTGCTACAACTAACGTTGGCCCACGGCCCGTCTCCTACAGCGGAGAACTCGGAATGGATGCGCTGATGCGAATGGGATGCGTATACACACCGCAGCGTCGCGCTTTTGAGTCCGGGTTTTTTCGCCTATTATCGCTTCTAACCTTGAGTGTTCGTTACAAAATGCTCATTTCTTTGCATCTTCCTCTTGTTTCGGACCCCCTTCCGGTTCCCTTAAAGCAAAAAATCGCGCCGTGGAAATGGTGTCCCAACCCGCAATTCACATAACACCCCATCTTCTTTTCAGCCCAAATGATAGCTCATGTAAAGTGTAATCGCATAGGACACCAACGCTATGGCATTCCATTTCAACCTCAAAAGGCTAAAAATGAGCTATGCGAATTATCAACAGTTGAGAGTTGATATCTCCATGAATACCTTTCGTGATTCACACACGTGGATAATTCGATTACCGCCATAAGACGAAACGGTTGTTCATTTGAGTTTCATCGCTCTTTGGTGAAGTAGTCAAACTGTGCTCTTACATTGGGTGAGTCCATGAAACATACTACTATATATAATTCACTTAGTATGTCTGTCCGTGTGTGTATGTGTGATTGTCCGTTTGTCACGAAATTCATATCTCGCGTCGCAGCGAAGCTCGAACGGCGAATTTTACAAATGATATAGGGGGTAGTAAGGGGACCTACGCGGTGGTGGACCGAAAGTGATAGCAGCTGATAAGGGCTGATAAGGAGCCTCGGAATGCAAATGTTGCCAAATCCGTTTCGCCTTTCGCGTTGATCCTAGAGCGCTGACAATCATAGGTGTTTTGCGAGATTGGATGGGAACATTTATGGTGGGTGATCCAGCTTGATAACGGTTGATAGGATTCGATAAGGAGCGTAAAAAGGCTAGTATCGTCAAATCCGTTTCGCTTTTCGCATTGGCCCCGGATCGTTCATACTCACAGGTATTTTGCGGAGTGGGACAGGGACATTAATAGTGGGTGAGCCGTATGATAACGGTTGATACGATTCGATAAGGAGCGTGAGAAGGGAAATGTCATCAAGGCCGGTACGCTTTTGCGGCTAACAGTGGAATGTTCACATTCGCAGGTATAGTAGGGTACAGGGACCACAATGGTACTGTTGTGTACAGGGGCCTCAGTGATAACGGCTTACGGTGGCTGATAAGAACCGTTAGGAATAGGATGGGATGAAATTCTTTACATCGCTTGATACTACTATACCACCGCTTTAGCGAAAGCGTCTGATGCTCGGTGTCATGAGGTGAACATATTTTGTTTATGTTTTGATATCACTGACCGATCTATCGACCGCTGAATTGCCTAGCGTTCCAAAAAATGGTGCATTTCTGTTGATACTGCGATCTACATTGATAATCATGATACAACCTAGGTTGGTGAAAGCGAAGCAAACGGCTCACTCGAAATCATTTTCTAACGCAGCACTGGAAGCAACACTGGGTATCGACCGCTAGACTATGTAAAATTCCAAGTAGTGAAGCATGTTTACGAAAACGATAAACATCGATAAGCGGGATATGGATCTACTATCAATGTGTGGGAATTAGATGCTCAGCAAGTAAACAATTTGTTACCAATTGATGCAATCGAATACAGAACTATCGATCTCAAAAGTATCCAAACTCCCAATGATGACTTTAAGACAGTGTTTGGGATAATGTGGGTGATAAGGAATCCCAGAAGGAGTCTTTAGTGGTAAACTACGGGTCTGAAAGACCTATGTATGGCGAAATCCCCGCGTAAGGCGCCCCCTTGAGCGGAGGCGGACTCGTTGGGGCAAGCCGCCTTGGTTTAGGGCAGCCCGCCTCCAGGCGACGTGATTAGTGGTTGGTGACGGTGAGGTTGGTCAAGGAAATCGGCAGGATTGAAAGTATCGCAGCGCGCTTTCTCACTTTTAGCTTGAAGCTCACCACATGAAAATAGATGCTATCGCATTCCCGAAAATCCGTTCATGTTTACGTCTCGGTAATGCCAATGGAAAACCTATGCGGACTACCCGCCTCTTGAGGGGAAGGTCGTCCGCGCCCCTAAAGCTGCCTTTAAACCAGTTGGCTGGCGCACACTCCAGCGCGCGATTCATGTTGATGACGCGCAAATTGGGCTCGGTGCAAAGTGAACCGAAATGCTTTTTCATCATGCCATCTTCTGCTTTTTTCCAGTTCGATAGCTCAGCTGAAAGCAAAAGAAAGGGAATTTCCGCTCAATTCCATACACAACTTTGGTCTGGCCGATCAACCCCATTTTTCACAACATAGCCATGAATCGCGCGTGCGCCCGCCAACTGCTTTTAGTATAAAATGAGTGTCTAACTGGGATCATCGACATCAGCCGCTGTAGTGCCTACCCTCAGTCATCGACACCATCATTCAGACACGTCCCCTATCGGACAATGACCACGCGACTGTAGAACCTCGAGGATACCATATACAAGCTTAGCAATATCACCCCACTTGCTGAGGGTGAGAGGGAATTGGAGACGCTTCTCCAATAAGGTGATGCCTTTGGGAATTCAGGTGTTTTTCACATACCTACGTGCTGAGGTCACGGTGCGAAGAAGCGGCAGTGGTAGTGAAATGAGGGAGATGTGGGGGGGGGCATCTAAGAGGAAGTTGAACATTTAAGCATTAATAACGTGCCATTCTCTACACATCAGAGGTGAATTGCATAAACTTTAGTCAGAAGCAGAAGAAGCTCCTTTTTGAAAATAGCGCCGGATGCCGAGCACAGTGGGATGCCTCTCTTGGGTAAATATGAGTTGGGGGGAGGGGGGAGGGGGAGCGAGGGGGGAGACGCGACTTCACGTTCCATCACACAGTCATAGCGTATCACCGTATCAGCATTGCCCACAAACGCGGAAAGACATGACGAGCATGACCAGCAAAATGAGAGATTCAGCTCAGGTCTAGGAGAAGGGGAGTGAGGGAAAAATTCATCGGCGCGTGCTGGTGACGTCACAGTCGCTGCGCGACACAACGGTGTGTGAGGCATCGCTGCGGGTAGGCAACCACACAGTGTCACGCGATGGGCTCACTCACACTCTGCCTCACTAAATGTTACCCTTAAGCATGATGGCTGCAAAATTCTCTTAACACTCGCTAAAAGGGCGTTTGCTTTGAAAAAGAAGTTAACGATGCAGCGGTGGCAATACTTCAGATACAGTGAGTGATTGTATCCTCTCGCACTTTGCACTCATTGCAGGGGCTACGAGACAATACTCTATCGATAAGGACTGAACAATAGATCTGGGCAAATAATGTATGAAGTAAGTGCAATTAACTGTTTTTTCGACTTTCCCTTAGTACCTACCTTTTCCCGTTGTTCTCCTTTATTCCAACAACAGACTGAGATAAGGCTAATTGATGCACTTAGGATAAGCAAACAGCCTTCATCGATGTGGCTTTGACGTTACGAGCTGGAGGTTGTACGTATATGATCGTGCTGGCGATGTATCTCAATACACTTCTTGTAAGTACATAAGGACTATCTGTCCCTCCTAGGAAAATTAATGAGAAGGCATCTTAAGTTCGCGGCGTTGCACTACAAAGTGATACAAATTCGACGTCAATATCGTATGGCAACACCATCAGTAACTACTCCAATGGCGCCTTCAGAAACAGTAAGCCATGCATAGGATAGTTCTGCGCGTACTTAGTCGAATAACTCATCTCTTGATAGAAAATCGAGGAACAGAAACCCGAAAAACCGCTGGAAGCTTTCATGAAGTTTGACGAGCAGAAAACACAAGAACAGGTACGTGCAGATTTTTGGATGATCGGAAAGATTTCTGACTTCTTCACCGGAACCAATACTATTTCTATCGACAGAAGGACTAAGCATACACTAAAGGATGTGCTTCAAGACACTCGAATCAGGTCAGGTCGCCCAGGGGGTACACACTGTACTCCTTGAGGCGCGGCCACCTCCCAAGGGGACCACCAAGGTTTTTGTGTCCAGGTTGGTCTAACCTACGTAACGCGTAAACCAAATCGAAGGTCTTGACGCACAGCCTTCATTGAGTGCTCCTGAGTTGACGAGCATGCAAGGCGTCTTTTTGAACCTGGGTAGGGCAGTTCAATTATACCTTGTAGCATTTCTGTCCAAGAGCCCGCCCATAACGCTTGATGGTGGGAAAGCATACTTAACCAGATGACAGATTTGGCGGCAATTTTATAGAGACCCTAAGCTACGTTATCAAGCTGCGCAGTATGCAGGGAAGGGCACGCGTGAGCGCGCAAGTTTATTCATAAAGACCAGGTCAACGCTGACGGCTATCAGAGTTACTACTCGCTATCCCTATAGGTTAACGGACGCCTTCGTTAAAGACACAGGGAGGGGTAAATTTGGCATATTGTGGGACATGAAAATAGGGTTGCTCAGCAGTGTTATAGTAGAGAAGGAAGGGTATAAAGCACCAGCAAACCAGAGAAATAGGACCCAGAACCACTCCACTTTTTCACTTTCGCATTTCTGTGAATCACTAGCCGGCGAGGTAGATTGCAGACGGGTCATAAGCTGAATCCGCCGGACACGAACTTTGCCCCGCACCACAGGCAAGTTCCTCGGCGGGATGAACGGCAGCTTGATTCACAGTGCTGCGTGGTCATTATAACAATACAATTCGCACTTTTTCAATACGAGTTTAGGCAGACATAACGTCTTCTGAATTAAAATGTTTGTTTTCGGAAGTTACGTACCCTCAGTTCTCACTTTCTCCTTACCCCTCACAGTGCCCTTGAAGGGACAAGGAAGGAGATCGTATCTGGAAACACGATTCTCTGTAAACGAACATTTGAGCCCAGAATAAATAATGTGTAGCGAAATTTGCGTTGAAAAGACGCCTTTCCAACGCTATTGCAATCCTAGCGCGCTTATCCTCGAATTGCACGCTTCAATAGCCGAGTAGCCCGCAAGTAGCGGACACAGAAGGTCCATGACGATGTTCAACAAACGCAATCAAACAAGTAAAACAATGAAGGGGAGAAGTATGAAAAAATACGATCATGTTAGAAAACATCCAGTGAATTCATCCTCGACGTCTTGAAGGCATTGTGTAGCCGAACCACAAGCGAGTGCCGTAATCCAAAACTGCCCTATCTCGTTGCCTTTAAGGAGCGCAGCTCACGTCCATCTCTGCCATGTCACTTTTTGAAGGAAAGTTTGTGTTTCGTGATGACGATCACTGGCGCCTTGGCTGCTAACAATGCTCTCATACTCATTAATCGCGATAGCGACCGACAGAACACACAGCACACAAGCGTTTCACCCAGTCGCGGCTGAGGGCCTTCCAGCGCACAGTTAGCGTAGCCATGGTATGACTGTTTTCAGAGCACCGGCGTATATTGATGCCAAGGCCATGTGTTGCACGTGCTTTGCAACAATCGCGACACTGCTAGCGTGTCGTCGAGTATGAATGCAGCGTGAGGCCGACGTCAGACTTCGTGACTTTGCAATATTTTGCTTCCGCGATTTTCCGGTGTCGCTCATCGCATGCGATTCTACGGCGTTAAAATTCTGAAATGCTGCGTCTTTGCGTGCAAAATCACTATATCGCGAAATCGGCGTTAAAATTCTGAAATGCTGCGTCTTCACGTGCAAAATCACTATATCGCGAAATCGCAGAATCGCACAGTCTGACGTCAACCTGAGAGGAAGAGGCGGGAGAAGTCCACGGGTAGTGAACGGTGTCGAGTAGTTGTCTAATGGTTTATACAGAAAACTTCGAAATCAGTCAATATCCCCAGTAAAGTCAGGCAACCAGGAATTCCAGTATAAGGCAGGTAAAGTGATCTCAAAGAAATGAGAGCCTCGTATGAAAATGGTTAGGGTCTTATCAACTTTGCTAGTGTGATGTGACGCTTGTTTCTGGTTGTGGGACATCTTGAACTCTTTTCCATGCATCTCTACCTAGCCGGCTAGAGTGCAGGTAGCTAAAGGACGACTGCGCCAAATGGTGAGAAACTTCAAAAACACTGCACCAACATAGGAAGGTGAGATGGGATGTGTGCGTAGAGAATGAGCTACATGAAGAGGGTGCAAACGAGAGAAGGAAAACGAGTAGATGTTAGCGCAATCGCAAGCCCAGTTCAAGTTCACCTCGCCTATATAATCCCGGGAATGCCAAAAAATCATTATTTTAAGGAGAAGGAGGAAGAAGCTAAAGAACCAGAGAAGCCGGAGAAGCCGGAGAAGAAGTCATCCGAGAAATCCAAAGATAAGACGCTGAGATCAGCTCGAATGTCAATTCGTCTGCCGAGAGCTCCTAAAGGCCACCACGTCGAAGAACTTGACCAGATGGTTCGTTTTTTCATCAAGCGTCTTTTTTTTGAATATTTTGTCAACGCAAATAATGTGTCCCAAGGTTTCACAAAAACCCTGAAGGTTTTCATAAAAATCAACAAAAACTTCGGAAGTAGGATTTTCTCTGATAGAACATTCGAACAAGGAAAACCTCAGGCCTCAAAATCCCCCTAGGCGGCAGGCGACTTATTCTTAAATTAAGCAAAAAAAACGCACATAATAAGGTGTCCCGTGTATGTAGTCACACCACAGTAGGATTCAGATATGTTCCGTCCGAGCTTAAGCCCGATCAGTCCTCCCTGATAAATCCTTGGGTACATTCCACACTTTCCAAAAGGGTAATCGAGCTCCACTATGGCATTGGGACCGTGCGTATTTGCCACGCCTCCCAGCCTGCAAAGGGGCGGGATCGCAAGCTCTTGATGCTATGTTATGTTATGTTTATTACATGGCAGGCATGTATAAGGCCAGATGGCCCAGGTGAACAATAAAACAAAAAGATGTTAAAACGCAAAAACTGAGGTGAGATACAATAGGCGAACGGTAAATGCATCATGAGGGAGAAATCATACATTGAGCATTGAAGGAAGGGGAGTCGGCTAGACTATCACTGGAGAGTACGGCCAAGATAAGATTTTAAAATTCTTATGGATGTGGGGAGCGGACTTTTCTTAGTCAACCGTTTGAATATTGAACCAGCACGATTTACAAAGAAGTGTTGCCTGAGTGTGGAACGAGCTGCGGTGAGGTTTATTTTATTACAACTTCCTCTGGTAATTGATGGCAAGAGTTGGAAGAAATTAGAACCCTGAACCTTGGCCTGACCATTGAGGATTTTACTGACCATGACAATGTCATTGACTTTCCTCCTAGCTGTAAGTGTCTTCAAACCTAGTGCTTGGTTTCGGGCCGACGAGTCGGGTACTGATAGGTAAGAAAAGCCATAACAACGGAGAAACAATTTGCGCGTGAAGCTATTTTGCACTGCCTCTAGTCGCTTTATAGAGGACTGCTTTGATGGGTTAAACACTGTTGTCCCGTATTCTAACATGGGCCTAACGTACGTTTTGTAAGCGGCGAGAAGAACTTTGGGATTTGATGAAGAAAGGGCCTTGAACAGGTTGTAGATTCTTCTTTGTGCAGCAAGAGAGATTTTCTCGCAGTGGTAGGAGAAGTCAAGTTTTTCGTCAACATGAAAACCTAGATCCACCAATGAGGGTACGGCCGCAATTTGGAAACCATTGAAGTTGTAAGGAAAACGTCTATTGTTGGAACCAAGGTGTAGTACTTTGGTCTTCTCCAGGCTGAGTGGGAGACTCCAGTCATTGGACCATTTATACATAGCGGCAATAGCCGAAGCGATTCTTGCTGTACCTTCCTCACTGTCAACTTCACCATAGATCTTTACATCATCTGCGAATGCCTTACATTTTACTCCGAGAGCTGTCAACATAACTGGGATCACAATTCGGAATGACCAGAGCTCATTGCATTCAAAAAAGTCTCAATATGTATTGCTGTTACAGGAAAAGTTCCTCGCCGAAGACGATCCCAGCGATATGGGCAAGATATGAATTTGCATTTGTTATATAAATATTACCTAATCGCACTTTCCTTTCAAGGAACGTAATGTGTGTGGGACCTTTTATAAAATTAGCTCATTAATTTTCTGAATAAATATTTTTATACATAGTCGAGTGCCCATTATAAAAACATCTCACTTCATCACAAAATAATCGTCTGAAGAGTCCACCAAACCTCGAGTGCCTTCTATCAGTCCTTTTTTATTTACCCTCGCACAGTTTACACATATCAGCAAACTCTCCAAATCTCTGATTGAGTAGAAATACGCTGGATCCGGCTTCTAACTGAGTCGTATCCATAATACGGCGATACGAAGATTTTGCACGACTCCTCAATCCATGCGACGCCCCCCCCCCCCCCCATGAAACACTTGTGCGGCTCAAACTGCCATGATAGGGTTTATATTTTTGAAAAGCGGGAATATGGTTGTAAGAAATAAAGCTCAGGCTCCAAAAAAGATGGTACGGACGCAAATCGCTGTGATGGCTCCGCTCCAACTCCCAAGTACTCAAAGGATCCTCTTCGCTGGTTTCCGGACTTCCATTTACTTATTACTTCTCCCGCAAACTAAAGTACGTGCTGTGCATAACTGCCACACACCACGGATTCACATAGCTCTAATCGATAGGGTTGCATTGGGGCCCGCCGGAAGACCAGCAGTGATAGCAGATGATAAGCCAGATCCGTTTCGCACTTCGCGCAGACCCTGGAGCGTCGACAGTCACAGGTTTTTTGGAGGTGGACCGGGGACATCAACGGTGGGTGATCCAACTTGATAACGGTTGACAAGATCGATAAGGCGCGTCACAACGCAAATGTCGCCGAATCTGCTTCGCTTTCGCAGGTGACAGTGGAGTGTTCACACTCATAGATGTTCTAGCAGTGGTACGGAGACCTTAAAGACAGTGTTAGGGGTGATGTGGGTGATGAGAATCTCTGAGAGGAGTCATTCACTCAAAAACCACGGGTTTGGAAAGCCTATTTGCGGCGAAATCCTACGCGAAGGGCGCGCTCCTGGGCTGTGGCAGAGGCGGCCTTTTCTGCTCGAGCCGCCTTACTGTGCTAGGTCCGCCTCCTAGCGACTGATTGGCTGGGGTGGGAATAGAAGGTATCGCGGGCAGCTTTCTCAGTTTTGGCTTGAAGCGCACTCCAGGAAGGGGATGCTCACTCATTCTCGAACATCTCTTCGTGTTTACAACATGGCAACACGCCAACGGAACACTCGTCCGGACCACCCGCCTCTTCACGGTAATGCTCCACATGGAGGATTAACGGTCGGGAGGGGTCCTATTTCTCGGGTTTTTGGCCATTTCCATCCGATCTTTCTTCACTATCCTGTTACTAGGCATCTCGACTTTCACATTCACTACTTCTTTTACTTTTCTGCCGAATTTCCCCAAACACTGCCTTTAATGGTGTAGAGAGTGGTACGAGAATTCCGTTGAGAGAGTGGTAGGGGGATCTTAATGGAATTGAATCTGATATGGAGAGATTAAGCTGATAAGATTCACTAGCAGATAGATGTGAACTCCTGTACACCGCCAACAACTACCGTACGATCACTGTAGTTGAAGTGTACGATGCTCAGCGTCACGGGTGAACATTTTTGTTTACATTTTGTTATTAGTTGTGGCGATGTAATGACCGCTACACTGCCTAGCCTTCGAAATAAAGGTGTCTCCTCTATCCCGTATCATCTCTTCCAATAAAATTTATTGATTGCTTCTTTTAACTGACAACGTTTGATAATCGCGGTTCTGTTTGATTGCTTGATTGGAAGCCCGTCTGCAAAAATCACTTGGCCATGTTGGTTGATGACGAACGGGAAACGGTACCAGACAGTAGTAACAGCATAGCGGAGCATTACAAAAGTGAGGAAACGCCTAAAAAAAACTCACTCCAAATTGATCGATGACTTCATCAACGGTCCTCATATGATCGGCCGTGGGCTGATAGTGACGGGGCGCTAAGTTAGCTCCTGAAACTTTGAGATTCTCTCTGAAGAGCCATAACATTTAGGCCAAAGTGTGAGGGAAAACCCACTATACGCTCTTCTACACAAAATTGTGACTCGGCCGATGTACACCAGTGCAGAAGTTCCGGTCAAGACGATTATCAAAATGGAAAGACCACAAACATATCGAAGTTTATTTGCCATATCTGCAACGATGGAGATATCGGGACACGGAACGCCTTCTGGCTGAGTGTCTCAACGGCTGAAAGATCTGAAATGGCTGCTCTAATCTCTATCTGCGGCGCTGACAAGGCACATCACACCATAATTATTTGAATACCTTCCTGAGGCTGGGAATCCTTGAGTGGCTATCCAAGCCGCATTCTTTTTGCGCCACCAAGGCGTTACATTTGCTTTAGCCCACGCTAACCACGCCCTTTCAACGCAGGTAGCCAATAAGGAGCTTAGACGGGCGTGGTAGTGTGACTACCAGCGGGTGTAGCGCCGTAATGGTGCACCGTAATGGCGTTAAAGACACCAGGAGGGGGTAATTTTCGCTTACTGTAGAACAGACGTAGTGTGGACGAGTTTGAGTGGCCGCCATTGCACAAACTCGCCAATTTGACGCCTTGGCATGGTGCCAAAAGAAGATGGTTCTATTATAGATTTGTTTTCTCGTTTTTTACTTTGTTCTTTCTTATGTTGTTTCTAGATGTACTTACGGGTCAAATAAAGTCGGGGGGGGGGAGACGCAAAATTTTCACCCACGTCAAAGCTTCTTTCCCTTCCTAGGGCTAGGCTAAAGCAGATGAGACCTATGCTTTGACAGATGCTTTTTAATGTGCGAGGAGGGGGTATCAATTTTAGCCTAAGCCTAGTAAGGGAAAGGAGCTTCGAAGTCGACGCGAGTTGCGTCTCCCTCCGACTATTTGACCCTTCTGAGATTTTCAGGTGTAGAAATGCACAATTATGAAGATCCATAAGTAAACAAGTAAAACATGTCACTAGAAAACAATCTAAAGAGGAAATAATTCAAAAAAGGTTACATCAGGCCGAAGACAAGCTTCAAAATGAACGAAGCGTGGCTCGGCCATGGAAGCTTGCAGTTCGGACGGAAGCGCGCCCTGGGGGCAAGTAGCGCCCTATGGCGCGTTTTTCAAGGCCGGTTTCGTTACACATTGTATCTACCGAACCCATATGTTTGTTTTCAGACGCCATTGTTTTTGCAAACGTTATTCCGCCCTTGCCCCCCTCCCGGTGCCTTTAAGCTGACTTCTCGTTATACGCGACGTGTGCCTTTGAAACACCATACAAAGAACGTGTGACCTTGTGGGTGACGCAACAGCTAAGATAGGAGCTCAGACTGATTGTAATCAAAGTAGTTATGTATACATCAAGCATTTTAACCAACTATAGCACCTCGTGGGAAATTCGGTAAACCGTCAGATGTGAAAGTAGCGGTGCCGCGTAGTGCCACCGTAGAGAAATGACACAAGGACATGCATGAAGAACATGGAACGAAAGAGAAAAACTCGAGGAATAAAGCTTTTTCCACGCTGATTTTCGTGGCGGACGTGTTTTCCCGCCCGTCGCGTCATTAACGTATCGATCGAAGCCGCGTGGACCTGTGAGATTTCACCCTGGTAAGATATGGCAATCATAGGAGTAGCCAGCAATGAAGAGTTTGTCGCCAAACGAAGGCTTTGTTAATTATAAGAAGCTGGAAGCGCACCTCTCAACACAAAATCTGCCCACACCATTTTGGGTGAAATAAAGCCATGCGCGTAATAAGGTGCACATTATATAGATTACCTTTTTGCCGAGTCCACTTTTCCGTGTCGAATTCCGATACTAACGGACTCCCTTTCGTTCTCTAAAATGGAGAAGTTGAAGGCGAAACTAGCACTTTTTCGTATAACATGATTGCTCAAGCTCAGCGATCTTATGGAATTAATGATACACAACTATCAAAGTCAAATATTTGTTTCGCAAGTCATCTGATACCTTCGTAACCCCCTCACCGTGAATGATTTTAAAGAGCTACTGGAGATGAATTCGGTAGGTGAAAGCGGTTAACCTCTCTACACTCCTTCATCGAGGTGGAGCTTTCGCGTTCTGCATTGAAGGGGATGATGCAACCGCTATTCACCAGTTCCAGCAGACTCCATCGGTTTCAAATTGCTCGAACATGCACTCACATTGGCTTGCTCTCCATCCTGCTGATCCCACGTACTGTTAGCGAGTATCTCCATCGCATTGTTTTCCATATTGTGTCCATCATGATATCCAGTATGAGAGGTGAGGACAGGCGATAGTGTCGCAACGGTTTGCACATCAGGAAAAGCTGCAGAGGTTCCCCTTATCTTCTTGGCGTTTGACCATGGATACGAAGCAGAGACGGTTGAATTTGGGAACACAAGTCGAACTGGAATTTTTTTTTCTTATTACGAAACACCTCGTGACAATAAGTCGAAAAACCTTTTTTTGGAAAGGTTCCTCGAATAGCTACCCGAGTTGTACCTCCTCACACAATGCACAACGGAGGCGCTATACCCTCTCGAGCCCGTGCTATCCACGCTCACATGAAGGAATCCTCCACAGAAAATGAGTTCTTTGTTACCCGTATATTTATGCTGTATATGCCTAATAAGGGCAGCATTCAAAGTTCCACAGGAAAAGTGAGAATTCGGCCAAGATACAGCTCCCAGATTCTTGGTCGGGTGGGCGGAGCCTCTTAGTACGAGCCGCGTCCCGTCGTCCGCCGCGGTCGAGAACGGAGAGTGGGACTGTTTACGTGAGTTTCTTTTTCTACAATGCGTCTCCGACTACGGCAGACGACGGGTGGACACTTGCTCGGAAGCCCCGCCTACCCGGCCGAGGCTTTGTGGTGCTGTATTCTGGCAGGATTCACATTTTTTCGCGTGATACTTTGCGTGCGGCCCACATTAGACAAATGCAACATAAATAAATGAATAACGTTAAAACTCATTTTCCCGTGATCAATTCTTCCAAGCTCCTCATAGGTCAGCTAAGTTAAATACGAGTGTCCAGCATGCATTTCAGGGTGTAGCACTGCGATGGGCATTGCGGGCGCGCTGAAAATGTGCAACTCGGATAGTTATCAAAAGATCTCAGAAATGTGTCGCCATAAAAAAGTGAGTCGACCAAAGATTATAACAGCGGGCCCTAAAACATTTCTAACCACTGCAACTTTATCAATGCATCCCATGGATGGAAATAACGAGTAGATCGGCTTGAGAAAACAGACAGAACAAATCAAGTAGTTCAGAATAAATGAGCAAAATGAAATAACTAGCCTCCTCTATTGAAAGAAACTAGAATGCGCAGTGTGTCCCACAGAAGGGACTTATGGGTTTAAAATTTATCCTTTTATCATAGAAAATGTGCAAATGCGGCAAATTTAACGAACTGAGGTGCCTACCGTAGGCCAAAATTGCCTACTGCCGGTGTTTGTTAGAGGAATTCAGCCACGCTCTAACGATCAAGCTCGATTTTTCAATGGCACTTTGCCATCGCCAAATCCATTGCCATTTTGAGTCTGGTGAGCCATCGAATACGGCTTCACAGATGGCTCTTGGCTGAGCTAGTCATGATCAGCGAAGAGATGTCAGATTTTCTTAAACGGTACTCGGAGGAAGGAGAATCAGAGGTGATGAGGGAAGATTTTGTGTTTCTGAGCATGTAACTTACTCTGAGCAGAGATGGAATTTTGTAGAATGCAGAAAGTTAGGTACATGAACGTATTCCCCTCCATATATGAATAATCAAAGAATAAATGTGTTCGAGCTCAAGATAATGTATATTTCTCATGTTTGTTTTCACGTTTTGCTAGGAAAACAGAATAGCAATTTCTTCAAGGAAGACTATTGAGCGGTCTGATCAATCCTGTGGAATACTTGTTGAAAGGATGTGAGCTGAGGAGAAATCATCGAACTCGGGCATTGAAAACTAGTCTCATTTTGCCTTATCGACTCTATGTTCAGCCACAAATACACTCACTAGGGAAGGGTTTCAACTTCCCATGGAACTTTGAAATGAGACCCAGGGAAATCGATAGAGCCCCAAATACTGATTATAACTGTGAAACCAAAATTACTAAATGGCATTCTGAAGCGAGTTACGAAGGGTCTAAGTTTGCCTGTGACACCCCCATTTACGAGGCACTTTGCCATCAGCACGGCGGCGCTATACCAGCATCGACCACCGTGGCTTACTGGTATGTCCAACTCAATCCTGCAGTTCTGGAACACTACCGGTAAGCCACGGTGGTCAATGCTGGCTTAACGACGGCAATGGCGATGGCAAAGTCCCTCGCCAATGAGGCGTCACAGGAAAAATTTGACCCTCGTAACTCGCTTCAGAATGCCCTTTAGCAATTGGTTTTCACATTTATAATCAGTATTAGGAGCTCTGTCGATCCCCTCCCCCCCCGGGTCTCATTTCAAAGTTCCATGGGAAGTTGAAACCCTTCCCTAGTCAGTCAAGAGCCATTCAGTTGGTATCGCAATGAGGAGGGGTAAGTACCCACTGTGGACGCTACTTTTGCCCATGCATAGGAGAAGTAGGATCCCTCTACATTCTCCACTAGAAGTCAGGCAAAGACATACGATTGTGTGCAGATTGACACCGATTCATCCAACAGTTTCTAAGATGATTCTACCTTATAAGTATAGCCACAGTTGTGGCGCTATGTTATATAAATCAAAGGAGCATAAGCTCGTCGTAGACAGGAGAATTTCCAAGATGAGTGAAGCACTTCTAATCCGCGAAAAATTGTCCCATTCACGTAAGTGCATCTTGAAGTAGGTCCAAGCCGAAACCCACCCGTTATCGTCCTATTAATATAGCTCCACAAAGGCCAATAGGATGAAGATAAGGATCCGTAGCGGGACAATCGGATTAGACCGAGCCACGTGAAGAGGCTCGCAAAGCTCACGGCTCACGCCAGGGAGGCGCCTGCTCCTCCCGGCGTGAGCCCGCTTTGCGTCGGATTCGCAACGGGACCAGCAATGTGCGTCGGATTCGCAACGGGACCAGCAAGACACTTGTCGCGCACGGTAGCGCAATGCGTGGTCGCGGTGATCTACCTGGGCTGTGCTGGGTCAATCCGGATAAAGGCGAAGGTCTACAGATGGGAAGCGAGGTCGTAGCTAGCTTTTTCTGCCAAACAGCACCGTCTTCAGCAGTGCTTTGTCTCCAAGGCTAACAGGTCGACTCAGAAATTCCGGACTACTTTACATTTATTTTCGTAAAAATCTGTGGTGAATTCCCAAAGTACCATTATTAACAGTCCATTTCCCAACGCCTGGCAAGACTTGGGTGAGTGGCGAGAGTGAGAGTGTGTGGCGGGATGAGAGAGTTCCATACACCTTCATCCAAGTCCGTGAGCCTCACCCTGCCAGGCGCTCCGAAATGGACTGTTCCTGGCAATGTGATGGTTCCGATCAAGTAACCAGGTCACTTGCTCGTTTCCTTTCCTGGAACCAACTTTGCGAGAAGTTTTTTTTGAAGCCTGATTTTTCGAATGCAGTAAGGGAAGGTTAGATCGCTTAGGCATCGTTCAGCATCGTTCATAGTTCGCGATTCAGGCGATCGCGCGATCGCCTGAATCGCGAACTATGAACAATGCCTTATTCCATGGTGCAGCACTGACGCGGCATGGTTTTTGCTGTTCTTATGACTTTGGACACATTGACAATCCCACGACATTTTCAGTGTTGAAGGGGATAGTGCATGTAGACCAATCCACAGGTGGCAGAGGCTTTCTTCATACAATCCGCGAATTATGGCAGTCAAGTTCCTAGCCGATGGAAAGTTTTTCGATTAATCAATAGAAAAGAGAACTGCTCGCGGTACCTTCCACCTTCTGAAGCTCATGTTCAAGCGGTTGCTCGTGCATTCAGCTGCTCTCTAGCTTACTTTGTTGAGAAGGAATGACATTCAAGGTGGCCTCGAAGTCGACATCAGATCTTCCTTCTATCAAAAGTCTGTGGAGTTCCACAGAAGTCTTGACTCTTCCTCCGAACAGTTCGAGCACTGTTCGGAGTTAGCGAAACAGGAGTTATGTAGGGCGTTAAGGCGGAAAAACATACAATCGATTAGGCGACAGGGGATCAAGCGGAAAGGAAAAGATACGTATCGATTGTGCAATTAACCGCCTGAACGCTTAAATTGCGAGCTCTGTTCATTACCTTACCGTGGCTATATTTACACCAGTTGGCTGGCGCAGATTACTGCGCGCGATTCATGGCGATGTTGTGAAAAATGGGTGTGTTCGGCCCGACCATAGCGGAGCGGAGATTTCCTTCCCTCTGCTTTCAGCTGAGCTATTGAACTGCAAAAAAGCAGAGAAGATGGCGTGATAAAAAAGCATTTTGGTCTCGGTATACTTCAATCACTTTGCATGGAACACATCTTGCACGTAATCCACATGAATCGCGCGCAGTAGAGTGCGCCAGCCAACTGGTCATCATTGGGAGTTTGGGTAGTTTGGAAATCGATAGTTCTGTATTCGATTGCATCGATTGGTAACAAATAGATCACTTGCTGAGAATCTAATTCGTACACTTTGATGGTAGGCCATATTCCGCTTATCGATATTTATCGTTTTCGTAAACATGCTTCACTACTTGAAATTTTACATAGTCTAGCGGTCGATACCCAGTGTTGCTGCAAGTACCGCATTAGAAAATGAATCCGAGCGAACCGCTTGCTTTGCTATCACAAAAATAGGTTGTATCATGATTATCAATGGAGATCGCATTATCAAGAGAAACGCACCATTTTTTTCTGGAACGCCTGGCATTCAACGGTCGATACCATCGGTCAGTGATATCAGAACATAAACAAAATATGTTCACGCGATGCCACTGCGCATCAGACGCTTTTGCTAAAGCGGTCGTACAATGTTAGCAAGGATTTCATCCCATCCAATTCTTAACGGTTCTTATCAGTCACTGTAAGCCGTTATCAGTTTCACTGAGGCTCCTGTACCCAACAGCACCATTGAGGTACCCGTACCCTACAATACCTGCGAATATGAACATTCCACTGTTAGCCGTAGAGGCAAGCCGGCCTCGGTGACATTTCCCTCTCTCCCGCTCCTAATCGAAGCTTATCAACCATTATCAGTTTGGATCACCCACCATTAATGTACCTGACCCACCCTGCTAAACACCCATGAATGTCAGCGCTCCTGGATCAACGCGAAAGGCAAAACAAATTTGAACGACTCTAGCCTTTTTACGCCCCTTATGGAATCTTATCAATCATTATCAGTGCGGGTCACCCACCATTAATGTTCCTGCCCCATCCCGCGAAACACTTATAAATGTCAGCGCTCTTGAATCAACGCGAAAGACAAAACGAATTCGACGACATCGGCCTTCCCGTGCTCATTATCAAATCTCATCAACCATTATCAACTTGGATCACCCACCATTAATGTCCCTGACCCACCCTGCTAAAAACCCATGAGTGTCAGCGCTCTTGGATCAACGCGAAAAGCGAAACGGATTTGACGACTCTAGCCTTTTTACGCTCCTTATCGAATCTTATCAACCGTTATCAGTGCTGGTCATCCACCATTAATGTCCCCGTCCCATCCCACAAAACACCTATGGGTGTCAGCGCTTTGGGATCAACTCGAAAGGCGAAACGGATTTGACGACTCTAGCCTTTTTACGCTCCTTATCGAATCTTATCAACCGTTATCAGTGCTGGTCATCCACCATTAATGTCCCCGTCCCATCCCGCAAAACACCTATGGGTGTCAGCGCTTTAGGATCAACCCGAAAGGCGAAACGGATTTGGTGACATTTATCTTCCGAGTCTCCTTATCAGCACTTATCAGTTGCTATCACTTTCGGTCCACCACCGCTGGGGTTCCCTTGGCACTCCCTATATCACTTGTAAAATTCAGCGTCCCAGCTTTGCTGCGACGCGAGATATGAATTTCGTGACAGACGGACAAACACACACACACACACACACAGACACACACACACAGACATACTAAGCGAATTATATATAGTAGGATATTAGTATTCGACCGGTGTCATAATGCAGAAGATAGTGAGAGTGCAGCTTCATTTGGAGTGGTTCATTTGCTACGTGCCTGCCATATGGTCGGCTTGGGACAATCTCACCTCTAAAAAGGTGGTACGTAGACTGGTCCACCTACTTTGTTCCGCTCTCCTTCTGTCGCGGACAAGGCCGAGATTTCAGTTGATGGCCTACGTTTCGTTCACGATAGCATATATGACAAATCTATATTTGATAGTTATGCTGATATATATTAGCAACTTGGTGGTTGTAAGTTCTATAAATTATTTTGGATACTTTCCTTAAGAGGGAGGACATTTCAAGAAGCGTTAACACCTCTACATCACTGGCGTGTCGAATCTGTTAAATATTGAAAACAATGTTGAAAGAATACGATCTTGCCTGCATCCAAACCCCAATCCGCCATGTTACCTAACCTGAAGTACGCAGAATCTCCAAAAAGAGGCGGTTGAATCTCACATCTGGGAGGTGGGGGTCGAATGGTCGAAATTCCGCTTCGCGGCGTCGTACTCGCACCGCCGTCAGCACGACTTGCTGCAGTCGGTTGGAATTCCGCCCTGTCCACAGTGGGCCGGTATCGTGAGGAACCTTCAAATTGCAGGATGGAAACTTCAGAAGTTCTTATATGTTGTTGTTGTTGCTATTTCGACGGGTAAAACTACAAACAACTCGCACCCGCCGCGCCGCTCGCCGGGGGCGGCGGCGCGAAAATTCGACCAATCGACCCCACCCCACATCTGGGCAACCAAACCGAATCGTAGCTCATTCGTTGGTTCCCCCCGAAAGGAGCTGATACAGACCCGCTTTAATACTTCTAAACACAGGAGGCGACGGCACTATTGCGGTGCGCTCTATTTATAATGCTTGAGAGAGCCATACCACGCGTGTACTGCGACTGATCGAACTTCCGCGCGGCCGTCCGAGGCGAGTGCTGGTTGCTTTCTTCGCGTGATTGCGCGAAGGGTCAACGGACTAGAAGTTTTACTGCATAAATCATTAATCCTCGTTTTGCCAGCAACAAATACGCTTTTTCTATCAAGAACATTATTCAGAAGTTGAGTTCGTATACTAAAGGTGTTCCATAGTGTTCAGAAGAAGTCAATAGCTTTTCAGAGGCTATCGCAATGAGGGGGGACATCTTATAGAAAGTCGCTTATCTATCCGAGGGATCTTCGAGGAGTCAGTCTGCATATTCGTGGTATAATTTTGCCTAAGCCTTAATGGAGGAGGGGAATGGTTTTTTCTCCTCTAGGCTGGGTCAGAATTACTCCATAGTGGGATGCCCCTCCCCCCTTTCACACGGTCACGAGGCAATGAGTGTCGCGAGAATAAGATGCGCTTATGTCTCACCTTATCGGTTTAAAGAGAGCCTACGACTCCGTTGATACAGAAGCGGTTATCGAAGCTCTGGGAACCAGGGCGTGTCTACTTAGTAAAAAAAGAATACTTCGTGAGCTCTACAGCAACTTCACGGACAGGATCTCGCAAATCTACAAGGAAGTCATCATCGACGTGAAGAGAGGGGTTCGACAAGGCGACACCATCTCGCCTAAACTATTCAGCGCCGCTCTCGAGAACGTCATGCGTCAATCGGAATGGGAAGGTATGGGAGTGAAAGTCGATGGCCGGCATCTACACCACATCCGTTTTGCTGGCGACATTATGCTTATACACACAATCCAACAAGCGGAGCGAATGCTAGCCGATTTCGACTGCGGTTGTGAAAAAATCGGTCCGCAGCTAAATGACGAAGACGATAGGAACGGATTGATACCTGATGCTTCATTCACGCCCAACGGAACGAACATCGCCAAATGCTTCTGCTATGTGTACCTAGGTCGAGAAGTCAACATGATGGACGACTTATCGTTAGCATTAGAGCTAAGCAGGAAGAAAAGAGCGGCTTGGGGAGCCTTCTAGACCATCGAGGAAGTAGTGAAGAATACGAAGAACTTCCGGCTCCGCGCCCATCTCTTCGATTCCGCTGTCCTTCCTGCCCTCACATACGCCTAAGAAATTTGGACTCCACGTAAGCAGGAAGAGCATACGGTCGGCGTCATACGACGCGCCACCGAAAGGACGATGCTTGGAGCATCCCGATACACGCAAGTGAGAGGGGAATCCGGAGTTCCGAACTCCGTCGTCAGTGGAAGATCAGGGACGCCGCCGTATTTGCCAAGAAATCGAAGATTCGATGGGCCGGACACTTCATGCGATCCTGAGACACCTGAACGAGCGCCAGCCCGATGGTCATACTTTTTCGCGAAAGCTCTGCGCGAAGGAAATGAGATCTTGCGTCTGGAGTCAAAAAGGTCCACTGGACTACTTCGACCCGCGACAGGGACGAATGGAGACGTTGCTGGCGCCCGCTCGAGGCTCTCGATGCCTCGAGCGGGCGCCAGCAACGGGAGGACGGGTGATACAGAAGATGGAAGAGAAAGACTGAGCCAAAAACAGAAAGCAGTTCGATGAATTAGGGCACGGCAAAATCGCATTGGTGCATAAGAATACGTGTGGTATTTCTCCAATACCAACCAGCTGCCGCAGTTTGTATCTGTTGAAACAACCACAACAAGCGATTTTCCGAAGCTTATAACCAGCAATCTATGAAGGTCCGTCAAGGTACCAGCCCACTGCGTCTTGAACGAAATTAACCGACTGCGCCAGGTCGTGCAGATGACCGCGAAGCGATGATTCCACCTATCGCTACAAACTCTCATACGACAGTTTGATGACTGCGGCGACAGCCCACGCAAAACGGATTCGCGCGCGCTGTCGCTACTGGTGCCGGCCTTATAGTGAGTTTCAAATTTTCGAAGTAATCGCAAAATTGTGCCAAATCTGTAATTCGGAAGGATGATTAGGAACATTAGTCCGTGATCCCCTATATTCATTTTTCAAAGAGGCTTTCCGCGATTAGCTTGAGTGGGTTCAAGAGCTGAAGTATGAAATTAGAGGTGCTGAAGAATACACCGAGAAAGAAAAATTCGAAAGAAACCCCCGAAAATGGCAAAAATGAGGCCTCCTGACATCTAGCCATGTATAAGGTTACCGCGTGAAAACAAGCCTTCGAATCAGTTCCCGCTGGATGCTATCATGAGGAGCCTCGAGATATTACTTATATTTTATCTTATCTTATCGCAGAATCACAGGTCCACGTAAACGATACGTTGAAAAAAGCTTTGTCCAATGCCGGGTGGGGTCGCACTTGATAGGCGGGGTCACAGTTGCTTCCCGCGGGCTTAGCGCTGCCAAGAGGACTCATGGCGCCGTTCGAAGGCTACACCCTAGACAGTACCCGTAGGTCTACTCACCCATTTTCAGTCAAATACCCACACAACAGCTTCAACCAATCTTTTGCAGATCACAGTACTTGCAAAAAAATTAGCTCAAATAAAATCATCTACACCTCGTACCACTACAGCACCAAATACTATATCACCGCAGGTGAGCTTCAATTACGTGCTGCCAAACTGGCAATAAAGGAACTAAGAAAGAGCAGCATACATCAGAGAGGTGATTTAACCGCAGTCCGTACCTTTACGGTTCTGCATGGCGCGATCCTTCTCATGTAAGTAGAAGGTACAGACCAGTTTCCATAACCATTGTGGACGTCGCACCTATAGCAATACTCGAGACAGATTCCCTATGTATTGTCTGCGCCCACTTTTCTGTAGCACAAACCTTTTTCTCATACAAACTTACGTAGTGGATGCCGCAGGAAGGTATACAAAATCAGTGGAGAGGATTACTGTAGGCGGGATGTACCGGCAAAGGCTACGGTAACCGAGTTTGTACCGCTTATAATCAAAAGGGAGTAGGATGAGAAAAGAAGGAGAATGGCGGTGACCAAGAGGGTCAACGTGTTGGACGTCGAACTGTAACATGTCTTTACATGATTGTTCAACAGTAACCCAGGCTTCACATGATCACTTATGCTTATGTATGTATGATGTACTTACGGAACTCAGTTACATGTCAGGCATGAAAAGACACGTCACTATTCAGTCCAACATGTTACCACCCCCTTCTCCCCCCTTATTTCGAGATTCCGAGCAGTGGGCCTTTGATTTCACTTGGAAAAATTGAATTAACCTGGAGTTTTATGGTTTTGGTTACCATAGGCAATCGGTATGGAAGAAACAAGTATTCCAGTAGTTTCTTGCGAGGTTCCAAGAGAGGAGGTCTCGAATAAGATCGCAACGGTCGGCCAGTGTGTCCATAAGTTGTCCAGTGATAGGATTCACAGGGGCGAAAAGCGACCAAGGCCAAAAACAATTCCGTATCATCAACTGAAATTCGCAAGAACGTCCCATATTGATATAAGCAGAGTAACATGTACATCTACGAGATGAATGAGCTCGTCAATAGATGCTGCACTGCGCCCATTTTGCTACACAGAGGTGATAATTTCTAGGAGTCTCAACCAATGCCATACCTTAGATAGACCCCGCCCATCTCAGAAGTCATGCCCTTCCCACATCACATCACAAAGTAGGCCGGAACAGGATTCTCAGCACCAGCAACTTAGCATTACTGAAAGTGGATGAAAATAACGAGATAACGGCAAAATGCCGAATTGTCCGCGTATGGACGAGCGGAAACTCGTCCTAATGCCCAAAATCCTACCTTTGCTTCTGAAGACCCCGATAATATACATACTATAGTAAGGTTCCAGTTGATTTTTCGTGAATGTGCATGCTTCAAGCAGGTATAAATATTCTTTTTATGCAGACAACAACAGCAAAGGAACCCACGGACACGCTGTCGACCGCTACAGGAACAGACCGTAAACTTGTCGAACCCAGGATTAAAAGATCCGTTTTCCTTATAGACGCTACACAGGAGCAAGACCAATCGCCAATACAGGCGGTAAGTTAATATGGACGATTATGGAATAATTGTGGATCATGAAAGAGGTGTTTGGTAGTGCAACAGTAGAGGAAGCGCGGAAGGAACTGATCAAAAAAACGGAGAAATAGCACGCTTTTTCACGATGGAAACTGCAGCTTCGCGCGCTCTGCATCGCCCCTACTGGAGAGGCGATGCAGGTGTTGCTTTTGATATCTACTCGGCCCTCCGCCGACGTAGGACTACTGAAGCGCAGTCAAACGGGTCGCAATGAAGAACAGGAGACGCACATTCAACGAGAGTTCCTTCACGGTAAAAAGGTGATAATGAGATTACAGAGAGCATTCATCCTAGATCTCACTTCTTCGATTAACCCCTATATTGCTCTTGAGCAGACTTTCCAGAGACTCACTACATATATGGCGCGTCACGCGCTGCGCATGGCCGCCACAAATTACAGATTCAATCAGTTCTGACCCACACGTCATCGATGGGATGCGCCCCAAAACAGGTCTGTCAAAGAAGTCAGCGGGATATAGGGACCCATTATGAGTTCCTGCAAATTGCTTTTCAAGCCTCTTTTCCTTGCTGCTTACTATTCGCACTTTTCAATATCGTAAAATCAATCCAGTAAAACCGAAGTTGATTACCCTCTATATCGAGTGCTGATCAGACCATTTATGTAATACCCAGCAGTGACTGCTCACGTCGTTTCGGTGATGAGAACGATAAGCTTCGGCAGAGTCGACATAACCGAAAAGTAGCGATAATCAGGATGTGAACATGGCCTATTCACTACTCAGAGTAGATCTTTCCCAAACTCACATACAAAATGGAGTCCAGGAACAGAGAGAATGACATGAATGAGTGCCACAAATTACGCCGCATTCACACTCGGCGACAAATCGCAGCGATCGCAAATGACGCATTAAAAATGCAACGTAAGGCTCTCAATCGACATGTTAGCGTTTTCGAGCAAGACATACGACTGTAACATGCCAGCGCATTGTTGTGAGGCCCAAGCTGGTGCGTCGCGACAGCCGCGATCCATCTTTGAGTATAAACGCTATCTCGTGTTCTTCACAAAAGCCTTCCGTGCAGCGTCCTCGATGAACTCTTCTAGTCCACTTTGCGGCGGATTCAAGACCTTGCTGGTGTGTTGAGAGCGACAGCTGAGTCCTAATATAGTCATAGGCAGTTTTAATAGAAATCATAGCGTTTAAAACGCATAAATGGACACACGATGTCTTGTAAACGAGGTGCTAATGGCGGAGACAAAGTTGTAGGTCTCAAGCGCATAAGCCACTGCAACCTAGTTTCAGCTTTATTTTCTCGTTTCCAAGGTTCAAGCAAAGAAACGTAAACGGAAACGAAAGAAATCAAGAATGGAAACAAAGTCACTATTAGAAACACAAGACGAGGAGAAGGAAGAAACACATACTGCTGCTGAGGTTCACTTCAACACTGAGTTTTTTGAGAAAAAAATTTGTTCGATGAAGACCCACCTCATTTTGCGAAAACATTCGGAATTCAAAATTGGGGCGGCACATTCGGTTGACAAGACTACTGTATGGGGCGTGAGGCTAATTACT
The DNA here is from genome assembly GCA_963978905.1 of Trichostrongylus colubriformis. Classification (NCBI taxonomy): domain Eukaryota; kingdom Metazoa; phylum Nematoda; class Chromadorea; order Rhabditida; family Trichostrongylidae; genus Trichostrongylus; species Trichostrongylus colubriformis. The sequence goes on along the minus strand of OZ022257.1, from coordinate 58,751,912 downwards.
CCGAAAAATCATGTGGCCGCCCACCGAAGGCGCGGCGGGTGCGACTTGCGACTGCCAGTGACAGGGCATGACAGCCTCCAAGCGAGGCAGTGTGCCTTGGGGGGGGGGGGGGGAAGCGCAAAGCGCAGAAGGTGACGCAGCCACGCTCTGTCGGTCTCCCAAGAGCAATCGATTCACAAGTCGCACTGGTGGCGCCGCGAGTGCGACGCCGCGAGCGATTTTCCGGAGTAGGTGCCTCACCCCCGCATGGGTCATACGGTTTTCCGGGCTCCTAATTAGACTGAACCACCGAACCGGCCCGAAAGAACTGAAAGGCCCGTTGAATGGTTAGAAGCACATTTCGTGATAATCAGATTGAAGGGGTTGTGAGGTGTGCCAGGCCGCTTCATGAAGTTGGCCCGCGGCCGTCTCCTACAGCGGACAACTCGGAACGCCAGTGCGATGATGCGAATGAGGCGCGAATACACACCGCAGCGATGCACTTTTGAATTCGGGTTTTTTCACCGATTATCGCTTCTAACCTTCTGCGTTCGTTACGAAATGCTCATTTCTTTGTATGTTTCTCTTGTTTCGGACCCCCTTCCGTTTCCTTTAATCCGTCTCATCGTTTTCGTCATGAATCATAGTGGAAGATGGGTGTAAGAACGAAATGAGGGAAATGATGACTTACTCATTGTTTCCATGATCACTTCTACCCCCGACTTTGAAGATCATTGCATATAAATGAAACCGCTAATGAAACCATTTTAGACTCCGCGTACACGTGCGACACCTCGTAGGTCACAAACACCGAAAACGCCCTATGTATACCGTAGTGTATCTTCTCAAGACGGTGGCTACAGGAGAATTCATTACAAAATGAAAAAACCTTCCATAGCTCAAACACAGCCAGAGTGAGTTGAGTGCATTTCGAAAAAAAATCATAAGTGAAAGTTCACGCAAAGCCCTCTCCTCGAAGCAAATTCATGAAACTAATTCCAGGCCTGAAGAAGGTCATCTACCTCGCGCCCCGAAAGGACATCATGAAGAGGAACTGCAACAGATGGTCAGCCAATATACCATATGTATAAGATATTTTTTATATAATGTGGGATGAGCATACTATAAGCTCCAACACCACAGCAATGGTGCGGGCCAGCGATATAGTAACTGAGCCAGTATGTCGACTTTGCTGGTCGACTAGAAAACATAGGTTATCCAGTAAGCAGTGGAACCCATATCTTATTTCTATTGAACCAGGGTTTATGTTTCTGCAGCAGTAGATGCTCGGGCTGTGAAGGCTTCACTCATGTTGCGCCGCCGCTATGGCCCACCACTGACTACATCGTCCAAACCAACGCTAACCACGCCCAGTTAGCTTAAGTGGGCGTGGCTAATGAGATTCAAACAGGTGCACCACGGCGGCGGAGAAGCGAGCATCCTGGATAATTACTCAAAAGTCTACGGCTTCTAGGAGGTAGCTCAGCTGATCTGAGGGTCTGCCCTAATTAAGCAATTAGTCCGTAATGTATAATTATGACTACCACCGCCTTTTTTTTTATCTTCCTGGCCGTGTCCTGATGCGTCCCTTCAGAAACTTCCTGGAGCGAATTTCGAAGAACTCTGCTAATCTCCAGATCTTACATTGTCCAAATCTCGTTCATAGTCCTTCCATCGCGATCCCTCAATCAAAGCCAAGCCGAGGACGTACGATGAGTAGAGCGAGGTAGTCTCATATCAGCGCCTCTAACAGAAAGGGAAAAGGAGGAAACAGTAGTGGGTGGACATTGCCTGAAAGAAGGTGCCCTCCACCACTCGCTTTATTCCTTAGATGGCCACTACGAGCTTCCAGAGGTGCCTCGCATACTGCAGCTGAGATCGTTTACCCTCCATCCAACAATATGCGTATCTCGCAAGGAGCGAATATACGGAAACTCCTGAGTAGGGCAAAACCAGGAAGCAGTTAACATTCGGAAGGCAGAACAACGGGTGTGTTGCAAGTGTTCCGATTTCTAGAGGTCGGCACCGAACTGGGTCACCGCCCTTCGCGAATTGTCCAAATGGTGGCGTGTCCTGCCGTCTGGGCTCTCCCTAATTTGCCTAAGCCTTTTTAGGGGAGAAGCTTTGGCAGCGTTATTTACCCGTCTTTACCTGATTGCGATCCGCCGCGCAAGCTGACCTGACCTCACAAATCGGAACACTTGCACTCCACCCCAGAACAACGCCCCTCAACATTCTTGTTAGCCCAGTCGCCAGTTTGATTTCCTTCTGACCTATATCCTATGTGCTTTTCTTTGACTTTCTGTGCCGAACGGTAACTATGATTATGCCGTCGAGAAGACCATGAAGTGTCAAATGAAAGTACCGTTTGGATGTGGCCCTACCACATCCAGATCGTCAAACACGACCCCGTCCTCTGAAAAATTTTCGATTCACGCTGGGTTGGTCTTTCCGTACTCTTTTGAGGGCACATGTGAAGAATGACATCATTCAGGAAGAAATTTTGAACGAAATGTCAACGCGGCCGCGGACAGCATACTGATGGTGGAGACTGATTCAATGGATAATAACGAACATTTTACTCTCATCTGAACTTAATAGATATCTTAACATGCTCGAGCAAATAAAGTTTCTACTTGCTTCCCCAGGGATATTCACGGTCACGGTTTTCAAATACAACTTGGGACACGCTACTGACAAAGTTATCCAGAAACTTCGGTTTGAGACAGGAATCCGTTGAGCAGAACTCGTGGAGCACAATCTACTTGCTATTCTGCCACTGCAATATCGCCTTGTGCAGCCGCCTTCATATTCCGCGGTGGTGCCGGCGTACCTGTTGGCGACAGGGCGTGGCAGCCTGTACAGGTAGAGTGACACATGCGAAGACGCAGAGACGATGCGGCTACGCTCTGCCGCCAGTCGCAGAGTATGAAGGTGGCTTCCTATCAACTAAAGAGGTTACATGAGAATGCTAATGAAAAAAATGTCATTGACTGTCAATCTCATCAACTGTCCGAAATTTGTCACTTTTTGAAGCGGCAGAGAACCATGGTAAAGCGCAAGGTGTGGAAGATGTGTAGATGACCGAATGATAGCAGCTGATAGGAATGACCGATAAGGTCCGCAGCACGTAGTATAATGGAGTTCGATATTCGGTTCAGTGCATACTACAGCTCAAATGTTAGAGGCTCAGTGGTTGAGCTCAGCACGTCTTGGTTCTGATAGCACTCCGAACAAAAAGGACCAACTTTAAAACAATGTGAGCCCCAAATATTGATGTCTGTGTACAAAGACATACAGCGGCTGCAAAAACCACTTGACAATTAGATTAGGATTTCTTTTCTAAGAATCGACAAAGTCTTCTCAAGCTTCCATCCAGTGCATCAAGTGGGATCATAGAGTCACTCTGGAACTAACTCTCCCTTGCTGTTCTCCGAATTGGTACAATCCGGAGAAATTTGAGGCCTTCACCTTTCACCACTTGTTGATTATTTACATTTGTGGAGCTTACTGCCAGATTATTTCATCTCTGTTGCGGCTAGTCGGGCGGTTGCCCTCCTAACCACTAGCGCAACAGCATCGTGTTCCGGGTCTCAGACCCCGCTCCACCCAGCTGCTGTGCCTGCGGGTTGTCACTGTCTACGTGGGCTTCCCCAGGAACCATACTGCTTTCCCCACAGTATGGCCGCCGCTTCCCGGAGGTATTGGCTCCCGCACTTCTATCTATGAATTACCTTTTGAACGACAGCGAGTACAAGGTTTATAGCACATACTATCCTACTATATATAACCAGTTGGCTGGCGCAGATTACTGCGCGCGATTCATGGCGATGTTGTGAAAAATGGGTGTGTTCGGCCCGACCACAGCGGAGCGGAGATTTCCTTCCCTCTGCTTTCAGCTGAGCTATTGAACTGCAAAAAAGCAGAGAAGGTGGCGTGATAGAAAAAGCATTTTGGTCTCGGTACACTTCAATCACTTTGCATGGAACACATTTTGCACGTAATCCACATGAATCGCGCGCAGTAGTGTGCGCCAGCCAACTGGTCATCATTGGGAGTTTGGCTAGTTTGGAAATCGATAGTTTTGTATTCGATTGCATCGATTGGTAACAAATAGATCACTTGCTGAGAATCTAATTCGTACACTTTGATGGTAGGCCATATCCCGCTTATCGATGTTTATCGTTTTCGTAAACATGCTTCACTACTTGAAATTTTACATAGTCTAGCGGTCGATACCCAGTGTTGCTGCAAGTAACGCATTAGAAAATGAATCCGAACGAACCGCTTGCTTTGCTATCACAAAAATAGGTTGTATCATGATTATCAATGGAGATCGCATTATCAAGAGAAACGCACCATTTTTTTGGAACGCCTGGCATTCAGCGGTCGATACATCGGTCAGTGATATCAGAACATAAACAAAATATGTTCACGCGATGCCACTGCGCATCAGACGCTTTTGCTAAAGCGGTCGTACAATGTTAGCAAGGATTTCATCCCATCCAATTCTTAACGGTTCTTATCAGTCACTGTAAGCCGTTATCAGTTTCACTGAGGCCCCTGTACCCAATAGTACCATTGAAGTACCCGTACCCTACAATACCTGCGAATATGAACATTCCACTGTTAGCCGTAGAAGCAAGCCGGCCTCGGTGACATTTCCCTCTCTCCCGCTCCTAATCGAAGCTTATCAACCATTATCAGTTTGGATCACCCACTATCAATGTCCCCGTCTCACCCTGCTAAACACCCATGAGTGTCAGCGCTCCTGGATCAACGCGAAAGGCAAAACGAATTTGAACGACTCTAGCCTTTTTACGCCCCTTATCGAATCTTATCAATCATTATCAGTGCGGGTCACCCACCATAAATGTTCCTGCCCCATCCCGCAAAACACTTATAAATGTCAGCGCTCTTGGATCAACGCGAAAGGCAAAACGAATTCGACGACATTTGCCTTCCCGTGCTCATTATCAAATCTCATCAACCATTATCAGCTTGGATCACCCACCATTAATGTCCCTGACCCACCCTGCTAAACACCCATGAGTGTCAGCGCTCTTGGATCAACGCGAAAAGCGAAACGGATTTGACGACTCTAGCCTTTTTACGCTCCTTATCGGATCTTATCAACCCTTATCAGTGCTGGTCATCCACCATTAATGTCCCCGTCCCATCCCGCAAAACACCTATGGGTGTCAGCGCTTTAGGATCAACCCGAAAGGCGAAACGGATTTGGTGACATTTGCCTTCCGAGGCTCCTTATCAACCCTTATCAGCTGCTATCACTTTCGGTCCACCACCGCTGAGGTTTCCTTGGCACCCCCTATATCACTTGTAAAATTCAGCGTCCCAGCTTTGCTGCGACGCGAGATATGAATTTCGTGACAGACGGACAAACACACACACACACACACACACATACTAAGCGAATTATCCTACTACCAGTTGGCTGGCGCAGACTACTGCGCACGATTCATGGCGATGTTGTGCAAAATGGGTGTGTTCGGCCCGACCACAGCGGAGCGGAGATTTCCTTCCCTCTGCTTTCAGCTGAGCTATTGAATTGCAAAAAAAGCAGAGAAGATGGCGTGATAAAAAGCATTTTGGTATCGGTATACTTCAATCGCTTTGCATGAAACCCATTTTGCACGTAATCCACGTGAATCGCGCGCAGTAGTGTGCGCCAGCCAACTGGTCATCACTGGGATTTGGCTAGTTTGGAAATCGATGGTTATGTATTCGATTGCATCGATTGGTAACAAATAGATCACTTGCTGAGAATCTAATTCGTACACATTGATGGTAGGCCATATCCCGCTTATCGATGTTTATCGTTTTCGTAAACATGCTTCACTACTTGAAATTTTACATAGTCTAGCGGTCGATACCCAGTGTTCCTGCAAGTACCGCATTAGAAAATGATTCCGAGTGACCGCTTGCTTTGCTATCACAAAAATAGGTTGTATCATGATTATCAATGGAGATCGCATTATCAAGAAAAACGCACCATTTTTTGGAACGCCAGGCATTCAGCGGTCGATACATCGATCAATGATATCAGAACATAAACAAAATATGTTCACCCGATGCCACTGCGCATCAGACGCTCTTGCTAAAGCGGTCGTACAATGTTAGCGAGGGTTTCATCCCATCCAATTCCTAACGGTTCTTATCAGTCACTGTAAGCCGTTATCAGTTTCACTGAGGCTCCTGTACCCAAGAGCACCATTGAGGTACCCGTACCCTACAATACCTGCGAATATGAACATTCCACTGTTAGCCGTAGAAGCAAGCCGGCCTCGGTGACATTTCCCTTTCTCACGCTCCTAATCGGAGCTTATCAACCACTATCAGTTTGGATCACGCACTATTGATATCCCCGTCCCACCCTGTTCAACACCCATGAGTGTCAGCGCTTCCGGATCAACGCGAAAGGCAAAACGAATTTGACGATTCTAGCCTTTTTACCCCCCTTATCGAATCTTATCAACCATTATCAACTTGGATCACCCACCATTAATGTCTCTGACCCACCCTGCTAAACACCCATGAGTGTCAGCGCTTTAGGATCAACCCGAAAGGCGAAACGGATTTGGTAACATTTGCCTTCCGAGGCTCCTTATCAGTCCTTATCAGTTGCTATCACTTTTGGTCCACCACCGCTGAGGTTCCCTTGACACCCCCTATATCACTTGTAAAATTCAGCGTCCCAGCTTTGCTGCGACGCGAGATATGAATTTCGTGACAGACGGACAAACACACACACACAGACACACACACAGACATACTAAGCGAATTATATATAGTAGGACCAGTTGGCTGGCGCACACTTCTGCGCGCAATTCATGGCGATGCTGCGCAAAATGGGTTTGATAGGCCCGACCACAGTTGTGTACGGAATCGAGCGGGAATTTCCTTTCCTCTACTTACAGCTGAGCGATTGAATTGGAAAAAAGCATAGAATATGGCGTGATAATAAAGCATTTTGGTGTCACATACTTCACTCGCTTTGCAACGAATCCATTTTGCACGTCACCGACATGAATCGCGCGCAGTAGTGTGCGCCAGCCAACTGGTTTACGTCTTCATTGGGAGTTTGGATAGTTTAGAGGTAGATAGTTTTGTATTCGATTGCATCGATGGTAACAAACGTTCACTTGCTGAGCATCCAATTCCTACACATTAATGGTATAATGGTAGATCTATATCTTGATTATCGTTGTTTATTGTCTTCGTAAACATGCTTCACTACTTGGAATTTTACACAGTCTAGCAGTCGATACCTAGTGTTGCTGCCAATACCGAATTGAAATGATTCCGAGTGAGCCGCTCGCTTCGCTATCACAAATATAGGTTGTATCATGATTATCAATGTAGATCGCAGTATCAAGCGTCATGCTCCACTATTTGAAACGCTAAGCAATTCAGCGGTCGATACATCGGTCAGTGATATCAGAACCTAAACAAAATATGTTCACCCAATGGCACTGAGCATCAGATGCTTTTGCTAAAACGGTCGTCTAGTAATAGCAAATGATGTAAAGGATTTCATCCTGTCCAATCCCTAATGGCTCCTATCAGCCACTGTAAGCCGCCATCAGTCTCACTGAGGCCCTGTACCCAACAATACCATTGAGGTCGCCGTACCCTACAATACCCATGTGAACATTTAACTGTTAGCCGCAAAAGCGATTCGGCTTTGGTGACATTTCCCTTCTCACAGCCCCTATCGAATGTTATCAACCATTATCACTTTGGATCACCCACTATCAATGTTCACGCCAACCTTGCCGAACACCCATGAGTGACAGCGGTGACATTTGTCTACCCACAATCATTATCAAATCTTATCGACCATTATCGATTTGGATCACCCGCCATTGAAGTTCCTGGCCCACCCTGCTAAACATCTGTGAGTGTTAGCGCCCTAGGATCAATGCGAAAAGCGAAACGAATTTGACGACTCCAGCCATTTCACGCTCCTTATCGTATCTCATCAACCGTTATCGGTGCGGGTCACCCACCACTAATGTATCTGTCCCACCCTGCTAAACACCTATGATTGTCAGCGCTTTTGGATCAGTGCGAAAGGCGAAACGAATTTGACGACGTTTGTTTTCTCATACTCCATAACGAACCTTATCAACCATTATCACTTTGAATCACTAACACTAAAAGTTCCCGCCCCATCCCGCAAAACACCTATGAGTGTCAGCGTTCTGGGATCAACCTAAAATGCGAAACGCATTCGTCGACTCTAGCCATTTCACGCTCCTTATCGTATCTTATCAACACTTATCAATGCGGGTCACCCACCATTAATGTTCCCGCCCAATCCCGCAAAAAACCTATAAGTGTCAGCGTTCTGGGATCAACCTGAAATGTGAAACGCATTCGTCGACTCTAGCCATTTCACGCTTCTTATCGTATCTTATCAACACTTACCAATGCGGGTCACACACCATTAATGTTCCCGCCCCATCCCGCAAAACACCTATGAGTGTCAGCGTTCTTGGATCAACCCGAAAGGCGAAACGGATTTATCGACTCTAGCCATTTCACGCTCCTTATCGTATCTTATCAACAGTTATCAATACGGGTCACCCACCATTGATGTTCCCGCCCCATCCCGCAAAACACCTATGAGTGTCAGCGTTCTGGGATCAACCCGAAAGGCGAAACGACTTTGGTGACATTCGCCTTTATAGGCTCTTTATCAGTGCGTATCAGCTGCTATCACTTTCGGTCCACCACCGCCTAGGTCCCCCTATCACCCCCTATATCATTTGTAAAATTCAGCGTCCCAGCTTTACTGCGACGCGAGATATGAATTTCGTGACAGACAGACGGACACACACACACACACACACACACAGACAGACATACTAAGCCGATTATATAGAGTAGGATATATAATTCGCTTAGTATGTCTGTCTGTCTGTGTGTCTGTGTGTGTCTGTCCTTCTGTCACGAAATTCATATCTCGCGTCGCAGCAAAGCTGAGGCGTTGAATTTCACAAGTTATATGGGGAGTGCCAAGGGAACCCCAGCGGTGGTGGATCGAAAGTGATAGCGGCTGACGCGCTGATAAGGAGCCTCGGAAGACAAATGTCGCCAGATCCGTTTCGCCTTTCGCGTTGATGCAAGAGCGCTGGCACTCATAAGTGTTTTACGGGACTGGCCGGGAACATTAATGGAGGGTGACCCGCATTGATAACGGTTGATAAGATTCGATAAGGAGCGTAAAAAGGCTAGAGTCGTCATATCTGTTTCGCTTTTCGCATTAATCCCGGAGCGTTCATACTCACAGGTGCTGTGCGGGGTAAGTCGGGGTCATTAATGGTGGGTGGTCCAGCTTGATAACGGTTGATAAGACTTGATAAGCAGCATGAGAAGGCGAATGTCGTCAAATTTGTTTCGCCTTTCGCGTTGATCCGAGAGCGCTGACACTCATGGGTGCTAAGCAGAGTGGGATAGGGACATTCATAAATGGGTGACCCAAACTGATAATGGTTGATAAGATTCGATTAGGAGTGTGAGAAGGAAAATGTCATCAAGGCCGATGCTTTTGCGGCTAACAGAGGAATGTTCACATCGCAGGAATTGTAGGGTACGGGGACCTCAATGGTATTGTTGGGTACAGGGGCCTCAGTGAAACTGATAACGGCTTACAGAGGCTTATAAGAATCATCAGGATTGGATGGGATGAATCCTTTACTCGCTTGATATTACTATACGACCGCTTTAGCAAAAGCGCCTGATGCTTACTGCCATTGAGTGAACATGTTTTGTCTATGTTCTGATATCACTGGCCGATGTATCGACCGCTGAATTGTTTAGCAATCCAAAAAATGGTGCATTTCTCTTGATACAGCGATCTACATTGATTATCATAACACAACCTATCCTACTATATATAATTCGCTAAGTATGTCTGTCTGTCCGTGTGTGTGTGTGTGTGTCTGTCTGTCACGAAATTCATATCTCGCGTCGCAGCAAAGCTGGGACGCTGAATTTTACAAGTGATATAGGGGGTGCCAAGGGAACCTCAGCGGTAGTGGACCGAAAGTGATAGCAGCTGATAAGGGCTGATAAGGAGCCCCGAAAGAAAATGTTGCCAAATCCGTTTCGCCTTTCGGGACGATCCCAGAGCGCCCATATTCATAGGTGTTCTGAGGGTTGGGACGGGGACATTAATGGTGGGTGACCCGCATTGATAATGGTTGATAAGATTCGATAAGGAGCGTAGAAAGGCTGGAGTCGTCGAATCCGTTTCGCTTTTTGCATTGGTCCCGTAGCGTTCATAGTCACAGGTGTTCTGCAGGGTAGGACGGGGACATTGATGGTGGGTGACCCGCATTGATAATGGTTGATAAGATTCGATAAGACGCGTAAAAAGGCTAGAGTCGTCGAATCCGTTTCGCTTTTCGCATTGGTCCCGTAGCGTTCATAGTCACAGGTGTTCTGCAGGGTAGGACGGGGACATTGATGGTGGGTGACCCGCATTGATAACGGTTGATAAGATTCGATAAGGAGCGTAGAAAGGCTGGAGTCGTCGAATCCGTTTCGCTTTTTATATTGGTCCCGTAGCGTTCATAATCACAGGTGTTCTGCAGGGTAGGACGGGGACATTGATGGTGGGTGATCCAGCTTGATAATGGTTGATAAGATTCGATAAGACGCGTAAAAAGGCTAGAGTCGTCGAATCCGTTTCGCTTTTCGCATTGGTCCCGTAGCGTTCATAATCACAGGTGTTCTGCAGGGTAGGACGGGGACATTGATGGTGGGTGATCCAGCTTGATAATGGTTGATAAGATTCGATAAGACGCGCAAAAAGGCTAGAGTCGTCGAATCCGTTTCGCCTTTCGCGCTGATCCAAGAGCGCTGACACTTATGGGTGTTTAGCAGAGTGGGACGGGGACATGAATAGTGGGTGATCCAAACTGATGATGGTTGATCCAGGCTTCGATCAGGAGCGTGAGAAGGAAAATGTCACCTACGCTTTTTGCGGCTAACAGTGGAATGTTCACATTCGCAGGTATTGTAGGGTACAGGGACCTCAATGGTACTGTTGGGTAGAGGGCCTCAGTGATAATGGCTCACGGTGGCTGATAAGAACCGTTAGAATAGGATGGCATGAAATCCATTACATCGCTTGATACTACTATACGACCGCTTTAGCAAAAGCGTTTGATGCTCAGTGTCACTGGGTGAACATATTTTATTTATGCTCTGATATCGACCGCTGAATTGCCTAGCGTACGAAAAAATGATGCATTTCTTTTGATACTACGATCTACATTGATAATCATGATCCTACTATATATAATCCGCTAAGTATAGGTGTTGGGGTTATACTGATTGGTCGAAACTCAGATACAGAATGAGCATCATCAACTTTAGGAATTCCTGTTACTAACGCATCTTTCCAAAGTTCGGGCACATCACCTAACATGAGCGAAACGTTGAAAATGTGTGCAAGAGGTTTCGAGAGGGATTTGGCACACTTTTTGTATATAATAGGAGGTAACCCATCATATGGCTCACTACAAGATGGTTTTAACTTCTTCAAGATGCTCTTCACGTCAGCTGGGTGAAAGTAAATATCACTCAGTCCTCGCAGGGTTGGTATACTCTTATTAGACCAGTCAATTGGAGTCTCTGAATCTGGGGAGAAGACACTGGCGAAAAAGTTTCCAAGTGCTGTAGCTTTATCTGAATCGGAAGTGCATATCATACCGTTCAGATCAGTGAGTGGTGGAAGAGTCCCCTTCATTTTCATTTTGTTATGTAAGTAAGCATGGAGTTTTTTCATAGAATTATGCATGGCTAATCGCCTTTCAGTATTGGCCCAGTATTTCCTGAGATGGTGATCGATATTATCGCAGACTTTTTTATACAACGGGTTACATAGTGGGTCAGATGACGCTTCGAAAATACGTTGTTTTTGAGCCAACAAATTTTGTATCTGAGAGGGATAGCGGATTCGATGATGTTGATGTTCTTTGAAGGGTACATACAGTGCCAACTTTTGATACACAATGGAACAAAATCTCTGGTAGAGATCGGTAACAGATTGGTAGTCATTGAAAACTTCTAACCAATTCACCTCACTGAGGCTATTATCCAGAGAAATGAAATCCGTATGGAGAAAGTCTGGTTTGGGTGGAGACATGGAAGTAGGGTAAAATCTTAGTATCTCGAATTCTAAGTATGTTCTATTCTAAGTATGTCTGTCTGTCCGTGTGTGTGTGTCTGTCTGTCACGAAATTCATATCTCGCGTCGCAGCAAAGCTGGGACGCTGAATTTTACAAGTGATGTAGGGGGTGCCAAGGCAACCCCAGCGGTGGTGGACCGAAAGTGATGGCAGCTGATAATGGCTGATAAGGAGCCCCGAAAGAAAATGTTGCCAAATCCGTTTCGCCTTTCGGGACGATCCCAGAGCGCCCATATTTATAGGTGTTTTGAGGGTTGGGACGGGGACATTAATGGTGGGTGGTCCAGCATGATAACGGTTGATAAGATTCGATAAGGAGCGTAGAAAGGCCAGAGTCGTTGAATCCGTTTTGCCTTTCGGGTTGATTCTAGAGCCCCGACACTCAAAGGTGTTTTGAGGAGTGGGACGGGGACATTAATGGTGAGTGACCCGCATTGATAACGGTTGATAAGATTTGATAAGGAGCATGAGAAGGCAAATGTCGTCAAATTCGTTTCGCCTTTCGTGTTGATCCGAGAGCGCTGACACTCATGGGTGTTTAGGAGGGTGGGGCAGGGACATTAATGGTGGGTGATCCAGCTTGATAACGGTTGATAAGATTTGATAAGGAGCATGAGAAGGCATATGTCGTCAAACTCGTTTCGCCTTTCGTGTTGATCCAAGAGCGCTGACACTCATAACTCTTCAGCAGGGTGGGACGGGCACATCAATGATGGGTGATCCAAACAGATAATAGTTGATAAGATTCGATAAGGAGCGTGAGACGGGAAATGTCACCAAGGCCGGTTCGCTTTTGCGGCTAACAGTGAAATGTTAAGATTCGCAGGTATTGTAGGGTACGGGGAGCTCAATGGTGTTGTTGGTTACACGGGCCTCAGTGAAACTGATAACGGCTTACATTGGCTGATAAGAACCGTTAAGAATTGAAAGGGATGAATCCTTTACATCGCTTGCTGCTACTGCTACATATACGACCGCTTTACAAACGCGTCTGATGCTTACTGTCATTGGGTTAACATATTCTTTTTATGTTCAGATATCAATGGCCGATGTATCGACCGCTGAACTGCCTAGCGTTCCAGTAAATAATGCATTTCTCTTGATACTGCGATCTACATTGATAATCATGATACAACCTACATTTGTGATAGCAAAGCAAGCGATTCACTCGGGATCCTACTATATATAATCCGCTAAGTATGTCTGTCTGTCCGTGTGTGTGTGTGTCTGTCTGTCACGAAATTCATATCTCGCGTCGCAGCAAAGCTGGGACGCTGAATTTTACAAGTGATGTAGGGGGTGCCAAGGCAACCCCAGCGGTGGTGGACCGAAAGTGATGGCAGCTGATAATGGCTGATAAGGAGCCCCGAAAGAAAATGTTGCCAAATCCGTTTCGCCTTTCGGGACGATCCCAGAGCGCCCATATTTATAGGTGTTTTGAGGGTTGGGACGGGGACATTAATGGTAGGTGGTCCAGCATGATAACGGTCGATAGGATTCGATAAGGAGCGTAAAAAGCCAGAGTCGTTGAATCCGTTTCGTCTTTCGGGTTGATCCTAGAGTCCCGACACTCGAAGGTGTTTTGAGGGGTGGGACGGGGACATTAATGGTGGGTGACCCGCATTGATAACGGTTGATAAGATTCGATAAGGAGCGTAGAAAGGCTGGAGTCGTCGAATCCGTTTCGCTTTTTGCATTGGTCCCGTAGCGTTCATAGTCGCAGATGTTCTGCAGGGTAGGACGGGGACATTGATGGTGGGTGATCCAGCTTGATAATGGTTGATAAGATTCGATAAGGAGCATGAGAAGGCAAATGTCGTCAGATTCGTTTCGCCTTTCGCGCTGATCCAAGAGCGCTGACACTCATGGGTGTTTAGCAGAGTGGGACGGGGACATTAATAGTGGGTGATCCAAACTGATAATGGTTGATAGGATTCGATCAGGAGCGTGAGAAGGGAAATGTCACCTACGCTTTTGCGGCTAACAGTGGAATGTTCACATTCGCAGGTAGGGTACAGGGACCTCAATGGTACTGTTGGGTACAGCGGCCTCAGTGATAACGGCTCACGGTGGCTGATAAGAACCGTTAGGAATAGGATGGGATGAAATCCATTACATCGCTTGATACTACTATACGACCGCTTTAGCAAAAGCGTTTGATGCTCAGTGTCATTGGGTGAACATATTTTGTTTATGTTCTGATATCGACCGCTGAATTGCCTAGCGTACGAAAAAATAATGCATTTCTTTTGATACTACGATCTACATTTATAATCATGATACACCTATATTTGTGATAGCAAAGCAAGCGTTTCATCCGGAATCATTGTCTAATGCGGTACTGGCAGCAACACTGTGTATCGACCGCTAGACTATGTGAAATTCCAAACAGTGAAGCATGTTCACGAAAACAGTAAACATCGGTAATCGGGATATGGATCTACCATCAGTGTGTAGGAATTAGATGCTCAACAAGTGAACAAATTGCTACCAGTCGATGCAATCGAATACAAAACTATCGATGTCTAAACTGTCCAAAATCCCAATGATGACCTAAACCAGTTGACTGGCGCACACTACTGGGCGCGATTCATGTCGATGACGTGCGAAATGGGTTCCATGAAAAGCGACTGAAGTATAATAACATCGAAATGCTTTTTTATCACGCCATCTTCTCTGTTTTTTTTTCAATTCAGTAGCTCAGCTGAAAACGGAGGAAAGAAATTTCCACTCAATTCCATACACAACTGTGGTCGCGCCGATCAAACCCATTTTGCACAACATCGCCATAAATCGCGCGCAGTAGTGTGCGCTAGCCAACTGGTCATTTTATAATGCGGTGCTGGCAGCAACCCTGAGTATCGACCGCTAGACTATGCAGAATTCCAAATAGTGAGGCGTCTTTACGAAAACGAAACATCGATAATCGGGATATGGATCTGTCATCAATGTATAGGAATTAGATGCTCAGCAGGTGAATAAATTGTTACCAATCGATGCGATCGAATACAATTTATCGATCTCTAAACTATCCGAATTCCCAAATATGACCTGAACCAGTTGGCTGGCGCACACTACTGCGCGCGATTCATGTTGACAACGTGCAAAATGAGTCCGATGCAAAGCGACTGAAGTATCATAGCACCGGAATGCCTTTTTTTTATCACGCCATCTTCTCTGCTTTTTTCCAATTCAATAGCTCAGCTGTAGGCAGAGTCAAGGAAATTTTCGCTCAATTCCATACACAACCGTGTTCGTGCCGATCAAACCTATTTTGCACAACATCGCCATGAATCGCGCGCAGTAGTGTGCGCCTGCCAACTGGTAAGCCTTATAGGGAGCGAAGAGTTTCTAACCACGCTGTTGACTTTCCATGCCGTATTTTCGTTGACATACGGCATTATCATGGGGATGCCGTCCGCGCTGCAATACGGTCTCCATGTTCCTGCATTTGTGCGTGTGTATCCGTTTTCGCTCAATATTCGTTCCACCATCGAATCTGCTCCATTTGAGTTTTGACCGCAAACTTTGTCCTTGTAATAGTGAAAGCAAAGCAAGCGATTCACTCGGAATCATTTTCTGATGCGGTACTGACAGCAACACTGGGTATCGACCGCCAAATCATGCAAAATTCCAAATAGTGAAGCATGTTTACGAAAACGATATACGTCGAAATCGGAATTCGGATCTACTATCAATGTGTAGGAATAGATGCTCAGCAAATGAACACATTGTTACCAATCGATGCAATCGAAGGCAAAACTATCGATGTCTAAAGTATTCAAACTCCCAATGATGACCTCGCATACACTATAGCAATTAGTGTCGATGACGTGTAAAACGGGCTCGATGCAAAGCGACTGATGTATGACCGAAATGCTTTTTTATCACGCCGTCTTCTCTGCTTTTATCCGAATAAATAACTCAGCTGAAAGCTGTGGAAAGGAAGTTTCCACTCAACTTCATACACAACTGTGGTCGTGCCGATCAAACCCATTTTGCACAGCATCGCCATGAATCGCGCGCAGTAGTGTGCGCCCGCCAGCTGGTATCCTACTATATATAATTCGCTTAGTATGTCTGTGTGTGTGTGTGTGTGTTTGTCCGTCTGTCACGAAATTCATATCTCGCGTCGCAGCAAAGCTGGAACGCTGAATTTTACAAGTGATATAGGGGGTACCAAGGGAACCCTAGCGGTGGTGGACCGAAAGTGATAGCAGCTGATAAGGGCTGATAAGAAGCCTCGGAAGGCAAATGTCACCAACTCCGTTTCGCCTTTCGCATTGGCCCCGGAGCGTTCATACTTATAGATGTTGTGCGGGGTGGGACGGGGACATTAATGGTAGGTGAGCCGCATTGATATCGCTTGATAAGATTCGATAAGGAGCGTGAAAAGGCTAGAGTCGTCAAATCCGTCTCTCTTTTTGCATTGGTCCCGGAGCGTTCATACTCATAGATGTTGTGCGGGGTGGGACGGGGACATTAATGGTAGGTGAGCCGCATTGATATCGCTTGATAAGATTCGATAAGGAATGTGAAAGGACTAGAGTCGTCAAATCGGTTTCACTTTTCGCATTGGTCCCGGAGCGTTTATACTCACAGGTGTTTTGCGCAACGGGACGGGGACATTGATGGTGGGTGATCTAAGTTGGAAATGGTTGATAAGATTTGATGAGGAGCATGAGAAAGGGAAATGTCACCGAGGCCGGCTTGCTTCTACGGCTAATAGTGGAATGTTCATATTCGCAGGTATTGTAGGGTACGGGTACCTCAATGGTACTGTTGGGTACAGGAGCCTCAGTGAAACTGATAACGACTTACAGTGACTGATAAGAACCGCTAGGAATTGGATGGGATGAAATCCTTGCTAACATTGTACGACCGCTTTAGCAAACGCGTCTGATGCGCAATGGCATCGGGTGAACATATTTTGTTTATGTTCTGATATCACTGACCGATGTATCGACCGCTGAATGCCTGACGTTCCAAAAAATGGTGCGTTTCTTTCGATAATGCGATCTCCAGTGATAATCATGATACAACCTATTTTGTGATAGCAAAGCAAGCGGTTCACTCGAAATCATTTTCTAATGTGGTACTTGCAGCAACACTGGGTATCGACCGCTAGACTATGTAAACGTTCATGTAGTAAAGCATGTTTACGAAACGATAAGCATCAGTAAGGCTGCGTTCATACCAAATTGAATGAGAGTTTTGGCGCATTCGCGTCATGCATGAGATACGTATCGATCAGAAAATGAGAGTATTGGCGCATCGGCGCATTGGCGTATCGGCGCATTCGCGTCATGCATAAGATACGTATCGATCTAGAAAATGAGAGTATTGGCGCATCGGCGCATTGGCGGATCGGCGCATCCGCGCATCCGCGATTTGAGGGAATTGGCGCATTCGCGCGATGGATAGGATACATATCGATTGAAAAATGAGAGTATTGGCGCATCCGCGATTTTGGATATTTGCCATAACAGAAAAAGATCAAGAAATGAAAAGAGAAGAAAAAGAAATCAACCGCACGTTGGCACGTGCCGCGTTCAAAAGGGTGACGTGGCACGCCAATTCTCTCAAATCGCGGATGCGCCGATGCGCCGATGCGCCAAAACTCTCATTCGATTTGGTATGAACGCAACCTAAGCGGGATATGGCCTACTATCAGTGTGTACGAATTAGATTCTCAGCAAGTGATCTATTTGTTACCAAGCGATGCAATCGTATACAAAACTATCGATTTCCAAACTACCCAAACTCCCAATGATGACCAGTTGGCTGGCGCACACTACTGCGCGCGATTCATGTGGATTACGTGCAAAATGGGTTCCATGCAAAGCGACTGAAGTATACCGATACCAAAATACTTTTTTATCACGCCATCTTCTCTGCTTTTTTGCAATTCAATAACTCAGCTGAAAGCAGAGGGAAGGAAATCTCCGCTCTGCTGTGGTCGGGCCGAACACACCCATTTTGCACAACATCGCCATGAATCACGCGCAGTAATCTGCGCCAGCCAACTGGTATAGTAGGATTCGCTTAGTATGTCTGTCTGTCTGTGTGTGTGTGTCTGTCCGTCTGTCACGAAATTCATATCTCGCGTCGCAGCAAAGCTGAGACGCTGAATTTCACAAGTTATATGGGGAGTGCCAAGGGAACCCCAGCGGTGGTGGATCGAAAGTGATAGCGGCTGATACGCGCTGATAAGGAGCCTCGGAAGACAAATGTCGCCAGATCCGTTTCGCCTTTCGCGTTGATGCAAGAGCGCTGGCACTCATAAGTGTTTTACGGGACTGGCCGGGAACATTAATGGAGGGTGACCCACATTGATAACGGTTGATAAGTTTCGATAAGGAGCGTAAAAAGGCTAGAGTCGTCATATCTGTTTCGCTTTTCGCATTGGTCCCGGAGCGTTCATACTCACAGGTGTTTTGCGTAGTGGGACGGGTACATTGATGGTGGGTGATCCAGCTTGATAACGGTTGATAAGATTCGATAAGGAGCGCAAAAAGGCTAGAGTCGTCGAATCCGTTTTGCTTTTCGCATTGGTGCCGGAGCGTTCATACTCACAGGTGTTGTGCGGGGTAAGTCGGGGTCATTAATGGTGGGTGGTCCAGCTTGATAACGGTTGATAAGCAGCATGAGAAGGCGAATGTCGTCGAATTTGTTTCGCCTTTCGCGTTGATCCGAGAGCGCTGACACTCATGGGTGCTAAGCAGAGTGGGATAGGGACATTCATAAATGGGTGACCCAAACTGATAATGGTTGATAAGATTCGATTAGGAGTGTGAGAAGGAAAATGTCATCAAGGCCGGTGCTTTTCGGCCAACAGAGGAATGTTCACATCGCAGGTATTGTAGGGTACGGGGACCTCAATGGTATTGTTGGGTACAGGGGCCTCAGTGAAACTGATAACGGCTTACAGAGGCTCATAAGAATCATCAGGATTGGATGGGATGAATCCTTTACTCGCTTGATATTACTATACGACCGCTTTAGCAAAAGCGCCTGATGCTTAGTGCCATTGGGTGAACATGTTTTGTCTATGTTCTGATATCACTGGCCGATGTATCGACCGCTGAATTGTTTAGCAATCCGAAAAATGGTGCATTTCTCTTGATACAGCGATCTACATTGATTATCATAACTCAACCTATAGTTGTGAAAGCAAAGCAAGCGATTCACTCGGAATCATTTTCTGATGCGGTACTGACAGCAACACTGGGTATCGACCGCCAAACCATGCAAAATTCCAAATAGTGAAGCATGTTTACGAAAACGATATACGTCGAAATCGGAATTCGGATCTACTATCAATGTGTAGGAATAGATGCTCAGCAAATGAACACATTGTTACCAATCGATGCAATCGAATGCAAAAATTCAAACTCCCAATGATGACCTCGCACACACTACAGCAATTATCGATGCAAAGCGACTGAAGTATGACCGAAATGCTTTTTTATCACGCCGTCTTCTCTGCTTTTATCCGAATAAATTACTCAGCTGAAAGCTGTGGAAAGGAAGTTTCCACTCAACTCCATACACATCTGTGGTCGTACCGATCAAACCCATTTTGCACAGCATCGCCATGAATCGCGCGCAGTAGTGTGCGACCGGCAGCTATAGCTTTATGTTCTGATATCACTGACCGATCTATCGACCGCTGAACTGCCTAGCGTTCCAAAAAATGGAGCATTTCTTTTGATACTGCGATCTACATTGGTAATCGTGATACGCCTATATTTGTGATAGGAAACAAGCGTTTCACTCGGAATCAAATTCTAATGCGATACTAGCAGCAACACTGGGTATCGACCGCTAGACTATGTAAAATTCCGAATAGTGAAGTATGTTTACGAAAACGATATACATCGATGAGCGGGATATGGATCTACCATTGATGTGTAGGAATTAGATGCTTAGCAAATGAACAAATCGTGACCAATTGATGCAGTCAAATACAAAACTATCGATCTCTGCGCAATCCGAATTCCCAATGATGACCGAAACCAGTTGGCTCGCGCACGCTACTGCGTGCGATTCGTGTCGATGACGTGCAATCGGGTTCGATGCAAAGCGACTGAAGTATAATAACACCGAAATGCTTTTTTATCTACCATCTTCTCTGCTTTTATCCGAATAAATAGCTCAGTTAAAAGCAGAAAAAAAGAAATTTCCATTCAACTTCACAACTGTGGTCGTGCCGATCAAACTCATTTTGCAAAACATCGTCATGAATCGCGCGCAGTAGTGTGCGCCCGCCAGCTGGTTCACAATAGTCGCCCTACTCTCAGCTTCCTGACTGGACTCAGGTCTGACCATGCTTCATTCCCCCAAGGGTCAGCTATTGGAATACTAGCGGAAAAATTAATCAGCGACCAATAGTAGCGCCTGCAATTAGTTAGAGAGAGAGGTTATGAAGAGAAATTTCGACAATGAAGATTGGAATATTAGGAAAGCAATTTGAAAGTACAACACAGCGAGTGTCGGTAAACGGACAAATGTGCGGCAGTACTCACTGTCGCGACGCATGAGCTCGCGCGTCGCGGCCTCCGTCATGGCGCGCGCGGCATGCTTATGAGCTCTAGGTCTTCCTATCTCATCGGGCAAGGCTCTTCGTGAGCAGCACATGAGATTTTCGACTACTACGACGTGTGTAAAGGAGTGGCTCTTAACTCGCCGCTAAAGCGGCGAGCCAAGACGTGGGGGCTAATATGGGCCGTCGCCAAATATCGTTGTTGAGTTTATGACATCGGTGAGAAGAAAGCGATACTTGTCATCACAGAATGTATACTCAAGTGTATATTTTAACCTAGGCCTGCGAGGGAAGGAAGCCCTGACGTGGGGGCTAATATGGGGTGTCGCCAAATATCGTTGTTGAGCTAGTATCGGTGAGACGGAAGCAACTCTACATTCGCCACCAAAGCGCGCCGACCCTACAACAACGGGAACCGAAGGCTTTCGCAATTACTAAATTGGCCATTTGGAACCCCAATCGCAATGACAACGGGTCATTCTCCTCTTCTTCACCGCTGCCCCACAGTACCCTCCGTCCCGTCGGACCATCCAGTAGGATGGCAACGTTGGCTTCCCTACCAATCTTGTGTAGTACACTCTGCGAGTATATCGCCACGTGCTCTCTCTTACGCGGAGTGCGCAGACGGAGCGACGAAACGGGAGGAAGAGTACCTCCGCACATTTGTCCGTTTACCATTCCCCCAACACAGCAATGCCAGCAGCTCGCTAATGATGAGCTGCGTGGAATGACACGCGTCGCACACGTGGATTCCACGCTTTCCACAACTCTTCGTTTACGCAAAATCCACGATTCCACAAACTCCGCAATTCTGCAAATCCGCAAATTTCTAAACTATGGACGCTGCCTAATAATGGGATTGAATTGTATCATTCATCCCGATATTCAATGCTGACCAGTGAAGATTTTCATTATGAAAGCCGACACGTCAAGCAAGACGTAATTTTGATGGATACGGCAGTGATACGATGCGATACTATCATGCTCATTATTCTACATCTCAGTCATTCTTTGGCAAAGTCGACCCTAGGAGGCGGACTCCGTTAGGGAAGGCGGAGACTGTTAAGAATGATGCCCTCTAAACCTCATGAGGCCCCTTCCACAGGGAACTGCGCCACATGTAGACTTCTTAGTAGACTCCAGTTTTCATTTGGATGAATAATTTCACGAGCTTCTCATTGCCCACATTTCCCCTATCACGGTCATCGGGCAAGAATTCTCATCCCCTCTCACGTATCAATCTGCTATCACCCCCATCACCCTACACCTTAGTCATTCGGCAAAGTGGACCCTACGAGGCGGACTCTATTATGAATGGCTTGTTGAACACAATGGCTTTTCAAGCGCTCGGGGGTCCTCATTCCACTGAAATTCCGTCACATTGGTCCTTTTAGACCCGCAGTTTTCAGTTGGAGAAATCACTTCAAAGTTTCCTCATTGTCCACATTGCCTCTACAATTGTCTTCGAGTAACCAATAGAGTAGATCGATTCTAATGTTTTTGATTATTTTTGTGAAGCCATTGGAAGAAAGTCCAGCAACCGTTGGCCAATCGGCTTTTGGCCGCTGGTGAATAATGAACAACCGGTCAGAGCTCGAGCGTGGGAAGCGTTTGAGTAAAGTATGTGCGTCAAACAGCCTGGTAAATAAAATTTCTTTGCTATCCTCAATTCAATTTCACAATTGGTTCTTTATCTCGTCATATCGAAGACGCCATCATCCCTTGCCAAGGAATGGATACAGAAGAGTGTTCGGTACCGTTGGATTCTGTCTACTTTGATCCACCGAATTTGGTGGATCTTCTAAAGGTTGGGAGTTTGCAACACTCATGTACGTACGAGAGCCAACTTTGACACAAAGTGCAGTTTCGCCAAAGCACAACCCACTTACGTGGGTCACTATTTATATTTTGGGGAATAGGCAATACTGTTATCATGGGTGTAAATCTGATGGTTCCATCGTAAAGTTCGCCTTTTTTGAACTATATACCCCATCATTCAATTTGCCGCACGGCGCTATTTGTTTATTTTATAAATTTTTCAAATTTTGTAGACACAAGCCTTTTTCGATGCGTTTGTCAAATTGTGTGGGTTCCAACGAAAAAATATTTTTTGCAAATTTATGTGTTCATGTAAAATTGCATGTTTGTTGGTGGAAATAATGTTTAGGGATGCCTCAATCTTAGGATGGGTGACATGACGATCTTGCTTATGCTCCCAACTTTTTGCACGACTGATCCTTCCTAGCACGTATGAAACTTCAGGATCGACGATTCTGCGCTAAATATCCCAGTGTAAAGCCTATGTACTAATTCTGTAGGCCGATATGTAGTAACCGTCTCAATAAACTGTGAGCACTATCCAAAAACAAAGGGAGGCCTAGATCACAAACAACAACAACCTTGACTTTGCCTAACGGGATGGATGGGTGCCTCATTTTTAGACGACCCAGACTCATGACAGGCTTCAAACAGCAGCTTGATGAGGTTTGCACGATCGACACCATTTGTCGGGATCTTATTCAGGAGTGGCTTATGAAATGCACCTTTCAGTCGATGTATGCACTACTTATATATTTCCGTGCAACGTTCTATTTGTTACTATTGCTTCAGTCATGTGGTCTTATTACTTTGGGTTGTTCACGACGAAAGGTAAGAAGTTCAATTTAAAGGTAATGTACACCACAACACACAAATAGGAGGACCGTGCCAAGCGAAATGGGTCAATGCGCGCCGTGAGTCCTCCACCGGCGGGTCGCGCGCAAAGAAACGAGGCTTTTGCGAGTGACCTGGCCCAGTTTGAGTGTCCTGGTGCCAAGCGAAATGGGTCAATGCGCGTCGTGAGTCCTCCACCGGCGGGTCGCGAGCGAAGAAACGAGGCTTTTGCGAGCGACCTGGCCCAGTTTGAGTGTCATGGTCCGTCCGGACCAGAACACTCAAACTGTCTGATGGACCCTTTAAAGGCAGTAAAGTTGCTTTACTGGTCTCTCATAAGAATTGATTTAGGAAGCGAATGAAAAGAACACCTCAGTGTCCAGAAGCAAAGAGGTAAAAGTGATGGTGATGATGCATGGGTTTTGACTATTATTAATGCATTTAGGCAAAAACGCAAGAGGCCTCGACCGACTCAAGTGAATTGAAACTACAAAATACGCAGGTGGGATTCGTTGTTACACCATCCAGTGGCAGTGATAGCCAGCGACCCAGCGATAATCATGATGTATAGAGCGAACAGAAACTCTATACAGTTTCACTGAGCGTGTAAGACTGCGTTGATCGAGGTGGAATTAGCGATATCGTAGGATTGTACATGTAGGGAATCGACTGGGGAAAGCATCGATCGGGAATCTCGTGAAGCTCGCGGAAAAACAATACGTACAGTCCATGTCGGAGCGCTTGATAGGGCGTGGTCTGAGTGGCAAGAGTGAGTGTCTGGTGGGGTGAGAGAATTTGATACACGTTCACCTAAGTCCGTAGGCCACGCCCTATCAAGCGCTCCGAAATGCATGTTATATGTTTCTGCAGACTTTACGAAATCGCCAATCCTACGACACTCTGTTGAACGCCTAATGAAGGTGTTGACAGTACGATGCCTATTCCACGATTCTCTAGTTCCCATTCTCTATTTCTCCTTTCATCTCGGCTGAGCACAGCTCAAAAATCAATATGTATCCAACCGTTTTCCACGGAGTCCACGGAGTCCTGAAGAGCACTTCACTGGCTCTGGGAAGATTGCTATCGCTCGATAGTTAAAGTGCAAGAGCAAAAGTTGTTGCAAGAGCAGCCAATTTCATTCCGACCATTTCAGAGTTACTTATCTAGTATTTGATAAATAGCAAATGATCGATATGCCTCCACATAGAGTGACAGATGAAGTTAGTTTTCGGTAGTGGTGCACCACGCCTCCAAGAACGAGATCGAGGGCCTATGCTCCAGAAAATTCATAGGAATCCTAATATCGGAAAGCGGTGTATCACCAGAAGGTGCTGTGGATGGAAGGGAGAGAGCCTATTGAAGCGATCGACTTGTTGGAGAACTCTCCAGAGAAAAGTATCGGTCGGACAGTAAAAAGGCATGCGGTGCTCCACGGCAGCGAACGCTGGTCGTAAGGGGCATGTGCGTGGGGCAGCTGCCCGAAGTTGGAACGAGGAGGTTGAGACGTGCTCGTGGCTCAATGCAACTGGGCAGGGTCAGGGATGAAGAACCGAGAGCGGTATGCATACATCCTGCCCAGTTAAAGGTTAAGGAACAGCGCAGTGTATGGACATGGACTGAGAAGGGTGAATGGTACCCGATAAGATGGGCATACTTCCAAGCGGGGTCAGGCATGAGACGAGAAATTCCCGATAGAAGTGTGTCTTGAAATAGAGGAATATTCCTCGACGCCTGGCTTGCCTCTGTTTCGAAGTTACCGCGAAAACATCAAAAAACACGTGAAGGGATGTTACCAAGAGCGATCTCAGTGAAGGTCACGGTAGAAATGAGTATGTAGCGACGTCTGACAGTAGGAGCAGATTCCGCGACGGCGCAGGACTAGACGATAAGGAGAAGAAGAGTGGCAAATGATTCATCTTATTTCGTGCGATTTGCATGCTCCATTGTAACCGAATAGTATCCGTTCCGCCTTTTGTGAGGTCTCTTGAAAAGCAGGGAATAAATGCCCAAAGCGTCCAGCCGAGCGGAAACCAGCGCCTGCCCGCAGAAGACAACTGCACCAGATAAAAAATGGCCAGATAAAAAAATGATGGCATGACATGCGTGCACATTATTATAATAACGAAGATGATCAATGAACTTCCATCAACAAATTACCAAAATGCACTTATAAATTCATATAGGAGCTTGACGCGCAGCAGAGACATCTTGTTGAACTTAGATCAGTGCCTTTCGTAATTTACCTGTATGCTTAGAAGATGTGAGACGGAACTCCAGGACAGATGATACATTTCCCTGATAAGAAGGAGCCCCTCATAATAGTGCAATGGTTTACCAACCCCAGAGCTGTTACCTTTTCGTGCACAAAGGCAGCGAAGGGGGAATACGGCTAAAAAGTGAAAAGTTTAACTAATATGAAAGTCGAGGTGCTTAGTTATACGGTGGTGAAGAAAAAACGGAAGAAAATGGCCAGAGACCGGAGAAATAGGACCCCCTTTCCACCGTTGATTCTCAACGCGGACGACCTCTCCGTCGATTTTCCATTTGGCAAGTCATAATACCAAGTAAACACAAGGGAATACGACAACATCTACAGGGAGTGCCAAAAAAAGTAATTTTGCTAACGGCCCAAATTCCCTTATTATACAAAACATAGGGAAATAAAAGGATAAAGTATTGGGGCAAAATGTTCCCAAAATGATCCTCTAAAAGCAGGAACAAGCTGAGACTCACCACCTTCACTTTCATAAAAATATGGGGCCTTCAAGCGGAGCAGTCGGGTTTCAGAGCAACCACGGTATCAAGTTCCCCTTAAAACAGTGGAGCCAGGTTCCGTGATAGGTCTTTGGTGGGAAGCTTCCTAAGGATCGGCTCTTTGGGTCATGGAAGTCACAGAGCCCTTGCTGCTTGGGCAAGGCTGCTATGATCTGAAGTATCATTCATGCCTCAAACCTACTCCCGGAGGGGTTTTAGTGGTAATGGCATTCTGGCAGAACAAGCAACGTTCCTGCTCGTGCAGAAGGCTGTAACGGGGAACAGTGATAGAGTAAGGTCCGCTCTTCACTTTGGGGATGGAATATCTGGTCGGAATTCGCTGAAGTTCAACTAATGTGGGGTTGAAAGTGAGGGACAAAAATTACATGCTAGTAAGCTTCACGCTAAAACTGCGAAGGCGCGCCGCGATATCTTCGACCGTAACCAATCAGGAATTACGTCGCCTGGAGGCGGGTTCTGTCATCCGAAGGTGTCAGCTGTTAACCGCTACGCCGTCACTACAGCTCGGGGGCGCGCTTTTCGACGGAAATTTCGCCATAAATGAGCTTTTCAGGTCTGTAGTTTCCATCTGAGCAACTTGTTTTGGGAATTTTCCTATAACCACATTATCTAATGCTGTCTTTGAGCCCTCGCCCCACCCCCCTTTTTTCATATTTGATGAAAATATAATCTTTTGCATGACGAATTTACAGAGAGAGGATGCACTTGTTGCACGAATCGCTAAGACACTTGTGGCAAAAACGCAAGATTCACCACCATCTAGCGACAAAATGGTTCGTTCCAATTATCCTTCTATTCTGCAAACTACCTTTATTGTGTCTTAGTTTGTCGGCACGTGTCAGTCCAGTCAGTGATTATAGAGGGGTTGATAGAGAACCACCACCACCACCCATGAAGATGAGCAACCAAGCGATATATAACAACCAGTTGGCAGGCGCACACTACTGCGCGCGATTCATGGCGATGTTGTGCAAAATAGGTTTGATCGGCACGAACACGGTTGTGTATGGAATTGAGCGAAAATTTCCTTGACTCTGCCTACAGCTGAGCTATTGAATTGGAAAAAAGCAGAGAAGATGGCGTGATAAAAAAAAGGCATTCCGGTGCTATGATACTTCAGTCGCTTTGCATCGGACTCATTTTGCACGTTGTCAACATGAATCGCGCGCAGTAGTGTGCGCCAGCCAACTGGTTCAGGTCATATTTGGGAATTCGGATAGTTTAGAGATCGATAAATTGTATTCGATCGCATCGATTGGTAACAATTTATTCACCTGCTGAGCATCTAATTCCTATACATTGATGACAGATCCATATCCCGATTATCGATGTTTCGTTTTCGTAAAGACGCCTCACTATTTGGAATTCTGCATAGTCTAGCGGTCGATACTCAGGGTTGCTGCCAGTACCGCATTATAAAATGACCAGTTGGCTAGCGCACACTACTGCGCGCGATTTATGGCGATGTTGTGCAAAATGGGTTTGATCGGCGCGACCACAGTTGTGTATGGAATTGAGTGGAAATTTCTTTCCTCCGTTTTCAGCTGAGCTACTGAATTGAAAAAAAAAACAGAGAAGATGGCGTGATAAAAAAGCATTTCGATGTTATTATACTTCAGTCGCTTTTCATGGAACCCATTTCGCACGTCATCGACATGAATCGCGCCCAGTAGTGTGCGCCAGTCAACTGGTTTAGGTCATCATTGGGATTTTGGACAGTTTAGACATCGATAGTTTTGTATTCGATTGCATCGACTGGTAGCAATTTGTTCACTTGTTGAGCATCTAATTCCTACACACTGATGGTAGATCCATATCCCGATTACCGATGTTTACTGTTTTCGTGAACATGCTTCACTGTTTGGAATTTCACATAGTCTAGCGGTCGATACACAGTGTTGCTGCCAGTACCGCATTAGACAATGATTCCGGATGAAACGCTTGCTTTGCTATCACAAATATAGGTGTATCATGATTATAAATGTAGATCGTAGTATCAAAAGAAATGCATTATTTTTTCGTACGCTAGGCAATTCAGCGGTCGATATCAGAACATAAACAAAATATGTTCACCCAATGACACTGAGCATCAAACGCTTTTGCTAAAGCGGTCGTATAGTAGTATCAAGCGATGTAATGGATTTCATCCCATCCTATTCCTAACGGTTCTTATCAGCCACCGTGAGCCGTTATCACTGAGGCCGCTGTACCCAACAGTACCATTGAGGTCCCTGTACCCTACCTGCGAATGTGAACATTCCACTGTTAGCCGCAAAAGCGTAGGTGACATCTCCCTTCTCACGCTCCTGATCGAATCCTATCAACCATTATCAGTTTGGATCACCCACTATTAATGTCCCCGTCCCACTCTGCTAAACACCCATGAGTGTCAGCGCTCTTGGATCAGCGCGAAAGGCGAAACGAATCTGACGACATTTGCCTTCTCATGCTCCTTATCGAATCTTATCAACCATTATCAAGCTGGATCACCCACCATCAATGTCCCCGTCCTACCCTGCAGAACATCTGCGACTATGAACGCTACGGGACCAATGCAAAAAGCGAAACGGATTCGACGACTCCAGCCTTTCTACGCTCCTTATCGAATCTTATCAACCGTTATCAATGCGGGTCACCCACCATTAATGTCCCCGTCCCACCCCTCAAAACACCTTCGAGTGTCGGGACTCTAGGATCAACCCGAAAGACGAAACGGATTCAACGACTCTGGCTTTTTACGCTCCTTATCGAATCCTATCGACCGTTATCATGCTGGACCACCTACCATTAATGTCCCCGTCCCAACCCTCAAAACACCTATAAATATGGGCGCTCTGGGATCGTCCCGAAAGGCGAAACGGATTTGGCAACATTTTCTTTCGGGGCTCCTTATCAGCCATTATCAGCTGCCATCACTTTCGGTCCACCACCGCTGGGGTTGCCTTGGCACCCCCTACATCACTTGTAAAATTCAGCGTCCCAGCTTTGCTGCGACGCGAGATATGAATTTCGTGACAGACAGACACACACACACACGGACAGACAGACATACTTAGCGGATTATATATAGTAGGATCCCGAGTGAATCGCTTGCTTTGCTATCACAAATGTAGGTTGTATCATGATTATCAATGTAGATCGCAGTATCAAGAGAAATGCATTATTTACTGGAACGCTAGGCAGTTCAGCGGTCGATACATCGGCCATTGATATCTGAACATAAAAAGAATATGTTAACCCAATGACAGTAAGCATCAGACGCGTTTGTAAAGCGGTCGTATATGTAGCAGTAGCAGCAAGCGATGTAAAGGATTCATCCCTTTCAATTCTTAACGGTTCTTATCAGCCAATGTAAGCCGTTATCAGTTTCACTGAGGCCCGTGTAACCAACAACACCATTGAGCTCCCCGTACCCTACAATACCTGCGAATCTTAACATTTCACTGTTAGCCGCAAAAGCGAACCGGCCTTGGTGACATTTCCCGTCTCACGCTCCTTATCGAATCTTATCAACTATTATCTGTTTGGATCACCCATCATTGATGTGCCCGTCCCACCCTGCTGAAGAGTTATGAGTGTCAGCGCTCTTGGATCAACACGAAAGGCGAAACGAGTTTGACGACATATGCCTTCTCATGCTCCTTATCAAATCTTATCAACCGTTATCAAGCTGGATCACCCACCATTAATGTCCCTGCCCCACCCTCCTAAACACCCATGAGTGTCAGCGCTCTCGGATCAACACGAAAGGCGAAACGAATTTGACGACATTTGCCTTCTCATGCTCCTTATCAAATCTTATCAACCGTTATCAATGCGGGTCACTCACCACTAATGTCCCCGTCCCACTCCTCAAAACACCTTTGAGTGTCGGGGCTCTAGAATCAACCCGAAAGGCAAAACGGATTCAACGACTCTGGCCTTTCTACGCTCCTTATCGAATCTTATCAACCGTTATCATGCTGGACCACCCACCATTAATGTCCCCGTCCCAACCCTCAAAACACCTATAAATATGGGCGCTCTGGGATCGTCCCGAAAGGCGAAACGGATTTGGCAACATTTTCTTTCGGGGCTCCTTATCAGCCATTATCAGCTGCCATCACTTTCGGTCCACCACCGCTGGGGTTGCCTTGGCACCCCCTACATCACTTGTAAAATTCAGCGTCCCAGCTTTGCTGCGACGCGAGATATGAATTTCGTGACAGACAGACACACACACACGGACAGACAGACATACTTAGCGGATTATATATAGTAGGATCATGATTATCAATGTAGATCGTAGTATCAAAAGAAATGCATCATTTTTTCGTACGCTAGGCAATTCAGCGGTCGATATCAGAGCATAAATAAAATATGTTCACCCAGTGACACTGAGCATCAAACGCTTTTGCTAAAGCGGTCGTATAGTAGTATCAAGCGATGTAATGGATTTCATGCCATCCTATTCTAACGGTTCTTATCAGCCACCGTGAGCCATTATCACTGAGGCCCTCTACCCAACAGTACCATTGAGGTCCCTGTACCCTACAATACCTGCGAATGTGAACATTCCACTGTTAGCCGCAAAAAGCGTAGGTGACATTTTCCTTCTCACGCTCCTGATCGAAGCCTGGATCAACCATCATCAGTTTGGATCACCCACTATTCATGTCCCCGTCCCACTCTGCTAAACACCCATAAGTGTCAGCGCTCTTGGATCAGCGCGAAAGGCGAAACGGATTCGACGACTCTAGCCTTTTTGCGCGTCTTATCGAATCTTATCAACCATTATCAAGCTGGATCACCCACCATCAATGTCCCCGTCCTACCCTGCAGAACACCTGTGATTATGAACGCTACGGGACCAATGCGAAAAGCGAAACGGATTCGACGACTCTAGCCTTTTTACGCGTCTTATCGAATCTTATCAACCATTATCAAGCTGGATCACCCACCATCAATGTCCCCGTCCTACCCTGCAGAACACCTGTGATTATGAACGCTACGGGACCAATATAAAAAGCGAAACGGATTCGACGACTCCAGCCTTTCTACGCTCCTTATCGAATCTTATCAACCGTTATCAATGCGGGTCACCCACCATCAATGTCCCCGTCCTACCCTGCAGAACACCTGTGACTATGAACGCTACGGGACCAATGCGAAAAGCGAAACGGATTCGACGACTCTAGCCTTTTTACGCGTCTTATCGAATCTTATCAACCATTATCAATGCGGGTCACCCACCATCAATGTCCCCGTCCTACCCTGCAGAACACCTGTGACTATGAACGCTACGGGACCAATGCAAAAAGCGAAACGGATTCGACGACTCCAGCCTTTCTACGCTCCTTATCGAATCTTATCAACCATTATCAATGCGGGTCACCCACCATTAATGTCCCCGTCCCAACCCTCAGAACACCTATGAATATGGGCGCTCTGGGATCGTCCCGAAAGGCGAAACGGATTTGGCAACATTTTCTTTCGGGGCTCCTTATCAGCCCTTATCAGCTGCTATCACTTTCGGTCCACTACCGCTGAGGTTCCCTTGGCACCCCCTATATCACTTGTAAAATTCAGCGTCCCAGCTTTGCTGCGACGCGAGATATGAATTTCGTGACAGACAGACACACACACACACACACACACGGACAGACAGACATACTTAGCGAATTATATATAGTAGGATAACAGTCTGCGATTGCGATAGCACCTCCTACTACTAGAACGGCGTTCCTACAATAAGTACACTCGCAGCCATTCTGCGCCACACTAGATGTCAGCACAGAAGAAAGGTGCGTAGATGTGGAAGTTGCAAGAGGAACAGTACGTTCAGACCAAGTCCATTAAAGGCACACCACGCGATAAACACACCAGTGGCTTACTTTTGTGCCACCAGTAAATCCTTGAATGATTTCTCAGCCTGCACCTTTGTTGCACTGCACGGCACACCCTCACGGTGTTGTGTGTGCTTGACACAACCAAGCCACGCCCACCTAATCAAATCACACCTCGTCACAAACGTAGCGCTCATGTGTAGAAGGAAACTAGCGCTCTAAAAAGATAATTCAATGCAACAGCCATTTCGATGATGTGCAGCTTTAACGTCGGGGATTTATTCGTATAAGGCCAGGTGGGCTGCTTGGGTGGGTGTGGTTTGGGTGCGTTCAAGCATGCACAACATCGTGAGGGTGCATCGCGCAGCCGCAACAAAGATGCAGTCTGAGCAGTTATCTAAAGACATACTTGCCCAAGGAAAGTAAGCCACTAATTTGATCATCGCGTGGTGTGCCTTGAAGCCAAACTAGAGGTGACATCTACCATTCCAATTCCTGCTGCATTTTTAGAAAACCGGCAGCAAGGGTAAAAAGAAGAAATCAAAAAAGAGGAAAGATAAGCTGTTCAGGTGATAGTTAAGATTGTATTAATTCCAAAGTAATCGACAAGTTTAGTGGAATAGTTCTGTTCAGTTCCACCGATCGAACGACGAATTCAATTAAACAGTCGAAGAGACTTCCCCGTGCACCAAAAGGACAACATGAAGAGGAGCTGGAAGAGATGGTATGCCAGAACTTGTACAAAGAAACAGCTGTCGAGCTAGTACATACATGGATCACCATATGGTCGATAGAACCCTTTCCAGTGAACTGGACCTCTCCGTCATAGGAAGAATAGCTTTAATAATGCCTGTCCCACCTTTAAAGGGTGTTTGGGGAAATGGCAGAAAAGTAAAAGAAGTAGTGAATAGAAAGTCGAGATGCTCAGTTACAGAGCATTGATGAAAAACGGATGGAAATTGTCAAAGATCTGAGAAATAGGACCTTTCCCCACCGTTGATTCCCGACGTGGAGCCTTCCCGTGAAGGGGCGGGTAGTACGGACGACTTTCCCATCGACGTGTTGCCATGTCCTAAACACGAGGGATGTTCGGAAATGAGAAAGCATCCTTTTTCTGGAGTGCACTTCAAGCCAAAACTGAGAAAGCAGGCCGCGATACCTTCTATTCCCACTCCAGCCAATCAGTCGCCAGGATGCGGACCGAGCACAGTAAGGCGGCTCGAGCTGAAAAGGCCGCCTTTGCCACTGCTCGGGGGCGTCCCCTTCGCAGGGGATTTCGCCGCAAATAGGCTTTCCAAACCCGTAGTTTTCGAGTGAATTCCTTATCACACCCGTTACCCCTAACGCTGTCTTTTAAGGCCACAGGCTTCACTCTGAAGTTCGCAGAGCTCGTTATAAACACTTTACTTGAAGGCAAACATTGCGATAGTCATATAAGTCGACTTCCAGCGGATCCTTGGGTAGTTATCCAGGTAGCACCACTTTGCCGCATGCGCCGTCACCATGGGTCATCAAGACATTCCTCTTGCTCGTAACACACTATCACACCCACTTGAACTCCTTGTTGGTCAGCCGAGTTGGTTAGATTGGGTCTACTGTCCACCTATTGTTACCCTTCTATTTTTTACTAACGAAATGAATGAGTTTGTCTTTTTAGGAGATGATCCTGGATGAACAAAGCAAAATGCAAAAACTCGAATTGAATAACACTGTCAAGTCCAAAGATAAATAGAAAGCAATGCAACGATGGAATTTAACTATGATGTTCGTTCAATACGATTTAATAAGCTTCTTAAACTTGCAAATAAACGATTGCTGAAGAGAACTGTAACTTCAATTCAAATGGATATGATCACTGGTAGATACATCTTGCTTCCTAGTTCTACTCATAGTCATCAGTCTACCCATCCTACCATATATATCAGCTAGGTATATCTGTTAGTCTGTCTGTCTGTGTGTCCATCTGATTGTCACGAACTTCATATCTCACGTCGCAGCTAAGCGGGGACCCCGAGTTTCTAATGAAACTCCAGCGGTGGTGGACCAAGGTGGTACAGCTGATAAGGGCGGATAAAGAGCCTGGAAAGACGAGTGTCATCAAATTCGTACCGTCTTTCACATTGATCCTAGAGCGGTGACACTCATAGGTGTCACCAGGCTGGGACGGAGACATTGATAGTGGGTAATCCAGATAGATAACGATTCGCAGGGTTCGATCAGGAGCCTCGGAAGGCAAATATCACTAAGACCGTTCGTTTTTCGACCGACAGCGGAACGACCACATCCACAGATATTGCAAGGTACGGGAACCTTAGTGGTGACTTACGAAACCGATAACGACTTCCACGAATTTATAAGAGCCGTTAGGAAGCGGATGGGATAGGATCCGGTACACCATTCACACTACTGTACGACCGCAACAGTAAAAGCGTTCAGTGCTATTACGTATGCATATTTTATTTATGTTCTGAAAACGATTTCCGATGTGCCGACAGCTGAATCGCCTAGCGTTCCAATAAAGATATATGGCACGTTTACTAGCACAATGACATGTATACCAGTTTTCCTATAGCACAACACTGCAAGAATCGTATGGTAAAATTGAGCACTACCCAAGCTGGCACCTCAGCGGAACACATCACTGTTCAGAATTTCGGAGGGTTGACGATCGGATCTTTTTTGGCTAGTAACATCGGAGTACGAAACTTGCTCACTTGCTGACAATGCATTGCTTTGGCTTCACTGCTGTCCCAAAACCTCCTGTGTAGAATTCAAGATCGCATATTTCTTACTGTGATGCGAGATATGAATTTCCAGCCCAAGCAAAACAGACACATACTGCCAGACAACCGATAGTAATATAAAGTAGGATACTGCGTTATCAGCGGTTATGTCACTGCGCTGGGATCTATGCACGGCAGTCTCATTTGTAGTCTACTCGCATCCATGCTGTGTTGTGCTCGGCAGCTCTTCGAATCTATTATTGTAAGCCATTCTACTACTTGCATCTTAATGAGACAATGAGACACCATCAAAGAAGGCTGACTGCTGCATACTTTCAGAATGTGAACGTAATTTTGCTTATTCATAACTTAATTTTATATGGTATACTGTTACATTATACGAGCGAGGTTATCTTCATGTGTGCGATTAAGAGAAAGAAGGTATGTACAGAATGCAGAGGTGAGGACCAGAGTACAATGAAAAGAAAACTGATTTAGGCAAAAGAGATGGGAAGCAGAACTCTCTCAGCAAAGAAAGAAGTATGTCGTTCGTCACGTGCTTGCACGATTAAGACAAGCTTTCTCAGAGAAAAATTATTTCAGGAAGGCACCCCGAAAGGGAATGTCGTCACCAGTAAAGAATTGTATCAGTTGCAGAAGACGCAGGTGATCATTAACATGATAAAAGTCAAACACTCATAGGATCATATAGGATGGGAGAGGGGGGGGGGAGGATGAGGGAGATTGTCGCGATTTCACGTTTCAAGTGCTAAGCTCAACGTACACAAAAAATAGTGCGAAGTGCGAAGGAAGCCCCCATGGCTCCTTTCCTTCAGCACATAATGGCAAACCGCGTTCATCTACTATGAAGGCCGCACTCAACAAACGTTTTTGAAGGAATGAGAATTTGTGATAATCTTTAGGGGACGATAAGGATCTCCGAAGTGTATTTCCGCTACAAAGGAAAGATTGATTTCCTAGTATGGAGCTTCCTCCATATTAGGTTCAGGCCGTAATCGCATACCATGACTCACAGCTTAGCAGTCTATCACAACAAAGACAATACACAAAAAGAAAAATTATAAACACAAGAACAGAAAAAAACAGGAAAGGTTGATTCTAAGCCTAGCGTTGGGGGTGAGTAAGACAACTTTCATTTGCAAAAAGGCCCATTTAGAAAAACGATTCAATCATCTGAGCTTCTTTCCTCTTCCCAGGCTCAACCTTAATCTCATAGCCCATGAGCCTTGGCCATGACACCATTTTTCTGAGCAAAAGTACGCGATATGCTATGAGAGTCACAAAACGGAGGTGCTACGAACCATGCTTACCCAACTTTTATAGTTCGACAAGGTAAGGCTAGGAGTTATGGCAACAAGGGGAGGCATTCCACTGAATAATGAACACCTGGGCATCAGTGTGTCAATCTGGACATCCAGTTCGTCCCTCAGTGGATAGAGGAAGAACCTCCTCTCTCTGGTGGAGTTCGAGCAAAAATAGCGCCAGACGTCTAGCTTAGAAGAATGCCCCTCACTGCTATAGCACTTGAACGGATACTTTGAAATGGGCATAATTTTGCACGCATAATCGGCCCCTATTTCTCACATGACTGTTGGTAAGCTGCTGCATAAAGGCATGGTGCGCATTACGCAATAATTAGATTAGTGGCTTACTTTCTTGGGGCGAATAGGTCCATGGATGACCACTTAGGCCGCACCTT
The DNA here is from genome assembly GCA_963978905.1 of Trichostrongylus colubriformis. NCBI lineage: Eukaryota > Metazoa > Nematoda > Chromadorea > Rhabditida > Trichostrongylidae > Trichostrongylus > Trichostrongylus colubriformis. Next base: position 58,715,469 of record OZ022257.1, on the reverse strand, counting down.
TGTTGCGGCTGCACGGTTCACTCTCACGGTATTGTGCTTGCTTGAGCGCCCTTCGAACCAAATTACACCTGGCCTTAGACGAACAAAATTTCGACGTGGAAGCTGTCTTCATCATCAGAATGGCTATTTCACTGGATCATCTTCTCTTATCGCAAGTTTTCTTTTCCACGTTAGCGCCACGTTACGCTAAGGCCAGGAATTATGTTGTTGGCCGGCCGAGGCTTGGTTATGTTCAAGTAGGCACAGCACCGTGAGAGTACACCGTGCAGCCGCAACAAAGGTGCAGCCTGAGCATCTATCCAAGGATCCACTCGCCCTAAGAAAGTAAACCACTAATCTGATTATCGCGTAGTGTACTGAATAGTGCCGGTATTGGCATAAGTAATCCAAATGGAGCACAACTACCTATTGATAAGGCATTTCAATTACCAAAAGAGCGGCATAGTCATGTTTGTCGAATAGTGGAGCGTCTGACATGGTTCCATCGAGGATGTTTCAAAGCTCAAGCACACATCAGACTCATAATCTTCGGTAACAGTATAGTGCGTTATTCTAATTAGAAGGCACCCCATCGTCCCATTGAGCCTGGCGCCATAATTGCTCTTTTCAGCAAGGCTCAGGCAAAAATATTGGGTAGTCTAAAAAGTTTTTTCGTATTTTCAAATACCACTAAAAAGTTTTTTCGTATTTTCAAATACCGCTTTCTCCCTCCAAACTGCTTTCCAGCAATCTCTTCTGTACATACACATGTAGTACAAGTCCACACGCATCTATAGGTATTATTGTCGTCCATCTCCCGAATAACCCTTCTCGGCAACATAAACATATCAACGGCAACCTCATTTCCAATACAAAAATTATAAAAAAAATTTCTTCGAATGGCGTTAGACAGGGAGAGGAAAAGGTGATAATCAGATGGATTAAGCACAGGGCTATAAGGTGGACGGGGCAGAAATTTTTATCCAAGCTCGAGAATTTTTTGGCGAGTCATTTTTTCACTAGTGGTAAAAAAATTTTTGAATTTTTCTTTTAAAAAATTCTCGAGCTTGGATAAATATTGCTGCCTTATAGCCCTGATCTCGCTCCATCGGATTACCACCTTTTCCTTTCCCTGTTCACCGCCATTCAAAGAAAAAAATTGGAATCAAAAATGAAGTGACTTTTGATATTTTTATTTTGCCGAAAAGGATTATCCGGGAGATGGAAGACAACAATACCTATAGATGCGTGTGGACTTGTACTACATATATATGTATAGAAGAAATTTTGTGGAAAGCAGTTTAGAGGGAAAAAGCGGTATTTAAAAATACGAAAAGACTTTTTAGACTACCTAATATAATGCAGATAAGACGTCAGTGATGCGAAGCGTGTATTTTTAGGGCATAATTCGCTATCCGGCGTGTAAAGTAATGCGAACGAGCTAGAAGCGCCCTATGTATCAAGCTGGCCCATGATCCGGAATACTTTCAATTTATTCTTGTAAAAACTTCTGGAAGAAGTTCGAAGCTCGGCTGTGTGTGATGGTTTGGCAGCTCCCTTTGATATCACAATGCTAACCAGCTCATTCGCCCGCTGCATATAATCGCAACTGTCATATATCTGTCGCTCTCGTGTGGTCGCATCGCCCAATTTCCTTCAGTGCTCTAGTGTATTGCCTGGTTTATGTCTCCAAAGTAGGATGACTGAAGACGAGGCAAAGAAATGACAAGTTTATTAAACAAGAGAAACACAACACAGCAGGGGTTGTCTAAAGAAGGGGGTCGAAGGCGAGGAGAAAAAGGCGTTCTGATTCTGATCAAGCTGCTTAATTACGGTTCTCCGCCCGCGCAATCTTGGGTGGTCAGCTCGACCACACACGGTCAGTGCATTTGACCATTCCCTATGATCTCTCACGCTATCCTCACATATCCTCTCTACTAGAAGATCCTCGATGCTCGATCTTTCACAGAACCGCTCGGGATCTGCCGACTCGTAGGGCTAGGTTGCAGACAGGACTAGCTATGGAACGGTGAGCGTACGACCTCCCTAGTGGTATTGGCACCACATATTCAAAAATGATTGCTTTCTTCTGTAAAGACTGTGGACGCATTGGCTAACGCCATCGTAACTGTATGCCAAGCTTATGAGATGAATCTCACGCACTCCGCATAAAAACGGCACTCGGTAGTGCAAGATGGCAAGAAGAGACATGCTCGCAAAGTCGGGAAATCTGAAAGTATGGAGTTTGTTACCCATGTAAGCTGGGGGCGAAACGGCTCTGTCCACGTCGACTTTACGTCGCAATCTTCTTCTCTCTAGCGTCAGTCCCGCGCCGTTGCGGGGTCCGCTGTTCTTGTTAGTTGTGGCCACTTTTCTATCTAGAGCATCTTATGCCGTGGCTCTTACTTCTTTGAGATAGGTGATGACTTCCCTCCACCTTCTCCCTAGGTCTTTCTTAATTTGGTGGTCTGCCGAGCTTCTCAGCACGTGCCCATACCATCTTAGTCGCTGCTCCCTCAATTTCAGGTGGACCGGAGCCGTTTACATGACTGCCCTGACGTCCTCGTTCCTGATCCTGTCGAGCCGCATCCAGCCACATGCCCATCTCAGCATACTCATTTCTGCGGAATGTAGCTAAATCCCGTGATTCTTTGTTGTGAGCCAGCACTCGCTGCCATAGAGCATTGCGGGTCTTATCACTGATCGGTATACCTTTAGACCGCTTGTCCTCTAGAATCCTGGCACACCGTCCATCGCAGAGGATCCCTGTAGACTTCTCCACTTCAGCCAGCCGAGCTGTCACGAAATGATCTGCCGTACCATCCTCGGTTTATCGCTTCCCAGGTATCGAATGTTTTGAGCCCTTTCGATGCTTTTTCCATAAGGGTCCACGATGGGCCCCGGACAGTCCTCGGACATAGGGATTTGGCCTTCTTCACGTTGACTTGTGAGTCGTTCTATGCCAGCCTTGCCTGCCATCTCTGCACCTTCGCCTGGAGTTCTTTTCTGGTGTCCGCTATCAGGGCAATGTCGTCACCGTAGAGAATGGTCTTCAGTGGTCCCTCTGTGAGATCTTTAATCATGACATCTAGGGTGAGTAGAAGAGGAACAAGCTTAGAGCTGAGCCTTGGTGTACCCCTGCCAAGATCACTAATACCAGTCCTGCGGGATGCGTATTGACAGCTAGTACATGTCCTGTTTAAGGGAGACCAGGTGCTCTGGTATCAGTTCTTCTCGAAGCGCGTTCCAGATTACTGGTCGTGGCAGACGGTCGCAGGCCTTTCCAACGTCCAGAAAGGCTAGGTAACAGGACTGACGCTTTTCAAGTGTTTTCAATCACTTGTCTAAAGAAGAAGATTCATCCGTGGTGGACAACCTAGGCATGAACCCAACTGCACCTGCGAGATGATGATGAGCTCCCTTAGCCTCAAATCAACTAGACATTCGTACAGCTTCATGGCATGAGCTGCTAACTTTATTACGGTTATTGAAGCACTCCATTGCGTCCCCCTTCTGCTTGAATATGGGAACGATGGTACTGGTTCTCGACGCATCCGGAATTTTCCCTCTGCGACATCATGTTCAGAAGGCGTGTAAGCCACTCCACCCCGTACTCTTCAATTGCCTTCCATCCTCATTGATACCCCATCTAGACCAGCGGCCTTTCCATTTATCATTTTTCCCAGCACCTGGCGATACGAGGGAACTCTTTGCCTAGTAGCCCACGGAATACTCCCATTTTCCTTTGACCTCGGCTGGCTTCCTCGGATTGATATCCTTGCTGCTCTTTACCGCCTTGACCACCCCATTATCTTGGATGGCTCGATGTCTCGTTTCAGCCAGCCTGAAGACGGACTTTTCTGCCTCCTTTCCATCCAACCTTTCGTAAAAGGCATCCATTTCTGTATTATTTGCTTTTGCCACAGCTGCTTTAGCAAGCCTCTTGCGGCGTTTGAAGATATCGAGTTGTTCTGAGCTCTTTGTTTTCTGCCACGGTTTGTATGCTTTCTTCTTCTGTTTCACTACCCCTAAACCTCCTCATTCCAAACCACGCTGCTTTGTCGCCTCTGAAGCCACCTTCCTCCCCCAGCGTTTACTTCGCGTATTTCAGGATTATCTCGGCTGCTTTGTTCCAATTCTCCTGAGTCGGACCGTTAGGGTATGGAAGACCGATGTCCAGTATCCTTCTCGTGAGATCATCTCTTTCCCGTTTGTCTTGAATGCAGTTTTCTTGTGGAGCTCTATGACAATGTCTGCTAGGGGAGGTTTGTGTTGGGTTGCGAGTTCCTCTACTGGCAGTAGCTCAATGTCCCTCACAGTTTTGAAGGCTGATCTTCTTATGAGTATATCGTCGACTTCCCCGATCGACTTCTGTCTCCCTCCACTCCAGGCAACCTTTTGACTCACTCTTTTCGCGAAGTACCGGCTGCAGACCGCCAAGTCGTAGACTGTGGCCAGGTCCACTAGTCTCCCTTCCTCGCGTTTCTTACGACCAACCCTTTGCCTCCGTGCACCTTTTCTGAACCCTTTCTATCTCTGCCGACGTGACCGTTCAGATCATCTGCCACGGTGAGTTGTCGCCTTCCGAAATTGACCTGATGGCGTCGTCCAGGCTCAGATAGAACTCGTGCTTCTCGTGTTTGGGATACCGATTTCCAGTGGGAACACATTTATATGAATCAAAACCCTTCCTCCGTTTCCATCTAACTGCCATGATCCGACCGCTGATCCTGTTCACGGCGCAGACGCAATCTTTGAAGGAATCCGCTACTGCGATGGCTACTCCGTTCCGTTTAGTGTCCTCGCTGTTATAGAAGTCCTCTCTCCAATCTCCCTTGCCTTATCGCCTTTCCAGCGTGTTTCCTGGAGACATAGGATTTGGATGTTTCGTCGATTCACTAAGTCGGCAATCTATCGAGATTTCTCGGTCGGTGATACAATGTTCAAAGTCCCTATTCGAACTAACTTCTTCAGCCAAGGTCGTTCACTCCTCGGTGGCCTTCGCATACTGACCACAGAACTGGAGCGAGAGTTCTAGGCTTCACTTTCGGGTGAAGCGTTCTAGCTTCATAACTGTTCCTTGCATAAGCCGGCCTGTCAACCTGGGCCTGACGCTGATAACGTCACCATTTTCGCAATTTCCCTCAAGGCATGATTTTGTGCCTCGGCGGGGATAGAACCCAGTGGTCTTGAATATGCAGACTTGAGTCTCCACCCATAACTACTCGGCTATCCTCGCCGCTAATTTTACGTCGCGATGTCCCTCCTTTTTTTCAACCTTTGCATGTTCATGCACATAGGGCAACCGAAAGTGGGCTCTCCACGTGGACCAGTGAACTGGCACCGGAGACCCTTCTCCAAAAGCTCGGGAATTTTGCTAATCACAGTTTAAAACCATGAGAAAAGTCCCGATTTGTTGTTGGTGATGGGAAAGGAAAGGCGCGAAATTAGCTGGTACCGTCTACCTTCTGTCCAAGTGAATTTCCATTTGAACAGCTTGCTCGTTTAGCCATTCAGTGGAAAGGGGACGATTCCGACTGCGTTTTTTTATGGTGATGTCCAACCTATCTGTGATGGAAATTCAGGAAAAAAGTTTCAGTCCGGCATTTCTCTCTCATCCATTCCATAGTCCCTACCTACCTCGCGCTAACAGGTCACCTAGCAAAACCCTTACCTCGCGCTAACAGGTCAGCTAGCAAAACCATCATCCAGTCTTTCTCCAACTAAAATCTTTGGCAGTCCAATAAGGAGAGTAATCGGATGCTCCCGATACGTTGAAAATAGTAGATAGATATGGTCTGTGGTATTAAGTCGACTAAATCACGGTGAAATATTTTTAGAAAAAAAAATTGAAAAGGTGAATAGATCGAAGTGGTTTGAACATATTCCATGACCTGTGCCCGAAAAGGAGCAGAATAGAGCATTGTAGGACCCAAGTACATGCTGCGCCCCTAGCTCGTACACATCGCATCACACCTAAGAATACTCAAACCCCACACACACACACACCCACACACACAGAAGGCCACGCTTTCATCTGCCTCCTGTCCTCGTCACCACACTCCGATGGCTTTGGTCACATTGTTTTCTTACGTTTTTCATTTGAACTCTCACAATTCTCAAGGCAACAGTTTTGGAAGCTCAAGTGAATCGTGCATTGAAAAATGAATTTCTCTGTTACCCATATATAATATTTATGCTGCATGCCTAATACGGGCCGCATGGAGAGTTCCACGCGAAAAAGTGAGAATTCAGCTGAGATGCAGCACCCAAATAAGGTGGCAGAGGGGCGGGACCTCAGGGTAAATGCACGATCCGTCGTCCGCCGCGGTCGGAGACGCATAGTGAGAACAGAAAGTTACGTAAACAGCCTCACTCTTCGTCTCCGACCGCGACGACGACGGTGTGGGCATCTAGTCTGAGACCCCGCCCCCTCGACTACCATTTTGAGAGGCTGTATCTCAGCCGGATTCTCTTTTTTTCGCATGGAACCTTGCATGACGCCCTTATTAAGCAAATACAACATAACTATATGGCCAATGGAGAGCTAATTTTTCTGTGCAGGATTCCTTCGATATTAATGTAATTACTATATAGGATCCTGTATCATGCACTGTAAATGAGCTGAAGCAAAAGAAGAAGCTGAGTCGCGATGATCTCTCCAGAACGCAAGAATCACCCCCAACGGAACCGCATAAGCAGGAGGTACGAAATTCGGCACACCACAGTCTCAACAACGATGTTCGCCGATACACTGACCAAATCTGTAGCGCTAACAACCGAAACTGCCATTGAAACTCAAAACTAGTGAAGTGCTTAAAAGTTGTACTGGGAGGGCGGAAATGCCACTTTGCTCAAAACATGTAGAAACTAGAGGTTAAACCAGATTTTCAGACATTGGAAGCGATGTCGACGCAAGCCTCAGAGAAGCGCGAGGTTAAGGTGATTTTCATTCAACTTTCAGAGCTGATCCTAGCTAGTCTGAACCACACTGTTAGGAGTGATGAGGCAAATCAAGACTGAGAACACTCGGTCTGTCTGAGTTGTGGGGCAACGTTCAGAGTGATGATCCAAGACGAAACGTGCGTCGAAACGCGCATTCAGACTCACTATCGTGGCCCAGCCTTAGTGCGTTACGGTGCGGTGAGTGCCGACGTGGAGTAGCCGTGGAGGGAGTCAACGTCCACTGCCGACTTATCGTCGACATCACCCTTTCCAGCGATGCAGAGAGGGCGAAAGCATATCCTCCAAAAAGATCGGCGGTAGGGACAGGTTCCTACTTTGAAATATCTTTACCGTCTCATTACGTTCCTTCTATTAGATAGCAAGGAAAGTTTTGGCCGGTTTTTGCAAAGATCATAACTCGGCGCAGAGTGCATCTTTTCTCACGGTATGAGCATCATCCGATTCGTTACACTTTTGGCAACATTATTTATTTATTTCGATACACTCGAAGATGCGCACAATGAAACAGAAGATCAAAGGTGTGAAAAGCATTGGCATGGTAACAGCTACACATGGGCTCAGCATCGTATAATATCAAAAAAAAAATCAGAAAAGAACAACATTGTATGTGTTGTGCGCTTCTAGATGAGGTGGCAAAAAACTGATATAGCAGAACAGAAGTTACCATTAGGCACATTCACAGATTGATATTATTTGTTGCTCGCGAGGCAACAGGAAAAAAACAGTCATAGTACAAAAAGATTAGTCATTTAGAGTTTACTGCGAGCTAAGATAACCGAGCCTGAGGCCGCTGCATGTAGAGCGGAGGCAGTTGCACCTTATTAACCTAAGCACAGAAACTGAAAGACACTAGATTCATGCAAGCATCAATTGATTTATTCAGAACAAGGGCGCCATTGGTGGTTCCACATAGGGTTCCACATATTTGATAAAGGGGTGTCGATTTATAAGCGCGAAATGAAAACGGGTCAACTCCGAATCGCCATTCCTCTGAACACACTGCTACTGAAGGAGCTGTTCAGATGTTCGGGAAACTGGAGCTCAGATAACGGTAAGTGTGGTGAACATGATGCACGAGTAAGGGCTTTAGCGTGAAACTGCTTCAATTCCTGAGGGATGATTTGTGAAGATTGCTCTTGCGCATAGGTGCTCCGAGGGGTTCCGCGGCACTCTTTTTTTTGGGTTTTGAAGAAGCAAGGCTACCTGAGGTGGTCAACCAAGTTTTTTTGTTGGGAGCCAATACTTATGGATATCCCATGCAAGTATGGACGCTCAGCGCTTTCTGCCGTTTTAGTTAAAGCGACTTGATCAATTGAAAATTCGAGCAACTCGTTCTCATTTCTGCACTTCTGAAACCAGAGACGATGTGTTCCATCCAGTGCTTCACCCCCTCCTCTTGCAGTACTCACACCTGTGGCCACCTTCGATGGGACTAAGCTAAACAAGAACTCTTGTGGTGAGGTTAATCAAAAACTGCCATCTTTGCAGTACTTTAAAATTTCCCTAGTAATTCGAAAACCTTGTGGCATTCCAAGAAAAGCATATATTCAGAGAAAGCAACTTTTTATTCATCTTACGAGGAAGGTCTTCCAACTCATGACGCGCTTTTTGAAAGCTGTTTTTTGCATGTATGGGGGTACGTACAAGAATCATATAACTGATGTCCATTTTTGCTGCGCGGCCCTACAAATGCCAAAAACGGGGTTGATGGTTCGATCCCCACCGAGGACAAATTTTTGCAAAACTTAGATTTTCAGTTTTTCAGCTCGTAAACATTCGAATATGAAATTAAGTGCAGTAATCACATTTAGAACTCCCAACTGCCCTCTATTTCCAGTTTTCACCAACTTTGACAGCCCAACTTTCTGGCCTTTCAGCGCTCATAGCGCACGAACGAGGCGTTTTTGCGCGAAACCGATTTGATATTCGTGTTCAGGAGGTCGAACTACCCTTGGGGGTAAGTTTCCAGCCCAATCGAGATTTTGTCCCTAATTCAAAAATTTGAGCAGGCATTGGTATACCATCGACTGCACATTCGATGAAGGAGACGACGATATCACTTGTTAGGAAATTCTCTCTATTTCTCTTGCTTGGTGCTTGATAGCTGAAATTATAGCGATAGGCATCCATGCTGTGCATATTACATTGATTTTCATCGATTTCGTGAGCTACTCACTTCTACAAGTGGAAAGCGCACGATGTACCCATGACCAAACATCTTTTTCGAAGTTGGGGTCAAAATTTGGAATTGGCTAGAAATGTGTCCCCAAGGGTAGTTCGACCCCCTGAACACGAATATGACACTCATTTTGGGCGAAAGCGCGAATTTCGAGCGCTACGGGCCCTTTCGTGTCCAAAAAGGTCACATCACCAAATTCATTGACAATTCGTAAATAGAGTCATTTTGGCAAGCTGTCGACGAAAATCGTAGTCATTTGGCATAAACAGACATATTTGAAGACGAAAAAGTGAATGCAAAAAAACACGAAACTTCGCCAATGCCGGGATTCGAACCACCAGCCCAGCACTTCATCCGTTTGGGAGTTCATTGTCGTATCCAGTAGGCCATCCACTCTCCACAGCACCCATACATCGGGGAACCATTATGAGACAGCTACGCACTTCTAGTACGTGGTGGAAATAAGATTTCATCCTTTTCCGTATTTGACTTTGTTTTGGATGTGATGTAGAAGAACACCATTGGATCTGCACATGATCAAAGTTGCAAGGAGGATGCGTTTCTATAAGTGGGTTAAAATCGCTTTTGTGAAAAAAAATTTCTTTACACCTTTTTTGGCATTTGTAGGGCCGCGCAGCAAAAATGGAAGTCAGTTATATGTTTCATGTAGATACCCCCATAATGAAAAAACCGTTTTCCGAAAGCGCGTCATGACCTGAAAGACCTCCCTTGTAAGGAGCACAATATGTAAGCTGATTCATGTTAACGCGCTCTGATACATGAATTTATCTTTTGTATGCGAAAAACGGCCAGAACTTTCCTTATAACCTAATATATTGTCGCACTACTTGACATCTCCTCCTTCATGTTCTACAATCCGCCAAGGTCACATTCCTTTGAAACTCAATTTTATGAGAGGGATTCTAGAAACCGTCTACTGTGACGGTCCACCTTGTCCCCACAACACGTAAGGTTCATACAATTTGATTTATTTTCAGAAAAACGTCTATCGCACATACAAGGGCTCATCAGTGTGAGTTTTCGTTTCATGCCTTTCTCTACCTCCTGCCAAAAGCTCATAAAGTGGACTTGAGAAATCTATGGGTATAAGGAGCATTACGTGTAGTTCCTCTATTCATAGTATGCGTAGGCGATTATTTCAGTAAGAAAAAGTTGTTTTCTGTGCAACAGTCAGTACACCTACCACGTGCACCAAAAGGGAATCATGACGATGAATTGAATGAAATGGTATACGTTATGGCTTGAATCTATGACTTGACGGAGGGTAAAAGTAATTATTCAGGAAAAAATCCTCGATGAAGAAAGCAGAATGCGATGAAGTATTTTGAGAAACACATGCAACACTAAGAATTTGACGATGAAGTTCGTTTGAGTCAAGATTAATCAAATTTGTTTAATCATTGAATAAATAAAGATCATGGCTTACTGAAACAAGGACCAGCTATCTTCTCAACCCAAGAAACACATCGAAATATCATCAAACTTCACGTAAAATTTGCTTAATACACCCCAAAATATAATCAAAAATACACTAAAACGAAAACACTCTAAAATAACCCGTCTTTTATGGAACGCGGGCATTTGTCATTATGCGGTTAAGATGAACAATATTTCTGGCAAAACAAGAAAAAGGCGGATTCATCATTATGAGAAGTGTTCCGGCAAGCTCATCACTTCCAACGACCCCAAAACATTTCAAAACGTCTTGAAAATACACCGAAAATGCTCATGCAAGCGGCCTATAAGGCATCGTACATACTTTGCGCCGACAGAGTGTAGTTGCGTTTATAGGCAGTGAGGTAGAGAGGCACGAGGAAGGTACAGAGACGACGAAGGTAAGGCCGCGGTCATACTTTACGTGTCTGCGGCCTAACGAGACAGGGTGACACAGGCGGATACGCAAAGACGCAGCTATATGTATCCTGCCAAAATATGAACGCGGTCTAACCGACTGCAACTTTCCGAAACGAGCTGCGCGTGGGCTTTTCGTCAGAGCAGCGGGTTGTTCAGTTTATTTTGCAAGCGTCAAAGGCTCATTCAACACTGGTGATATCATGGAGCAAGAAAATCATCGTGTAGGGAGATACACTCATACCGTTTATCAATGCAAGGATTACAATGCCTTTTGTAGAAAAGCTCGAAAGTTTATTAAATTGTACAGTACCTTCGAGTCGTTTCTTACTCCCTATCTTTTTCATCATATTCTCATCACCTAACAGCGAAATTCGAAGCCTATGCATTCTATGGAGCGCCTTCTACTCGACAAAGCAACCCATTCGCTTTTGAATCCTTCCATATTAAGGAGGCTAAGATTCTCACTTTCGACATCTCCCCTCCATAGGGATCAAAAAACAAAAGCACACAGTTATTCGATAAAGCTTTTTCTGCTCTACAAAACGATGCACCTTTTTAATCATACAATTGTTGCTTCTGAGAAGTAGAAATGTGGTGCATTTTTGGCCAAACTCTCCACTTTCGACATGTCGAGGTTCAAAAAGGCCAGCCTTTTCGAGCCTCATCGAATCATGTGTGGTTAACAACACATCGTTGATCAACTTCTTGTCACAATCGAAGACTTTTTAATCCAGGAAGGTCCGGAGTCTAAGCGAAAAAAGCAGATGCCGGAAGCCCAGATTCTTGTAGAGTACTCCGTTCTAAGCCTCAGAAATATTAACTTATGAGGACTCGAAATACGCGATGAAGAAGACATAGCGAAAATGCACATTTTCGCTGAGTACCTCAGCTCATGCTTGGAAAACAAAATACAGTTGAAGGCACTTTCCGCGATTACCTTGTGTGGGTTTAAGAGCTGAATTGTGAAATTAAAGGTGCTGAGGAATACACCAAGGAAGAAAAATCCGAAAGAAGCCCCTGAAAATGGCAAAAATGAGGCCTCCTGACATATGGCCTTGTACGAGGTTACCGCGTGAGAACGAGCCTTCGGCTCAGTTCCCGTTGGATGTTATCACGAGAAACCTTGAGATATTACTTGTTTTCCCAAGTGAATATATCCTTAACTACTGGAATTTCTTCTTTATCTTATCTTATCGCATAATCACAGGCCCACGTAAACGCAACGTTGGAAAAAGCTTCGTCCAGTGCCGGGTGGTGTCGCCAGTTGGTGGGAGGGGTCCCAGTTGCCTCCCGCTCGCTTTTGCGCTGCCAGGAGGGCTCGTGGCGCCGCTCTAACAAGGGAGGCCCATCAGGTCATGATGAGCTTTCTCAAAACGGTTTTTTGCATTTTATAGGGTCACATACAAGAAGCAAAAAACCGGTCTCAAATTTGGCTAAATGGTTTTGGGGGGCCCAGAAAATAGTTGATGGTTCGGTCCCCACTGAGGACAAATTCTTGCATTTTTCTAGTTTTCATCCATTTGTGCTCATGTAAGACCATACGTGCACAATATGTGCAAAATCAATTTTTATTCTACCAGGGAACCGTTATCTCCTGTATTTTTGCGTACTAAGCGAATGATTGGTTTGGACCTGCCAACGCTCATAACAGGAGAACTAGGGGTTTTCCCGCAAAGTACGTGTGATATTCATGCTCAGGGGGTCAAACTACCCTGGATGACAAATTTTTAGCCTAATCGTCGTTTGGACCCAAACTCGGAAAATTGGGCGACGAATAGTACTACCTGCCATAGTACAGAGCACTCAACGAAAGGAGCTCGCTAGCCGATATAAGGAAATATTTGCTATCTTTCGCCTTCGATGATGTTGCTAGATGCAGGTCGCTTGGAATACCTTGATTCTGCACATGCTCCATTGCATTGTAAGGAGGCTGTAAGTTGTTCGTCTGTACAAGTAGAGCAGTGACTGTGTGCCCATGTCCACCACATTGTCTCGAGTTTGGGTCAAAATCTTAATTTGGATAGAATTTTGTATCTGGGGCTAGTTGAGCCTCCTGAGCACGAATATCACACTAGTTTCGCAGGGAAACCTTTGGCACGCGTGCTAGGGGCGCCAAAGGGACCAAACACTTCAACCACAGAAAACTTGCAAATGAGGTCACTTTCGTGCACCAGCGACAAAAATTGCAGTCATTTTGCATGTGCGCAAATAGTATGCGCTGGACAAAGATTAATAAAATGCAAAAGCGAAAACGTCTAGGGGACTTGAACCAAAAACAGCCCCTCAACCGTGCCAATGCCAGTCCACCTCCCTATCCACTCGGTCATCCAACCACTGCAAGGATCCTTCCCTGTGCGTCCCCTATCAGTTTTCTTTGCTTCCTTTAGCAGTTACGATAAGTGATTCTACATTTTTGAACCAGCTTGCAGTGGTTTTGGCGTAGGTTTGAAGACAGACTTCTGATATGCAGATACTGAACGCCGCAGCTGGAAAGCAATGCAACAAACTGGTCAAAACTGCTTCATTCCAAATAACATTTGTCACCCATTTTTTGACCCCCTCAAAACCATTTAGCCGAATTTGAGATCGGTTTTTTGCTTCATGCATGTGACCCTATAAAATGCAAAAAACCGTTTTGAAAAAGCTCACCATGACCTCATGGGCCTTCCGTGTAAGGGTACAGCCGCGACAGTTACCCGGGGGTCTACCGGCTGCGGCAGGGTAAATAGCTGGTGAGATTATCGTGGAAAGTGCCTTCAAGTGATACAACTCAACATACAAGAACGATTTGATGAGCAGGGGTGTAGCCTTATGTCAAATTTTCGATCTCGTCAGACAACGATACTTGCCTGGCAATCCTTTCAAACCGTGACGGTGCTATCTAGTGTGCTTGAAATATAAATGTGCACAAGTATTTAAGTCCAATTGGTTGTCCGAGCTCCGGAATATTTTTGATAAGTACTGCTGGCCCTAATAAGGAGGAGGAGGGGGGGGGGGGCATTTTATAGAATGCGCTACAAGAGATGATTCATACATGATGAATCTGGCTACATGTTAACATTATCATGATAAGTCATGCGAATGCATGCCAGTTCAACAAGTTCGACACGTTAGTGAACTATACATGTTCAGCAGATACTAAATGCCCCCCCCCCCCCCCACCACCCTTCCCTCCTTCCTACCATAGTAGAATCCTCCATCTCGCCAACCTAGCCAAATCAAAGTGATATCTGTTACCTAACACAACAAAAGGAAACTATCAACATGGAAGGGGCTTAATTCAGCATTTTGTAAGCTGCCAAACGGCGGCGATTCGACCACCATTCCTTACCAGCCCACTTATGTCTGCGTTTTCTGCAAAAGTCGTTCAACATAGTATTAATCAGTTGCTCATCAACACGATTAATGATGCCGAAAAGGTGATCACTTCGACCGCTTTGTCTGCCTTATTTTGAAATGTGAGTTTTAGCACCAAGTCGTTCTGTTCAGATGCTTTTGGACCTTCCGCGAGACGGTGATAAGGTCGAAGTGATCACATCTTCATCTCATGAGGTCAAAGGTCGAAGTGATCACATCTTCATCTCATGAGGTCAAATCACATAGTGCATGTGGCTTCAAATCAGGAAAAACCACACAAGACGTCGTTGTCGAAACAATGACGCCCAGCCAGAAATCTGATGAACTGCAACGGAAGCTGGGATATCCCGACGCATCCAGTACTGGTACAACGGTAGTGACTCGATCATCCTATCATGTTTTAGGTTGCAGACGATATTTACATAAAAACTGGGTCCATGTGGGTGTGGGGGGGGGGGGGTGGAGGGAAGAGAAATGCGACTTTACACAAGCTCGCATAGACGTAATAATGTGCAAGGACGTGTCCACGGCTCCGTTTCTACAGCAGTACAGCAACACAGCATTTTTATTCATGAAGAGGATGTGAATTTCGGCCCAAAGCCTGTGGTAGGGGAAATGGGCAATGAGGAGCTCATGAAGTTATTCATCCAAATGAAAACTGGAGGTCTAGGGTGGGGGGTCGACTGGTCGAATTTTCGCTTCGCGGCGTCGCACTCGCGGCGCCTTCAGCACGACTTAATGCGGTCGGTTGGGATTACACTCAATAAGCAGTGGGCTGGTATCATAAGGGACCTATAAGATTGCAGGTTGGAATCTTCGGAACTTCTTATATGCTGTGATTGTTGCTGTTTCAACGGAAAAAAACTGCAGACAACTCGCACTCTCCACGCAGCTCGGCGCGAGTGGCCGCGCGAGAATTCGACCGATCGACTCCCACCCGGGGGTTTATGAAGACTACATGTGACGCGTTCTGTGTGAAAGGTGCACCCTTGAGTTTGAGAGGACATCCTTCTCAACAGGCTCCGCCTTCCCTAACAGAGTTCGTCTCCTAGGACTCTTTGCTGAGAAGTAGAGTAATTAGCAGATAGCAGAATGATACTTATAGTATCGTAACTGCCGTACCGGCCAAAATTACGCCTCGCTTGACTTGCCGGCTTTTGCGGTGAGAACGTCCACCGGTCAGTATCAAAGATTGGAATGAATGATACAACTGAACTACCCATACCACATCCTTTCAAGACAATGATACGGACAATGTGAGTGATAAGCGACCCCTAAAAGAGAATATTCTGTTAAAAACAAAAGGTCAGGGAAGCCCAGCTGCGAAAATTCCCCCCGAAAAAAGCTCCCCCGAATTGTGGCATAGGCAGCCTTTTAGGCTCCTGCCGAATTACTCGGCTCGGTCACCTCCTACGGTCTAGTTTGGCGAGGAATGACTGAGGTTTAGGGTAATGAGCATGATAGCGAGTGATACCTATCATATGGTAGTCATGCCGTATCGATCAAAGTGACGTGATGCTTGCCGTAAAGCTTTCGTGGTGAACACGTCCACCGGTCAGTATCAAAGATTGGAAGGAATGAAGCAATCGAATTACCCCTAACACTGCCTTAAAGGCACCGGGAGGGGGGCAAGGGCTGAATAACGTTTACGAAAACAATGGCGTCTGAAAACAAACATATGGGTTCGGTAGATACAATGCGTAACGAAACCAGCGTTGAAAAACGCGCCGTGAGACGGTATTTGGCCCCGGGGCGCGCTTCCGTCCGAACTACAAGCTTCCGTGGCCGAGCCACGCTTCGTTCATTTTGAAGCTTGTCTTCGGCCTGATGTAACCTTATTTTTGAATTATTTCCTCTTTACTGCTTTCTAGTGACATATTTTACTTGTTTACTTATAGATCTTCTTAATTGTGCATTTCTATACCTGAAAATCTCAGAAGGGTCAAATAAAGTCGGGGGAGACGCAACTTTGCGTCGACGTCGATGCTCCTTTCCCTTACTGGGCATAGGCTAAAATTGATATCCCCTCCTCCCACATTAAAAAGCATCTGTCAAAGCATAGGTCTCATCAGCTTTAGCCTAACCCTAGGAAGGGAAAGAAACTTTGACGTGGGTAAAAATTTTGCCTCTCCCCCCCCCCCCCCCCCCCCCCCGACTTTATTTGACCCGTAAGTACATCTAGAAACAATATAAGAAAGAACAAAGAGAAAACTAAAAGGAAAAAACAAATCTATATTAGAACCATCTTCTTTTGGCACCATGCCAAGGCGTCAAATTGGCGAGTTTGTGCAATGGCGGCCACTCAAGCTCGTCCACACTACGTCTGTTCTACCGTAAGCCAAAATTACCCCTCGTGGTGTCTTTAAAGTATAAGGCTGCGTTTATACCCAACTGAATGACATTTCTGGCTTATCGGCGCATCTCCGTATGGGCGCATCCGTGCATCCACGATATGGGATTTTTGGCGATGCCACGTACCACTACGTTCATGTGCATTGTGGCAAATAGCGAAAATCATGGATGCGCTGATCCGCCAATTCTCTCAAATCGCGGATGGATAGAGCGATACGGAACAGCGTGGCGTCACGCGCATCGGGATGTATATCGTTAGGACAGAAACGTCGCGTGGCCGTGTTCGTCACGCGACGGGATGGTGCGAGCTATGCGCTGCCTTATTAGGCGAGTCCTGAAGCGATTACGCCTAGAATGAGGCGTAGAGCACCGTCATCACTTCAAGACCCATCCAATACGGTGCGCATAGCTCGCACCATCCCGTCGCGTGCCAAACACGGCCTCGCGACGTTTCTGTCCTAACGATATACACCCCGCGCATCGCACTTTTACGCTGGAACCGGGCTATACGACTCATCGGAGCCAGGAGGTGGGGCAACCGCTTAGAGAAGCCGTGACTGTTGCCACGCCCGCAGGATTGGCCATATGGCCGCACTAGCAGGGTCACAAAGAAAGAGCCCAGGGCGCGCTTTTGAGGGCTGCTGTCGAACTTAGCGATTCTGCGATTTTGCGACTCTGGGTTTGCGGTGTCGCGGCTCCGCACGCGGGTGACATTGCACAATCTCAAGGTCGTAGTATAGCGTGCGAAAAAGTGACGTCGCAAAATCGCAACTTCTCGGCGGCCTGACGCGAACTGTGCACCAGATTACCTATATGAAGCCCGCCGATTCATTTACAAAGAGCATGCTATAGAAAGCCCGTCGATTCATTTACAAAAAGCGTCAGCAAACTTTACGACACTATTTAATACGCGACCGCTTTCCATTACAAGCTGACAACTTGCAGGATACACCATCCAACCAGGATACTTCTCAAGTGTCGTCAGGACAAAACGATGCGACGGCGCCGGTTTACAAACGGTCGCAAAACAAAGTGCACGATGGAGAAGTGTTCGTTCACACAGTTTTTGCGCATAACCAGACAATATTGAGCTGACGTTACAGTGTTGTGTCACCAGAAAAAGTTAGAGTGGGAGCGGCCATCAAAAAAGTAATCCCAGATGATGCTGAAATCGTGCCCGGCTCAGTAAGTCCAGGCCATCATTACTTCAGAGCACATCTCGCGATAATCAGATCAGTCGATTCAACATTTGAGGGCAGTAGATACTCGGGCAACGATGCAGATTGCAGGATGCAGGTGCACTATCGCGGGGAGACCCGGGGGTGTACCCTTACGTCAGGATTTCGCACGACGATGAGCGGTGTGCGAAGCAGTATGTCCGAGCTATGCGGTAGCGGTAGTTGGGTCCTAGAACGATCACACTTCGATGATGGGGGGCGATATACAGTTGACTCGTAATCGCTTCGGGACCCAACAACATGGCGCTTTCAGCTCGTCCACACTGCTTCGCTTGCGACATGTCGCGGTGCGGAATCCTGACATAAGGATACACCCCGAGACCCGCGAGCCACGCCAATCTTTACCCTACTGGTCAGATGAGCTAAAAGAATGTGGTTAGCTGGGTTCGAGCGTCGTGATGGCGCAAAAAGGATGTACCCTAGATAGTTATCCAGAAATGTACCGCCCGAAGAAGGTAAGTCGACCAATTTGATCATCGCGAGGTGAGCGCTCAAAGAAATCGTCCACGGAAAATGAGTTTCTTTGTTCCCCATATATTTATGTTGTATTAGCCTGATAAGAGCCACATGCAAAGCTTCACGCGAAAAAGTGAGAAGGCAGCTAAGATACAGCCTCTCCAATTCTCGGCTGGGTGGGCGGGGCTTCATCCAGTCGTCCGCCGCGATTGGGCACGGACAGTGAGACTGTTTACGTCACTCTCTGTTCCTAAGATGCGTCCCGACAGTGGTGGACGACGGGGTGGGCACTTGATCAGAGACCCCGCCCACTCGGTCGAAACTTTGTGGTGCTGTGTCTCAGCCGGATCCACATTTTTCGCATGAAACTTTGCATGCGGCTCACATCAAGCAAATACTTCATAAATATAGGTAGCAAAGAATCTCATTCTTCCGTGGCGATTGATTTGCGCTGTCAGATCCCTCTGAAAAGCCTCCATTCGCTGCAACCGCTTACCTTTCAGATACAAGTGTCACCGTTGCGGCAAATGGCAGGCATCATAATCGATCTAATAGTGATGATCAAGATGAAGTCAGGCGGTTCACGTTCAGTGAACATGCAGATCGAATGCCCAGATTTCGTACCGAAACGGATACGGGTCGATGGCAACTGGCATTTAATCGTCTAGGAAGGCGAGCAATTATTCCGAATGTTGTATTACCTCTTTTACGTCGTGGAATACACAAACTCACGCAATGCTGTTTTGATACTCGGATAATAAAACTTACATCCGATTTCAAGTTGTTCAATCACATCGATGTTTTGTGTGGACACGGTCAAGAGAGGGAAAGCAAATCAAAAATCCAAAGCGCTGCCATTGACAGTTTCATGGTATCACTCCCATTACATAGTTTGTTTTGATTCTTCTGGCTTGTGGATCTGGATGTATCGGGCTGAAATGCCTGCATCCCCGTATACACAAAGCGCCCTAACAACAGTACTAATTGTAAGAAGTGTCAGATTCATGTATGGAATAGTCGGATAGATGGAATGGCGTGTTAATCGAAGCGAAAGGCACGCACCAAAACCCTGGTAAGCCGCTACACCTTCTTTCAGAGAGACCGAACTCCACAAATAAGCGAGCGCATCACATGCTGTCCATGACCGCCACACATTACAGACTCATGGAGCTCAAATCGATACTTCGAAGAGTCGCACAAAGAGCAAACATGTCTCCGAAAACGTCAACAATGACAAGGGAACGTTGTAGCTCTGCTTTTGCCGTTTCATGTGCTGCTCATTTTCCTTTGTGGCACTTCACGGAAGTTCATTCTCAACAATGTATACAATTGCCGTATGACTTACCTTCGAAGCCAGACGAAACCAAAAGCCCTAATTCATGCTCGAGAGCCCATATCGGTGAAAGAGAAAGAGAGGTATGCTCCGAAAACTTAACCAGCAAAGATCGATATAGTTTTCACGGCCTACTTCACAATGCCCATGTGGGAAAACTTGGATAAACTTTTGCCTTGACTGCATCAGACTTAATTTTGTGCACGTAAAATGAGCAGCAGAGTGGAGCATGCTGTCGAGGAAATTCCTTACATTCCATTCCAATCCCGCTGGTGTCGGTCGGTGTCATCGAGCTCTCCCTCCTCCCCTTTATTCTTTCGAGTATGTTCGAAGCGGGGAAGAAGAGAGAACGAATGGTTCAGGGTGAACAGGGAAATCCAAACTCGACTGGAATTGCTACTACTTTGCTTCACTTATGAGTAGGTCACTTTTTGGGACTCCCAGACCCTCACAAGCTCAAGAGCTGTATTGAGCTTCATCCAGCGCTTCCATGATCGCACTGCTTGGAGCTTTCTGATACGCCCAACTGCCACAGGAAAAGTGTAGCACCGAATTTCATCGTCGATCTGAGATCACTGAGAAGTCCAACTGCACACGGATCAAAGACCATCCAGGTTGCGCACTTCGTGCGACATCACGCTTACCGCTAGACCACAGCGGCCATCGGCTGCGACCCTCGGGAAGTCATCGAACACCAAACGATCGTCAAACCGATGGTTAGCCTCCCTCCCAACAGTTCTGGGCATACTATGTACTGGAAGATTAGAGTGTCTACAACTTCCCTCGAACGATCTTGCAAGAGCAAAATGAAGACGCTGCTGGCGCTTTTTCAAGGATTCGGATAATCAGATAAAGCAGTGGTTTTACAGATCAGCCCATCGACACAAAACGTGTTTCCCACAGTTTTTCATGCGCTTAATAAAATAAATGAAATTTTGGCATGATAATGGAGGGGGGGGCAGCATGACAAATTTTTAACAGTCTTGTCCTTACATGAATATCGATCAGTTGACTTCACACTTTACAGGATTATGCATGTATTTGACATGTGTGATACGTTATTGACGAGTCAACTATGTAAAGGCATGTTACTGTTCAACGTTTTGAAAGTTGCCCCCCCCCCCCCACTGACACAGCTTCTACAAATTCCTGCTAATCATTCAAAATGATCAGTCTACACTTGCTAACATCACGGAACTCAGGAACAAAGGCAATTGAGGGATGCTATTACTCAACTGAAACTGTATTTTTACTTATAAATTCGGATGAAAGGCGTTCTGAATTAGAAAGACGATGGGCGACCAATATGTTACCACTGATTTCAGGCACATTTGGAGTTTGAATCATGTCTTCTGATCTTATAGAAATACGCAATGGCTCCTCAGATCACATACCACTCGAGCCCCGATTCAAAAATTTTCTACGAACCTTTGACCAGTCAGAAAACAACTGAAAGCCGTCTCTCACGCTCCATGCATGGGCTGTTTTGGCCAGGGTACCATATCACTGATCGGCTCACTCCCTGACCACTGCACAGCGACTTTATCAGTTCGTGAGCTGTTCAAAAGGAATAAACCGATGACACACAGTGGGTGCATCGAGGACTTGGTGGGTCCGCTTTGGACAAGAACAAATACGATGTTGTCCGTGGCCTCTCCATCCCGGCCAGCTCTCTTCTCCTACTCCCCAAAAGAGTCGCACATGGGTGGACCCTAAGCGACCGCCTCCACCATCCTGATACCTCAAACACTCAGCACACGTCCCGTACACAATCGAATGCACCGACTCTTCGCGTTGACCATCCTGTTTGCAGGTATCTCAGCTGGTTTTATTTATTTCTGAATACCTATTCTAATTCTGTCATGTAGTCATATAGTGCTATCTAGATCGACTCGAGGCTTTGCATTATCCTTCTGTCGTGAGATTTCTTGTGAATTGTCATGAATGACCAATTACCGTCCCACTATTTCGCAATTCTTCCCCTCAAGAATCCTACGGTTTTCTCAATATCCACCTCGCCAGAACTGTACCCATTGCCTCTCAGTGGCGGTTATAACCGTCCGCAATTCGTGCCCGAATATGGAAAAGCTGTTCTCAGGATGCAACACAATAGGGGGATTGGGGCAGGGAGGGGGGACAACTTGTTAAATGCAGGACAGTAACACACCTTTACATGAATGTTGAGCTGAAAGTTTATCTCAACAAGATCACTTATGTGCATAACGTACATGATTCGCGTGTTAGTCATGTAAGGACATGTTACTCCACAACATTCAACAAGCCCCCCCCCCCTTCACATTAATACGGCACCTTGAAAAAAAAATTCGTCATTCGTTAATAATAAATAGCCGTTAGAAATAGCATTCCAGCCTGGTTTAGAGATCGCTGTAAAAAAATCTATACATATCGTAGGCCTTATCATGATATTCACTTGATAATTTGCAAATTACAGTCACTATCACTAGACCATTGAGTGAAGGTAAAAGAAATGAAAAATGACCCCTTCAATTATCTAAACTCACATTTAGTCTTGAAAACTTTCTGAACGAAGTTCTCATTGAATTCCCGTTTATAGCGGCACTGAGAAGGGAAATATTCATAGCGTTGACCATGCTCCTACGATTACGCCACGCACTCCGCTGCTATTAATACTTACGCCAGTGTGTGAGAAACGAGCATCGCCCTAATAGCGAATTGTTGAAAACAGTTATTCAGATTTGATGGTGAACAAGAGGAGAATGAAAAGAAAGTGTGAACTGAAGCATCAGCCGTACAACTTCACCAATACTAATAGTTGTCCTAATTATATGTTTTTAGGAGGAGTCATCAGCAAAGAGCAATGCCGTATCGGAGACGATTGTGGCACTTGTACACTCACACAAGAAGGCGATAAATGTACGCAAGAAACCACACAAGAATCACTGTACTGTGATGTTAAAACAAAGTAAGCAATCAGATTCTCCTGTTCAACTAAGAACCCATTCTATGGTCCATAAGTCTACAAATAAATAAATAAATAAACATGCATGTAGTGCCGTGGTCCACGGAATAATAAGTAGGGCAAGTGTGTATGTGTTCCACCTGCTCTCCAACCAATGCTCGAATTCCCAATCAAGGAACTGTATGCGGGGAATCATGCTCTACTTCATCAGTATTGACGCGGAAAGGGGAGGGGGGGGGGGGGAGGGGGCAAGGGGAGGGACAGCTTCGTGAATGTCAAAAAGTAACAAGCGTTACACGTAGGTCAACAATATCACTTTTGGATCATACATGTACCATTCATGAAATTTACGGTACTTTGTTGACACGTTAGTCATGTAAAAACATGTTGCTATGCAGCATTTACGAAATTGCCCCTCCCCTTCCAGTGTAGCATCAAAAAAAGTTGTGAAAAAAGGAATCTACGTCATTTTGCTCGAAGTTTCAGGGCAGCATTCCCTGAGTTCGTTTTGTTGAAATTCACAAAGTCAATTGGAAAATAAAAAAAACCGTACCCGAAAACAATCATCAATCACAGCTCCAGCTCTCGGGATGCGCCATGCATATGCCCTTCATTGACAATTGAGCGAGATGTTTGTTAGAAGAGCGTCTTTAACAACGTCCTACAATGAGACGCTGTAATGTCAGATGTTTGACGATAAATTTTTGACCACTCTCAGCCAACTTCAACTAATTACCGTATGTCTTCAGTGAACTCAAATTGAAATTCTCGCAAAAAATTTAAAACAACCTCTGAGATTCTAATTTTCAAAAAATAAAACACTTCAACATTAGAGTGGCATTGCTAATATGTGCGGGGGAAGGGGGGGGGAGGGTGGGGGCGACGGTTGGTCAGTAGGGACGTCAGGTCAAGGGATGACCATGCCCACGTATTCTTTGTAACATTTTCTCCTCCAGATCATTCTGAAAAGCAAGTAGACCACTGTAAGAATACCAAAATGAGAAGTGGATATGACACTAGACTTTGTCAAAGAAATGGTTGCAATTTATCAAAGAAATTGTGTTTAAATCATTTGAGGGGGGATCATAGAATCAGTTTACCCTTCGTATTGCATGTGCCCTTAGACGAGATTAAACCTAGAGGTATCTCTCAGGTTGAAAATTCACCGTTCTTTGAAGTATTATGTCACGGTAGCATCCAGCCATGGATACAGCGGGATAGACTAGTACGGAGGAAAGGATTCACATAAACAAAATGGTCTCAGTAACCCATGTCACAGGGCTAAACATAGGCAGCAGCCGAAGTCAAAATCCATGTGTTCCAACCAACAATCCTACGAGAATGGACTGGGTAGAATCATTTCTCTTTGTAACTTTTCGCCTGTTTCGTCAGGAATGGTCACAGTTCTACGTCATACGCCCATTCGAAAAAAGAGACCCTCTCGAAACGTGAGGCCTTCAATAGTGACTTCCCTTAGACTGTACAACCTAGTGACTTCCATGATATCGCAAAAGTCTGAAACTACCGTAACCAATTTTTTTACAGTAAAACTGACATGCATGAAAATGCATTCCTCATCTGTAACCTGGTGAAGAATCGAATCGAACGTAAAATTTGCGGTAAATCCGAGTATTTCATCGACGGCAAATGCCGAAACGGCTATGTCCGCTACAAACGACAAGGAACAGCCGGCTCAGGACGAGTCGGTGATTTCTGCTCGTTCAATACCGACTGTCTTACGGTGAGTTCTGCTACTGATAATTGTTTTTCAGAATATTGGGCCAAAACGGGTGGTTGTTGTGCTAGGCGGCTAATCTTTGTTTGTGTAACGCTTCTTGACCTCAGATCGCATTACATACTAGCACTGTGCTACCTGGGCTGAATGTCCCAGAAACAATTCAGCAAAGGTCCTAAGAGAGTTTTAAAGCATACAGGACTCTTCCGGGAAAAGTGCACGCTTTTTCTCCTACTATCAATTGAGGGCTATCAGATTGTATCTGCTAATAATTCCTTTCCATACAAGGACAGCTGACCAATCGGCCACTTGTGATCGGTGGAATCTCTGCTTTAACGGTTTTGGAAAATTCGGACTTCTTGTTCCTGTACAAAGCAACCTAGCTACTTCTAAATTCATGACGGCCTTCAATGCATAACTATTAGGTACAAATCCTCAAAGCTGAGGATGGGTGGAGTAAAATATGCAGGGGTGGAACTCCCCATCAGACCTGTTTCGTGAGTTAACCGTCGTCGAACAGCTGCTGTAGCGGTAAACATAGTGCATGAGAAAAACGGGCTCGGTTTCGAATCTCGTTCGGTACTCAACCTTGTCCCACCCACACCTCACTTATGAAAGGTACCGTTGAGTGCCTTTATTATAGATTTTTTTTCAAAATAATTCGAACAAATTCGTTGCACCCTAGAAAGTAACCTTGAAAAAGCTCATTTCAGGGCATGTTCTGTTCGACGGGCTCATGCACGTGTCTCAGCAACTTCGTTGCCATCCAAGGCTACTGCTATCTGAAGAAAAACCCCGGCGAAAGCGGTTGTCAGTACGCTGAGCAGTGCAGTGCTGTATGGCCAGAAAGTCGTTGTGAAAAGTCGCGTTGTGAATGTCCAGAAGACGTCAACGGCATACCATACGTGCAGGCAAAAACTCGCGATGGCGTCATCTGCATCCTCCATTCGGGTGAAGACGGCGACCCAGTGCCCAAATGTCCTCTACCCGAATATGATGACGACTTGTTGACGATGCCAGTTTCACAGCTCAGAAATCCAGCGATGACTGATCCTGATGACGCTGACATTGAGATGGGAGAACACGTGAATCCGCTACAGTTCTGTACTTCCTCCTCGACCGACTACGCCACCTTCGTTGCAAATGGCGGAGGAGCTTGCGTTTATGCTCAGGATCCGCACTCATCTGACGGCATCTACATCGCCGACATTTACGACTGCGTCACATCGGCGGCATCCATGGCTAATGTGAAAACGGCAATGGAAGGCGTGTACGATTTGAGCCCGACCTCAGATGGAATTTGCTGTCCCAACCGAGGTCAGCCCTTATTTTGTTGTCCATTGTTGTACATTTTCATTGCGAAACAAATATAAAAACCCCCTTATAAGACGATTTTCGATCAGGAATTTTATTATGATGCTCTCTGATAGGGGAGAGATGGGAAGCGCTTCCTATCGTTTAAAAGCCTCATAACGCCTTATGAACAACCCATTCGCTTTGAAACACCACGGATCTTAATAACCTCACCGGACTGCATTGACAACTGCGCTTCTCATGGGTATATTCCGTTAGGACAGAAAATCCGCATGGCCACGTGTGACGCGTGACGCGACAGGAGGCATCGCGTGCAGTTGGGTCCCGGGACGATGACTCCAAACTGAACCGTAGGACACCGTGATCGCTTTGGGACCCAATTACATACGGTACGTACGCCGCTTCCAGCTCGCACGCATTGCGTCGCAGCCGGATGCCGCATGCGAGCTTTCTGTTCCAATGGCACACACCCAGCTGCTCATGGATCATGGGTGCTAACGATGCGTAAAGCAACGTAGGCAAAGTCAGACGTACTCAGCGACATATAAGGTCCAATATGTGCTATCATGTGGTTAACACACATTAGTGATTTTTAATCATAATTCACGAAAGCGTACCACTGCTCTACTCCGCAACAACCAACTCAGCCGAGAAGCAAAAGGCTTCAAGTACCTAAACGCAGATTTGATCAATACTCAACTCGCAAGCTTTGATAAATCCAGACTTGAAACCCTGTTTGAAACAGCAAGAAATGAAGTGAGGGACCCTATGTGCTCGGTGCATGTAGCTATCCTAAGGGAAATCCTAACAGCGTAGGTTGAAAAAAGTAGAAGAATCGGTCACTTTTATGGAAACATAAAGGGGGATGACCGTAGGAAGAGTCTAGCAGAAGTTCGGGGCCAGTGCGGAAAGACTGAGCAGCACCAGTTGAAATTAAGAGCACGAAGTTTCAAAATAAATCCTGTCCCCTTCTTAGTATGCGCCCCAATCGGGCTTCCCCTCTCAACACGGACGGACGAGTCTTATCCCTACTAAATGGCCCCAGAGAAGAGAATTGCTGACATGGATGGCTAGAATCAAATCTGAGATTCGTTACACGGACCACGAAAACGGCAATAGCGCGGCCATTTTATTAGAATACATCGAATAAAGATGACATTTTCAGCATTCACCTGTATCCAGCCAAAACGTGAAGCAGATACCGGCTCAGCCGCACCGGCAGGTGTGCGGCCGCGTTGGTGGTACAACGCTGTCACTGGCACCTGTGAACAATTCATGTGGGATCCATGGGATGAGACCGAAATGCAATCGCCAAACAACTTCAAAACTCGTGAACATTGCGAATCGTATTGCAGAGACAGTGAGTTTCAGGCTACTCTACAACATCTACTTATCAGACCATATCATGAGCGAGGTATTCTCGCTTGGGGTATTTTCTTTTTGGCTACTTCCACATGTTTTCTAATCTTCTCCTACCCTATGAAATTCCCTCAACTTCTTTATAAAACTCATTGAATATGTGATTACGATAATGGGGGTGGGGGCAACTTGTTCAACGTTGACCAGTTACACGTTTTTACACGAATGTTAAACATTTACATTAGCTTCACAGGACATTCATGTTAATGCCTGGCATACGTGTTACTGACAAGTTGGTCATGTGAAGATGTGCTGCTGTTCAGCGATGGACCAGTTGCCCCTCCCCATTGATTCAACACCTATTATACATACAGTAATGGATCGTTTATGTTCGAATAAATAACAGCAGAGCTCCCAGGCACTACTTTGCTGCCAAAATTAATTGAAATTTGACAAATCGTAGTCGAAAGTTATCTTTGTCTGACAGACCCGTTTAAATTTGCATATTTTCTCTTTCCCCCATACTGACCACCTTCGATCATGATATTTTGGAAAGCATTTTTCCAGAAGGTCCAAAAATAGCTCCATTGTTTGGACTCCTAGCGCGATACGGACGACTGTCATCTATTCAACCTGGTGGAGTCGTTGTTTGATGACGACACCGAGGACCGTTGTACCCCCTTAATTTGTCGATTCAATGACGATGACAATTGTGATGGAATTTCGTCTCGCAACGCGCGATCTTCCTACCCTCTCACTACTGAGCGCAGAGCCTTGTCGACTTTGACCGCGGGTCAAGTGAGCAAACACTCACTCAATAATCCGCGAGCTACGGGCACGGAACGCGCGACTGCGTTCAACGACGAAGCACGCGTCCAAATACCGCGCGCATGTAGTACTGACCGACGGACGAGCCGATGAAAAACGAGCCCAAAAGTCGCGTGCGCACCCACTGACACACACGAATTCCCCCCGTCGGCTCAACATACCAGAATGTCGTTCGCAACCTTTAGGGGTTGGGCCATAAAAGGCGCTCAGATTACAGCATGAAAATCGGCCAGCAATGACATCAAATCATTCCAACTTGATTAATTCATCAGGACCACCATAAAATCATCAAGCCATGAGTTTCTTTAGCTTTGCAAAAACCTAGTGATATGCGTGACGCTATTCGGTCCCGGTCACAATCATAAAGATATTTGAATGCGATTTAACTACAGGGGGTGCCAGAAAGAGTAACATTTTTCTTTTCCACTTTCAATCCTACTTTGGTCGAACATAGCGAACTCTGACGAGGTATTTCCATCCCCAAATTAAGAGCACACCTGATACTATCACCATACTCCGCGAGAGCCTTCTGCACGAGCAGGATCGGGAACTTATTCTGAGTGAACAGGATGTGTCACCTCCACTCGGTAAAATCCGAGATTTCGTCGTTCTCGTTCACAACTCTGCTGTGGTCCCTTCACTCTGGGTAGGGGATTCATTTTGGGTGGTGCCCCTAAGTATTCCGTTTTTCCAGGCTCCCAACATCCTCCATTTCCAACAACCCCCACAGAACTCTTCGGAGGAGGGTTTGAGGTATGAAAAATAACACTTCGGATCAAACAGCGTTTCGAGCAGCAAGGGCTCTGTAACTCCTATGATTAGAAGGACCAATCGTCAGGAAGCTTCCCTCAAAAGACCTACCATGGAATTGCCTCCACCTGTTTTAAAGGCATACCACGCGATAATCCAATTAGTGACTTACTTTCGTGGGGTCAGTAGGTCCTTGGATAATTGCTCAAACTGCATCTTTGTTGCGGCTGCACGGTGCAAACTCACGGTGTTGTGCCCCCTTAAACAAAACCGAGCCACGCCCACCCAGCTGAATCATACGCGGCGTTAGATGGAAGAATTTCCGACGTGGAGGCTGCCTTCGATACCAATATGGCCGTTTCATTTGATAATTATCTCTTGGAGCAAATTTCATTTTCCACGTGAGCCCCACGTTGGAAACTTGTTGGTCTAAGGCCGAGTGTGATCCAGCCGGGTGGGCGTGGCTCGGTTTTGTCTGAGCAGGCACAAAACCATGAGGGTGCACCGTGCAGCCGCAAAAGGGTGCAGTTTGAGCAGTCATCCAGGGGCACACTCGCTCCACGAAAGTAAGCCACTGATTGTATTATCGCGTAGTGTGCCTTTAAGCGAACCTTGATAACGTAGGTGCCCTGAAACCCGACTACGTCGACTGAAGGCTCCGCATTCTGATGAAGGTGGAAGTAGTGAGTCTCAGCTCGCTCCTGTTTCTAAAGGAACACTCCGGGAATATTCTGACCTAATATTTTCATCTCTTTCGTTTCCCTATGTTTTGTATAGTTGGCGGATGTGAGCCGTGAGCGAAATTACTCTTTTTCTGGCACACACTGTATACATCCAGTGAATAGCGTTGGTCAGCAATGTCGTGCCGATATAATTATCCCATCAACAAATCTCGCACTGAATCGCTGTCCTGGACGTGTGCTTCGGCATTGATTCAGGACTGTTTTACGGACTAAGCTGATGGGAGTGGTCTCGCTTGTCATTACACCACTTCACATCCTGAACGGAAATCAAACCATCGGAATCCTCGGGGAACTCAAGAATTACGCACAGGCCTTAGTGCAATGACCACTTGCACGGCATGATACCGTGTGGCAACGAGCTCATAAAACGCAGCCTGAACTAGCGATAACTGTGGGTGGAAACACCGGAGCAGTTTCTTCAGCTGGACCCACAACTACTCCTCGCACTAATGAGTTTATCCCCTGTGAAACATTAGCCAAGACCTACCATAAAATACTATTTTGATTTTCAGATTTTTGTTAGCTTCACTTTCTTCCCTTGATCTTTCTTTCTTTGTTAGCTTTCCTGATCGCCGCAGCTCGCGCGGTGCGAAAGTTGTGACAACTCAACCACAAAAATTTCAAATGCAATCAAAAATTAGACCCAGATATTCTGAATCGAAGTGTTTTCAGCTTGCAAACGTGGTTCACCACAGTATCTCAACGGCAATGCACACAACGAGGACGAACCAATCCACAACTGCCAGACGGCTTCATCCTGTGTCTCGAACTTCGAATGCACAGCTATTGGCTCGATGCAGTTGTGCTGTCCAACAGTGGCGTCAATTTGTAGCAACGCTGGTGGGCGCGCCTACGACGTACTTCGAACTACCAATTTTGATCCCGGTGTCAGCATGAAGAGAAGCTTCAGCCTCTCATTCGCCACTTCGAGCAGGTTGGTGGATCTTGACCCTTGTTAACCCAATACTGTACCACCATGATTTTTATTTTTTCTTAACAGCGCACCCAAACACAGCGCTAACTGTGCCCTAACCATCCACCTCTTTTCTCATTTTTTATGATGCTTCAGGTATTACTACGACGCTGAGCAAGGTCGCTGCATCGCTTTCACCTACAATGGCGGCCTTGGCAACTACAACAACTTCAAGTCATCAGCTGACTGTGAACTTTTCTGCGCTAAATTACAATGCAAGTACGGTACACCACTGAAGATTGGTGCCACCAACCAACGTTGCAGTACTAATGCGGACTGCCCCAGCACACACGAATGTCAAAGTGATCACAATGTCTGCTGTCCACGACCTCGTGAGTCTCGTTCCAATCAGTCTTTCCGCTTCTTTCCGAGCGAAAAAAAAGCAAAAAGCAGGCACAATGCGCCAAAAACTGCTGTTCTGTACCATAGCCTACCATCTTACGCTCATGTGAGGCACGCCACGCGGCAGGCGGGGTTTCTGAGCAGGGCGGGGTTTGCCAAAGGCACACTAAAGGGCTTTTCCAGATCATCGCATTGAGTAAATGGATCACCAGCTCATCTAAAGGGCAAAGGATCTGTTTGAAATCTTTATGAGCTTGTTTCTTAGTCCACCATTAAAATGGGAGAATACACGAAACGAAGAAACGGGCGTTTTGAGGAAAATATGTAGAGAGGTGGCTAATGGGCTTTCTCCAACCTCTAGAGTTTTTGGCAGACCAGTCAAAGCACAGCACCAAAAGCAACTAAGTGATTTGTATGTTACGGCCATCGCCAGATCGCCGACGCGCTTCATCCTCCAATCGGAATGTATATTCTCCTTTTCGCCGCATATATTCTCCCAAAATGCTAACCATAAACGCGGCCCGGAATCTCAATCGTCTGGAAAAATGTCAAAATCGTATAACATCTATCCTTACCTACGTGTGTGGTGTCGGCAGATAGGGGTATGACCAGTTTTGCTACCTCCAAAGGAAAGCCCGTTCTTTGGCTATCCCACTCTTCTCAGTGTTCATCCCAAAGCTATGCTGCGCAGTAGGCGGGACTTGTAAAGCGGGGCGGGGTCTCTTTGTATAAAATGCCTTTCGAAGCTGAACTGCCTCTGGCGCCTATTGATCATCCTAACTGGTTCGCACTTTTTGTCAATAGCCTGTACGTACGGCGCTGACTCAGTGGGTTTCCGCGTGTCTTTCTTGTTCAATCTGATGCGAGTGGCGGTGATAGCCGAAGGGCGACTGCTTTCAAAGCTAAGCTGCTGATATCGACGGTGTATGTGCACGTGTGCTATTTGCAGAAGCGATTTGTTCGCAACCGCTACGATTGGGTGATTGTAAGCAGAGCGTGCGACGATATTGGTACAACGCTGTGACGAGAGCGTGCGAGATCTTCGACTATACCGGATGTCAGGGTAACGACAACAACTTCGAAACCCTACTCGAATGTCAGAACACATGCGAGAATATCATACGTGAGTTTCGTTCATCATGTCTAATAGTATGAGGTTGAATGCCGTATGGAGGCTGAGAACGCTTTTTGAAAGCGCCACATGGATGCCCGCAGGTCGATCCACGTAGACGGTGTCCTATAAGACAAAGTTTGTTGGAAACGGTATCGATCATGGAAGGCATAGTAAGGGGGGGGGGGGAGACAACTTGTTGAATCTGAAAGTGCCTTTACATGATTGACATGACACGAAACATATTCCCCATTTTTCACGTTTTGACTGGATATTTCTCATTCATTGTCAGTAACCTGCCGTAGGTGCATACATGTATGATCATGTAAGGTTAAGGTTACTGTGTAACATTCATGTTAAGACATGCCACTGTTCAACAGTTGACAGATGCCCCTCCTTCCTTTTCCCGAAACCCAAGATTCAAAATAATCAGGTTGATAGTAACTGGGGTGTACATACCCAATCTCAAGTGCTGACAAGCACAGCCGTATGTATCCACTTCAGTCATCACGGAGCCGAAATTACGCAAGCGGCCATATCCGGGAAGTGTCCAGAGTGAACGCACCAGGTTATCTCCAGCGTTAGCCCTGATACGGCCACGTTCCACCACCCACTACTCTGCTACAAAAAAAGGGGACGGGTCAGGATCTTTCTCAGCCGGCCCGAATTACAGGGGAGACACCAGCGATAATAACATGGCTCCATATGACTAAGGAGAGTCGGAGGTGTATAAATACAGGTTCCTGATGTTCTAGACGCGCCTGCCAAGTAAAGGCATGTTGCCACCCCAAGGTACATAAAGCTCGGTGAAGCTCACTGGCTCACTGTGGTTTTAATCTCTGCGATAACCGAACTTTTCACGTCCCCACACATTCAGATTCATCTTCCAATGGCTTGAGCCTTTTTCTGAATAATTTCGTAACGCTTAACTGATTTTCCAATTATTACCGTATTTTGGAACACTGTCAAAAATTCATTAATCATTTTACCATGCCAAACTGCTCGGAATTATCTGGTCTATTGCAGCCGAGCCGCAGTGCCCTCAAGGCGATGCTTACAAAGACTATCAGGGCAACTATTACGTCTGCTCGAATTCCGGCGTCGGAAACTCATGCCCAGTGAACTATGAATGCTACTTCGATGGATACGTCTGGGGATGCTGTCCAACAAAAGGTTAGACAACAGTTTTTTGGAATTTCATAAGATTGAATAAGAGCGCTTCCTACTTGGCGGCACGATGCGATTGCCGCAACACGTTTTTATACTGAAGCTTACCAAGCCCGCGAACCTATCAGCGTACTAACCTCAAGGCCTGCGTTGTGTCAATCGCAGTAGCGTCGCTTAGAATAAATGTAGTCTGAGCAAAAACAATTTTTGTTGACTATTTACGACGCCTCGCCTCTGGTAATGTTTTTCTTTTACAGCTTACACCTGCACACTATCTCCTCACAAAGGTGTGACTTGTGGCAGTGGCTCGTCGTATCGATACTTCTACAATAGCCAAACACAAGAATGCGAAAGTTTCCAGTACAATGGATGTGATGGTAACTCAAACAATTTCGCAACACGCGAAGATTGTGAGGGATACTGTAGCGTGGGTGGTTGTCCGTCAGGAGGCACTCCTGAACGCAACGAATTTGGCCAACTGATGGTCTGCTCAGCCACCCAAGTGTGTCCGACTACCCATGAATGCACATCGGTGAACTCTGGCAGCAGTGTGGTGAATCGCTGCTGTCCTACTCGCTCCTACATCTGCTCATTGCCGCCTCAGCAAGGCAGCTCATGCTCCTCATCGGCTGCTTCCCGTTACTACTTCAATATTGTCACCAAGGAATGCACACAGTTCACCTACAACGGTTGCAGCGGCAATCTGAACAATTTCGCGACCATCGAACAGTGCAACAACTTCTGTTTGTCGGCCGCCTGCACTCCCGGTGACGTCGCCTATGTGAACCCGAACACGAACATGCCTTACGAATGCAACGCGGCACTCAGTAACAGTTGTCCGTCCAACTTCGCCTGCACTTATGATCAGTTGTCCGCGACAAGTGTCTGTTGTGGAGCTACGCATATGGGTGAGTCTTACGAATACAGATCAATGTGATTGCGGAATGCCAAGAAAATCATAAGCTTTTTTTGCTTTGATCAACCCAGTGCATGATTATGCAACTGGCCCTTCAAGCCGCGTCGCGACCGCACGCGGCTTTTTCGGGATATCACCGCTGATGTCAAAATTTTGAAGCAGCCTGACAATTATTATATTTTTTCTAAAGATTTACAGAAAGGCACCAGTAGGGGTAATTAGGAAGAATGTTCGATAAGTGTTGTGGTGTAGAAAGCGCGAAATGAAGGTCGAAAACTCGAAAACACGACTGTCTTTTTTTAACCCATTCCTATCGAAGACGTGTTGCGCCCTCTACATCATGCCGCTTCAAGTAACGGGACAACGTTTGAGTAAAATTGTGCGAGTTGCCCTATACTCTACGGGAACTCGATGAGATTACCTGATTGCCGTCCCCACAGCAGATGAAGCTCAGAGCGACAGCGCGCATAAACCATGCACGTATTGCACAGTCCACTTGTTCACAGATTGTTCTATAATCGGGAGCCTTTGGCAAACATGTTCCATAAGTGTATTCGCACAAAATACCAGAAACATCAGGAACATCAGCCCACATTTGTCTTTTCAGATGTCTGCCCAGAAGGGGAGAAGGCGTACGTGAACGCTGCCGACATGAGTGTCCGTGAATGTCTGATCAACGTGGAAGGATCTTGTCCAAGCAACTATCTATGCCGTTTCAATGCACTCAAGAATCGCTACTACTGCTGCGCATCGATTACGGGAGATCTCTGTCCTGCAGGAAAAGCACTTTTCCGAGAAGCCTCGTCAAAGTCGCCAATTAGGTGGGTGATAAAAGAAGCAATGCCACTTGCATTTCAGATTAAGAAAACCATTATATGTGCTCAGGAAAAAAGACGATCACTCATTTCCGACAACCTTATGCTGCATTTATACTTGGCGATCGGATCGCTACTGCCGCCACGTACCCCAATGCAACGCTTTCTACCAACATGTTAGCATGTCCATCAGCGTTGCTGCCCTCTAACACAAACCGTAGGCCGTGTCAATAAATTGATGCCGTAAGCGTTGCGGGCCACTACCGCAATCGCAATTGCTAAGTATGAACGCAGCCGCGCGCTTAATAACCCGTCTACTACAGCGGCAACCTCATCATGACCAACGACCAAATAAAAGGGCGGTCCTGGTCACGCGTTCTGCAGTTTGTTCATGGCACCTTCGCGTTTGCGTTTTGATCCGCCGAGAAATAGAAAAACATCCTCAAGTCTCGACGATCCATAGATGGAAGTCTAATTTTGAATGTCCCAAAAATCATGCATAAGCCATTTCAGATGCACTATCAGCAGCAGCAGCAACCAATGCCCGAATGGTTACACGTGCCAGTCAGATGTGCCTGGCGCATTCCAAGGGTATTGTTGCTCAGCCAGCCATCTCTGTCCGAACAAAGCCGAATTCCATCTGGAGGAAAGCAGTCAAATGCCGCGATCGTGCACCGTTGGAGCATTTATCACCTGTCCCAATGGCTACAGCTGTCAGAGCACACAGACTGAATTCACTACCGGCTACTGTTGTAAAGGAGAAGTGGCCTCGGCTACAGGTAAACTTCTACTCATTCCGCAGCCCCTTCACTCATTCCACCGTACACTTTCAGATGGTTGTCCGCCAAACGAGTTTGTCTACATGAAAGATGGTCAGATCGCCGCCTGCGACCCGTTCAACCCACCCAACGCACCTTGTCCGAATGGCTATTCCTGCCAATGGTCGTTGTCCAATCAACGCTATCAGTGCTGTGGTTCCACGCCAATCACCACGCCGAAATCTATCGCTGCACTCGGCTGCCCGAATAACCAAGTGGCCTACCGAGATGTGGCCACGAACCAGCCACGTATCTGCACGGCCGCCTCGCATAATTGTCCTACGGGCTATTTCTGCCAGTTCTCGAATGCCAACAATCAATTCCAATGCTGTGGAATGTCTGGTGGATGCCCTAACGATTCCGTGGCTTTCATAGGAATCACTGGTGAAGCGCAAAGTTGTGCGATCGGACAGAGCACCTGCCCCAAGGGATATTCCTGTCAACGCAGTCTCACTGGAGCGCAACTGTGCTGTACCACAAATGAACAAGGTTGGTGATATATGTAGTTCATTCTGAGTTTTAACAAGTAGCGTCATTCAATGATAAGCAATGATCACTAGGAAACAGGTGCCAAACACGATTTTGAGCAAAAAGGAATAATTTTGCTATCCGAGGTTAGAAACCTACTATTGAGGGGAGAACATACAAAAGAAATCTTTCGATGAATTATTGAAATAAGGAGGGGAAAGGTCAAGTTGCTGAATGTTGAACAGTAACATGCCATTGAAGGAATCGTCCACAGAAAATTGAGCTTCTTTGTTACCCTTGAATTTATGTTGTATCAGCCTAATAAAGGCCGCATGCAAAGTTTCACGCGAAATAGTGAGAATTCGGCTAAGTTACAGCTCCCCAAATACTTGGCCGGGTGGGCGGGGCCTCCAAGTAAAAGCCTCGTCCCGTCGTCCGCTGCGGTGGGGAACGGAAAGTGGGACTGCCTACGTAACTCTGTGTTCCTACAATGCGTCTCCGACCACGGCGGACGACTGGGTGGACACTTGTTCGCAGGCCCCGCCCACCCGGCCAAGATTTTGTGGCGCTGTATCGTAGCCGGATTCAGATTTTTTTCGTGTGAAACTTTGCATGCGGCCCGCATTAGGTAAATACAACATAAATATATGGGCAGCAGAAGAAATTCATTTTACCATGGACAGTTCCTCCAAGTGATTGTTGACTAGCTACATTAGCTTACAACATTAGGCCGCGGTCATACTTTGCGTTGTCTGCGGCAGGGCGTGGCCGCGTATCTTGCGTCTCCACACTGCCTCGTTGCCTGCGTCATCTCTGCACCTCCCCCGTGCCACTCTCTCTCACAGGCAGCGAGAGAGAGTGGCACGAGGGAGGTGCAGAGATGACGCAGGCAACGAGGCAGTGTGGAGACGCAAGATACGCGGCCACGCCCTGCCGCAGACAACGCAAAGTATGACCGCGGCCTTACGGGATCACAAGGGTATATACAAATGTATCACATATACTATATTAACGGTACATTGTTGCCATGCAAAAGCATGTTGTTTCTCATCATTCAACAATGCCCCCCCCCAACCACAAATCCTGGATTTCATCTGCTTTTTCACGTTTTGATGTTTCTTCAACAAAGTCTATGGTTTTTTTCGTTTCAGTCTGCTCTGAGAAACAAGTCGCCGTTGACGGTCAGTGCCTTAACCGCGTTTCTATCGGCGAAGCATGTACCAATCAGGTGCAATGTCCAGCTACTGCTATTTGCGAAGCTGGCGTCTGTGGCTGTCCGGCTAACCAGAACTACGTGAACGGCATTTGTCAAGCGACATGCGCTGAGAATGAAGTGGACGTGAAGGGCACCTGTCTGCCTAAGGTCGAAGTTGACGAAGCATGTGAGGCTGACGAACAATGCCAAGGTGGTTCCACGTGTGACGGCAGTGTTTGTGCCTGTCCGGCTGGTGAGGAGAAAGTTGACGGTGTCTGTGTCAAGAAGATGAAATCACGAAAAATCACCACTTGTCCCATAGCTGGTCAAAAACCATACGTCGACAGAGCGACCACGAATGTTCGATTTTGTGAACCGACCGAAAGGAACAGTTGTCCTCGTGGCTACAGTTGTCAGTTTTCTGAAACTGCACAGCAAAACATTTGCTGCGGTGGTGGCGACGCGGAGACACGGGCTCGCTTCTCGAAAATCACTGAGCCAAAAGCACCAGGTCCAGATCCGGAAGTTGAGGTTGAAACGCTGGCTCCTCCTCCAAAAACGACTACAGCCGTTCCGGAAGTCTGCGACAAAGGTTCTGCGTATCTTATCAACGGCAAACCAAAACTTTGCACGAACAGTCCATGTCCGTCCGGCTACAAATGCACGTTCTCTCGGACCAGCAAGAACTACTACTGCTGCTCTGCTTTCCCTACCAACCACGGCTGTCCGACCGGTGTTCCGCTGCTGTTCCCTTCGACCGGTACGCCAGTGCAGTGCAGTAATGTCGGGACGACGTCCTGTCCGGCTGGATATAAATGTGTTCGTAGCACAACTACCAAACGATTCCAATGCTGCTCAACCAGCGCTAATGTCGTCAGAAGACCTGATCCAAGGAACCGCGTCGTCAATAACAACAACAGGAAGGTCGTCACAGCAGGTAAGAAGCACTTTCGTTCCGCACTGAAAGCCATTTTGGGTTGCATTCATACTCAGCGACACGTTGGACGCTGCGCAAGCGCCACGAGCCGAAATGTTTTTCTGACTTGGGATAATTGAGGACGGTTCCCAGCTCTCCAACCAGTACCGTAAGTCGGCTAGCCAGAAGCTACTGCTCCTGAAGTTGCTTTGTTGCGTGACTCGTTCATACTGAGCGACGCGATCGCAGCAATCCTAATGACCGCTACGCACCGCAGCGCAGGCTCCGCGATCATTACCTGAACATACTCGCTAGTGATGTGTATCGTAGGGACATGACTTCCACCGCGGCTTTTGCGTGCGAGGTAAGGGCGTCGTACGTAGTTGGGACTTGAGGCGATTATGTGCCGTCAGCGTAGGAAATGATAATCGCTTCAGTACCCAATTACGTGCCGCGCCCCCATCTCGCATCCCCTCGCACGCCACGAGCTGCAAAATCATGTAATGACGATACATGGTCGCCCGTGGCATACTTGTCGCGAAGCTTGCGTCGCGCGATAGTATCGCAGAGCATAAATGCAGGCTGAAGCCACAAAAAGTTTCTCCGAAAACTGCGCATTCTCTGTTGAAGATTTAATGTGTGCTGAATTCCAGGACCATGTCCCATCGGTCAAGTGCAGGTGCTTCGAATTGTCGGTGAACGAATCGTGAAGAAGTGCGAACTCAGCTGTCCTCCTCATCAGGTAGCCGTTAATGGTATCTGCCGTGACAGATACCATGCCGACGATCCGGTGAGTATGAACACCTTGCCATAGAGAGCGTGTGAGTTCATACTCGCCGTTGACGACGTCAAGTTCTAAAGTTGCTTCCGCAGCGAGCAACTATTCAAGTAGGTGCTTATTGCACCATTTATTGATGATGTCTTGTTGCCGATTGTTTCGTTATGTGCAGGTTCAAAATGTCTACTGTCCTGCCTTTTCACAACTTGTACTTATTTCATTCAGTTGCAGAAAATTGTCTTGTTTTATAGTATAAATAAGTTATAATATGTTAATTGCTTATTTACTACGAAACAGTCGCCGAATGAGTACACACTTCATTGACAATGCTGTGAGCTCTGTATAGCAAGAATAACCTACGAAACAGCGGTAACCGCAAAATCGCGATCCGAGGGACAGGCGACGCGGTCCACACATATTCCTCCGTATTCCCCTCCGAACTCTGCTCGGTACCAAAGGCCTTGAGGAATTGAGGGTTCAAGGACAAACGCCTCGCAAACTTCATGCGTCGCGGCGTTTGCAATTCTGCGTAATCACTGGGGCGATACGAGCACGTCTAATCTCCACCTCAAATTGCAAAATGTTTACAAAGAATGATGAGGGTCTTATCCTCGACACTTGTCTAAAGGTTTTTATGACATTTGCCGATTTATAATCACTTAGTGGAGAAGATACAGAGAATAAATTGTTCAAAGCCAGTACTGAGAAGCACCCAGTTCGAAGTTCTCAAGATACAAGTCAAAAATTCGGCGCATTCGGACTTGCCAGACATTTTGGGGGCAAAATTGATGGGCGTACGTGAGCTTATATCTTTGATGGAACAACAAATATTTTTTTCGCATTTTCCCCGCATTTGTAGCCTGGCACATCAGCTCAGTCCTGATCTCTGTAAATCATCGCTTATAAGCACCTTTTCGTCATCATGCCGAGAACAGGGGGGATGAGAACGAACGTCTGAACAAGATTTTTGCCTAAAACTACGCAAATTCTTAATTGAAAATGTTCATACATTTTCAAAAAAATTACTGACTCAAAATCCTAAGATGTTTTAAAGCCGGATTTCAACACGTTATTCGCAGAAGGAGGTGCAGGAGGAGCCAAAGCGGCATCGTATCGCAAATTTTCAATGCGTTCACCCTGAGCATGCCACATGCGCGTCGCTTTGAGAATTTGCGATACCGCACCGGCTGCCTTCTGCACTACATCCTTATGATTGCAAATGTCACGCACCTCTGCTCCGCTGGACTGAATCTTCACGAACACTGCAGAGAATGAAATCGAATCATCCCTTTGGAGCACAACCAAAGGCTGAACAAATTTTTTTTAGAGCAGCTTTCCACTGCCTTTTGTTGGGTGTGTGTAAAGTGGTACGAATGACCTACTTCACTTCTTGTTAATTACTGCTTCGCATCTGATAAGCGACGCAGTAATTAACTAGAGGCGAAAATCTGAGGTCAAAATATTGGCCACCCAATTATGTAACTTGCCTACAACAGCCACCAAGAGCAAAATAATATGATTAAAAGAAGCCTGGAGTAAATGTATTTTTCATTCAGTATAACAAGGCAAAAGGAGAGCTTCAATCTGTAAACACACCAAATCTGTAAATCTGTAAACATTAATTCTGTATTCAATCAGTAACTCTTAGATGAACTAAAATCCATATTTACGAAAATAGACCCTAGCGTGTACAAATTCACTAAAGAAAATGTTGAAAAAAAAATGCCCAGATATGTTACTAACAAAGTCATATGACCTGTTAACAAAACCAAAAACTTCTTTATTTGTATCAGATTTAAATTTGTTTTGTTTTCATGTATCACTTGTAATAAATACGTAATAAATATTTGAAACGCCAGGTAGTACCCGATAAAGAAGTCACTTAGTGCTCCCTCCTTTACTGATATTATTTTTCTATTGGTGGCTCTTGTAGCAAGTTACATAACTGGGTGGCCAGTAATTAGACCTCAGATTCTGGCCCCTCGTTAATTACTCTTCGCACATTGGTGCGGAGTAGTAATTAACAAGAAGTATGTATTAGGTTGGACGGGAAGTTCTGGGACACCTTGTGAGAAAAATTCAATTTATTTTAATTTTATTCACATGTAACTTCAGTCACCAAAGTATGCACCATCGTGATCTACAATGTACTGCCAACGCTCAGGAAGATCGTAGATACCCTTCCGGTAGAATTCGGGAGACTTCTGGTCAAAGAAGTTCTGGAGCCCGCTCTTGAGATCGTCGTCATCTTTGAACTGTCGCCCGTCAAGGAAGTGGCTCAACGACCGGAATAGGTGGTAGTCAGTTGGGGACATGTCCGGGGAATATGGTGGGTGGGGAAGCGTCGTCCAGCCGAGGTCCAGAATCTTCTGGCGCGTCAACGTTGCCACATGTGGACGTGCATTGTCGTGGAGAAAGAAGACTCGGTCCATTTTTCCTCGAAGTTTCGACGCCACCGTGTCAAGCTGCTTGCAGTAGAGATCCGCTGTGACCGTTGTGTTCGACGGAAGGAGCTCCCAATGTATCGCACCCATCGTGCACCACCAGACGCACAGAAGTACTTTCCTCGGGTGAAGGCCGCTCTTCGGCGTCGGAATTCCAGAGTCGCTCGGCTTCAGCCACTGACGACCGTGGTGGTAGTTAACGTAGAGCGTCCACTTTTCATCGCAAGTCACCAGGTTGTCGAGCCACGCAGTCGTCCGTTTGAACGAGAGAAGAGAAGCCGCGATATCAGACCTCAATCGGAGCTGTGCAGCGGAGAGTTGGTGTGGGATCCAGACGGGCATTTTCCAAGCGAACCCGAGCGCATGTAGGTAGTGTAGCACCGTGGAGTGGGAGGATCCGAGTCGCTCCGCGAGGCACCAGCTCGACTGACGGGGATCTTCTTCAACGGCAGCTGTCAGG
Source organism: Trichostrongylus colubriformis (assembly GCA_963978905.1). Classification (NCBI taxonomy): domain Eukaryota; kingdom Metazoa; phylum Nematoda; class Chromadorea; order Rhabditida; family Trichostrongylidae; genus Trichostrongylus; species Trichostrongylus colubriformis. Next base: position 58,673,661 of record OZ022257.1, on the reverse strand, counting down.
GCGTCGACATCGAAGACCGGAGGACGTCCTGAGCGTGGTTCATCTTCTAGCGTTGTCTGTCCTTCACCGAAACGCTGATACCACCGAATCACCGTAGACTTCGAAGTGGTGTTCGCACCCATCGAGTGGTTGATTCTGTCGGCCGCCAGGCGCGCAGAACTACCAAGGCGGTACTCATGAAGAATCAGCAGTCGAAGACCTTCTCGCGAAATAGGCTCAGATTCGCCGCTTGTCGAAGCCATAGTGGTGATAACCAGACTAGTGAAGAGTCCTTCACACTCCATCTATATACCCTTACCATGGACTGTCCCACAATTCTTTACAGGTTTCTACAGGAAAAAACAAAAAGTGTCCCAGAACTTCCCGTCCAACCTAATAGATCATTCGTACCACTTTACATACACCCCCTCTGGTAATCTTGGTAATACCATGAATCACCTCGATAATCTTCGAGAACGACATAAAAGTATGCATCTTTATTATCACAGTCCAATATTAAACCAACCGTATAATCATGTATATCGTCATTATCTGCCCAAACCTTATTTACAACTGAACATGCATAAGTTCTACTGATGCAAATAAATATTGAGTAAATTCTTAAAACACAATAAGGTCAACCAGGTGAGAAAATTATTTCTTGACATGCACATTCACAAACGACCAACAATAGATCAGAACTCGAGCTTCTGAATCACCGCTGATGGCAGATCAACTCTAAGTTCAAGCACTTTGATTGTGTCATTTGCTGACAACATGCGAGCAATTGGGGACGTCCTCGTCGCTTCCCTCAACTCGATCGCTTCATCCACGTTTTCCACATTGAGAAGAGCAGCAATCTAAAAAGCTCTATCGAGTGGCTAACGATAAAAACACTTCTCCAACATGCTGTGAAAACTCGAAAGAAGAAAACCGAGCCTATTGAAAATAAGTGGTTCTCTGTGATGATACTGTAGACAAACGTTATAAATATGTAGATGTGAAGCATCGCACAGAGAGCTGCGCACTGTGCCCAGGGCCCCTACATGTCCACCCACAGCTTTCCACAACAGCCTACTCGTTCGTGGGGAGTAACGGGAAAACTGGACAAACATCGGTGATAACAATAAGAGAGGTCAAGTTGTAAAATGTTGAATAGTAACATAATTTTACATGACTGACGAGTCAATAACGTATCGTATAATTCGCGCATGTACACAAATAATTCCAAAAATTAACGGCACTGGTTAAAGACTGGAAAGGGATGGGACAAGAAAGAAAAGCGTGTCTGAAAGCACTGTTCTTTTATTTGAGCTCAGAAGAGAAAATTTGTAGCGAAACTCGCGTTGAGAAACGTGCCTCCGGGGCACAATTGCCACACTTCTGTGGCCGAGTTACCTGCTCGCGGCGAGCAGAGAAGACCGATGCCACTGTCAATTAATGTCGCGTAGAGCGAATTTGATTTCATGATGGTGTGAAACGAGTGCCAAAAGAAACCCAAAATTGTCTCCTTCGGTGTTTCAACATTCTTGACAAGTCACGTTACTTTCCATCATTCAACAAGTTGCTCTCTTCATTGGCCAAGCTCCCGAAAACTCAGTTATATTCAATATTTATCAAGAACCTCGTATCGACCTCTTCCACTTCAAAAACAATAAAGAAGAGAACCTTACCTGTGACAAGCGAGCACACCTCTCTCGAGCTGTCCAACCAGCAATCCCACTGAGATAAGCACTCAGTTGGCGGAATTCTCGATCCAGTTGCAGGCCACCTAGTCGATTAAACGAACACTTCATAATAACTCGTTCCAGCTGGCTCTCGACCTCACTGCACACACACAACAGCAAACTCTAGACCAAGATGTTCTTCAAACTAGCATATTAACTGGGATTTCATGAATCACAAACCTGAAAATTCTCCTTGTGCAACAATGGTTCGAAACTTGCAATCTGCTTGTCCAGGTTAGCGTTGAACTGCTCAATGAATGGATCAACTGCCTCGAACTCCGCCAGCTGCACGTCAGTGAGCGTATGTGGCAAATCCAGATAGGCATCACAGCTAAAGAGATACACTCAGTGTGCGGAATCAATTGACTCATCTAATCGGACTATATTCCGTCCAAATGGTTCGGAAGTATTCACGTCAGCGAATCTTGTGTTACCCTACTTTAACATGGCTTTCAAGACATTTTAATAAACTGAGACGAACAACATCCCCGCATGAACCAAATGGGTAAGGCTGCATTCATACTCCACGACAAGATCGCTTCGGTCAAGCGATCAGCCGACTATGAACGCAGCTTTAGTGAATATCTAAGTGATGGACAACCAAGTCGAAAGAAGGGATGCGACAAAATAACAACTTGACTCCCAAAAAATTCTTCCTAAGAGTGATTTCCCATCTACACTGACAACATGCAAACTTCACGGGAGTAAACTTCACAAACCTCGTTTTAAGTTTAGGCCGAAACGCTGTTTTGCACAAAGATTCCATGCCGAGTGTTGCTAAGTGGTGCATCTTCCGTGACACATCTGCCAGTTGACCCACTGCATGTTCTAACTTTCCTGTTTCCACGTCGCTGCGCTAAAAGGTACTCTACGGTCCGGTAAGAAAGAACAATTTCAATGGAAAGTCACAGGTAATAGCACACCAAAGGATTATGAATTGCATGCATACGTGAAAATAACTCTGATATTAATTGAATGGGGCACAGTGAAAACGAACTATTAGGCAATTCAACTTTTCGATGTATTCGGCGCTTCACTGGCTTCAGAAACGGGAATGAGCGAAAGCAGAAAGACTGGAGAGCAGAATCAAGATAGTACAACGTACTTGAGATCCTAACAAGCAAAATACACTCCAATTTCACCTGAGTTTTACTCCATTCGCTCTCCAACCCCTTGCGCAGTTCCAACAACAGTTCACCAGTTCCACGAGCATTATTTGCAGCGGTGATAAAAGTATCACGCTGAACATCTGGATCAGTCGTTTTTCCTAAAAGACAAGCAAGAAATATACACTAGGTAAAATTGTGCACAAGAAAAGTTTGAAACTCAAAATCACGCCTACCATGCTGTATGACATTGTAAGCATTCTGAGCTGTTTGAAGCGCTTCGGCTGCAAAATTAGTCGAAGGATAGCCTGTCTGCAATAAATAACGAGTATGCAATATGTTCACAGAAAAAACCCTTTACTATTAAAAAAGAGAAAGGATTTGAAATTCATCCATACCTGTATGGTATTATGGAGATATTGATAAAAGGTAGTTTCGAGAAGAGCTACACCGTAATTCAGTGCTGCACAAACACAATCCACTGATCCACTACTCATTGCCCGTCTGACACATTTACGCACCAAAAAGAGCACGTCGTCAACAACGGAACTGCAAATGAATTGGGGTATTGAAGTTGCATTAGTTTCTATTTAATAGTTCTTTGAAGATATTAATAAGTTTGACGTAATACCAACAATGGATCAATGAAACGATCACAACTTATCAGCAGTAAATTAAGAGGATAACAAAACGATCACAACCGTATCGGGAAAAGAATTTAGTTTCATCGGAAGGAGGTGAAGGTTACAGCAGTTGGTGGAAACCCATTACGCCATGCAACTTCAAACTAGGGTGCTGCTAAAAAACCTCAGAAAGAAAAAAATGATTCTGACTCAGAAGAACCAAGTTACGATCCGCTTTCCCTCTTTAAGACATAAACGAAACTACGGTGGGACGATCGCTGCAGGGTACTATGTGGGTGAGAAAGCACTGACGCTAGCAATGAGATAAACCCGCTCTCCCTTACCGAATTATGTACTTCTGACAACGTACAGATCAGCTTTGCAAGAATAAAGAAAATGATATTTTAAATGGTTGTGAGGTAGAACAGACCACTTATAACCGAAAACATTCTGAGCGCACCTTAAAAGACCTTCTTCCTTAGCATCCATGTCAATCGCTTTACGTACCGATTCTTGCATGTAGTACTGTTCTAACAACAGATAATTACCTAGTAGCTCCTAAAATCAGGAAAATGGAAATGTCTAAAATTCCACTAAAAAGACTTTCTCTAAGGAACGTCATGATCCACCTGCATTTTTGAGCCAACAAGACTACGGTTCAAGAGTTGATCGAGCTTCTTCTCTCTCTCCTTCTTACGACGTGCTTTTTCCTCTTCCATGCGCTTTTTCTTCTCTTCATCATCTCCGAAATCATCGCCATTTACCATAACAAACTGAATACACCAGGATTACCAGAGATCGCAGTTCAGAGCACAGAAAATCAGGTTTGAAAAGCGAGCAACGGGAGACACACCTCTTCCTGATTCGCTTCACTAGATGCTCCCTTTAGACGCCTTCGTACAAATCTCCAGTACATTTCTGTATGCGTATTCATGAGACAGATCTCCGATAACAGCTTGTCCAATTCAAGCGCATCCACACGCTCACCTGAAAATTCATTATCAGAAGCAATGATGCCTGATTGTAAACATTACAAAACCTATACCTTCCCCTTTATCACTGCGACGATCCTCGCGTAAAAGACGTTGGACTGTTTTTAACCGTTTCTCCAGCTGCCGCTTTTTCGCAAACGCTTCGATTATTTTTCCCACAACTTGATCAATATCAACCTGAACCGGGGAAAAATAGTCATCATTCTGATTTGTAGAAAAATTAACAAACTTGAAGCATATTTATGAAATCCAGAAGTTTATCAGGTCCATATGCGCTTTCGATGAGAGGCTGATTCGTTTCCAGCAATGCTGCGATACCTGTAAACCAAATGCAATGGAATCAGGTGTTTAAAAAAAATGAAAAGACCGAATACAAGAAACTGGCTGCGATGTTTCTTATAGCAGGATTATAGTGATTATCACGGCTTTTTATCAAAAAATTTCACTGAACAAAAACGTTAAAACTATTCAAAAAATAAGAGTGGTATTCGACACGTCTTTTCACCTAAAACCAATAGCGCAAACTATTTTGAAAGGCATACTAAACACCAATTTCGAAGACAAAAAAGGAGATAAGTATTAACAACTATGCATCAATTCAATAGAGCCCCCGTTCACCTACCAGAAATTGTGAAGCAAAAAAAATTTGGCCCCATAAAAAGGTTCGGATTCATCGTGCTAAGATGGCCCTGAGAAGACAGGATAAGTGCATACCAGAAGAAAAAACGGTTGGATGAACCGTACACCTTAACTAGAAGAAGTACTATCTCCTTTTTTTAGTATTATAAATGCTCCGATGCTACCATAAAATAATTCCATAACACCAACCCTCGAAAAACAAAAACAAGGTGTCAGCATAAAGAACATTGAGGCGTTTGTCGTCCGTCCCGCCAGCATCCATGATCTGCAAAAACAAAAAACATGTTTTCTCCTACATCTTATGTGCGGAGGACAAACATCTTTCAGAGTACCTATATGTGAGAAAATGAGAATGAATAACTTTTCAAGAAAATCGCACCTTGAAATTATCACTTCCTATCTTTGCAATCTGTTTGCTCAAATATTTTCCAAAGCGTGTGAGGCCACTATCATGTTCGTTGATCAAAGGGAACAACTTTACAAATCTAAAAGAAACACAGATATTTCGGCTGCAGCAATTAAGCTGATTTGAGGATATCAGTCCCACCTTTGCATGGATGGTATGTCTTCCCCTTCAACAGCTGTTTCAAGCTTCTTCTCTAGGATTTCTTTGAGACGTGCTTTGGCGTTGGTAAGCACTTCGTAACTATGTGGAACATTTTGGCCAGCATCTGAAAATGGAGAGGGAGATGAAACACATCACTTCTTCGGCCTAATAAATCGAAAACAAATAAGGTCCTGGTAACATCAGCGCATTTGGAAATGCATGCTCACCTTTGTCTACCGTAGTAGTGCTAAACTGGAAAACGGCTCGATCAAGCGCGAGGAAGCGGTGGATATGCTGTGCAGCTTGTTCATAGTCTTCACTACTGATACACTCATCAACACCCTCACTGCACACTCCTACAAGAAACAATTATACAGAGAAGAGTGACAAAGGATCTGCATCAATAATCATTTCAGGAACTGAAAGATATTCGTGAGCGCAACTTAGTGAGCATTCAGAAACGCCTCTCATAACAAAACCGGGGAACCGACAAAGATCAAAGATTCTCACCGAGATCATGCATGTCTCCTGCAAGTTGAAGGCACTCCACTACACGAGTTTTGGCTACGTCGAGAGCAGACACCTTGAGAAAAGATGGATATAATGAGAAAACTAATGGAGAGCGTTAGTAGCTACCTACATACATGAATAACTATACCAAAGCTGATGCTCACAAATGGGCAACTCTACTTTGCTCACCTTGCCACTGATGTTGTCCGCAAGACGCGATATTGTGCGCAAACTAGCTGCGAGTTGTTTCGTGTCAGTTTCGACAACTAGCATAGCATTGTTAAGACGAGACACTGCTAAACCGAAAGCGCGGCTTTGGTGGTCACCCGCTGTTCCTGCAACTTACAATAGTTAGCCGAGTTGTATAAGTGGGAATACAGCGACTGAAGTGTACACAGACGTACAACCAGCCGCTAGCTTGAAGGATTGGAGTGATTGTTCCAAAGAGAACAGCTAGGATCATTACCCACTGAGAGTAAAAGCGAAAAGGTGGGTAGGCTGAGCAGCTTTGCAGACACTAAGTTCTCACAAGCGATTTAGGCTCACAAAATCCAGTAAGCGGATAAACAGTAATGTTTTGCACATAGCAGTGGCCATTTGAGAGTACTGATCATAGAAACCGATATTCAGTCGAACTATTAAATACGACCTCACCTGAAGCACATTCAGCGAGAACATCAGCAATTTCTTTCTGTAGCCTCTCTTCCTCTCGCCTTTTGACATCTAATTCAACACGCAGTTCTTGTAACATATTACTTATATACAGATCGTCATCGGTAGTGTCCTATAAAGATGCAGGAAATTAGGTGCCACACATATTCAAGCGCATCAGGCTGTTGCATAACGATAACAACATTTCAAAATTCACACTCAAATACACCGGGTAATCCAGAGCTTTCAACAAACAAAAAAAAACACCTCGTCAGGTAAAAAACAGGAGGACTAAGTCAACAGGAAGGCCTACCTCACTCAACTGCTGCCTCTGTTTCGTATCATTACCTGCACCTCGACGTGGACGACCAGCAGGAATACACGTTAGGGTTTTCTGAAGGCAACATATATGGTACCTGCTCAGCAGCTACAGTAAACACTATACAAACCTTAAGAATTGCATCTGCAGAGGTTAGGAAATCCATGCCATTGGATATATGGCCGGTATTATCAGATACTGTAGTCATTTTTAATGAGAGAAGAACCTAAAAAACCAACGCTTTCAAAAAATGAAAATAATGGTTGGTAAAACTACATGTGTCCGAAATGTGAACTTACACAAGCATAAGAAAAATGATGAACACGTTCCACAAGGCAATGAACACGCGAAAGTATTGTAGAGACAATAGGAACTCCCTAACTTTGTCGCCCACTGACTTTACCTCGCTCTCAACAACGAAGTGATTGAAATCTTGTGGGTTCTTGCTGCTGAAAAACAAAACTCCTCAAAATTAGCTCTTTTTTCGAACGAAAAGGTGCTCTCGTACCAGCGATGTACAAAGTAAGATGTTACAATGGAAGTACTAACTCCGCTATTGATCCATTTATTTTAGTGTGGTTGAGTGGCTTCAAAAGATTACATAACTATGGATATAAATCGGAAGAAATTTTGGTTGCATTCATACTGTGCAAGGCGATCGCACAACGCAGCCATGCGAATATTAATGCAACCAACAAAGAAATGAAGTGAAAAAACACTTGAGAATTACTTAAGAACTTACAGTCTGAAATTCAGGACGGCACACGCGTTCACGAACAGCGTAGATGCAATGACAAGCTCTGAGAGCATAGTTTGAATAACGACGACGTGATCCGATAAGCTGACGTCGTTGCCCTCAACGCAGCTGAACCAGAATCTGTTTACCTGTAATAAACACAACAAACTGGATGGAGATGTCTCGCTACCTTAAATTTCCGCACTCTCTCCATAGTAATGATGCAAGAGGAGTGAAAACTAGGTGATGAACGATCCGCCGGTAGCGTTAACTCAAGCGGTGAAGGGTCGGCAGGATCGGTACAGACCACTAGGAGGTTCTTTAACTAAACGTGGTAAAATCCATATTTTCGTGCTCACAACCACTTTTCATATGGCTCCCGCATCTTATTGACTTGTTTCGATTTTTGGGAGGATTCCGAAGTTTTGTTGGAAATGCCTACGCTTCTCTCGTATCTGAATAGCACCTTGCTGACTTGTAAGCGTGCACCAGTTGACGGAAGTGTGCATCTAAAAGGGTAAACCAACAATATAAAAACCCAAGGAAATGAAAGCCTACAAAACTATCAGATAGCATCGCTGTATTTGGCTTTCCAGGGAAAAGCTGCTTTCCTGAGGAATCGAAAAAATCAGTGCATTCAAGATATCCCAGCTTGGTGAAATCAAGCAAAAAAGCTATGATCGGAAAAGCTCCAGCTTACTGATATGTTCATTAATATTGTTCAAAAAGGCCACAGAAAGATCAGGAAACAACAGCCACAAACTTTTCTTACAGGAAGCATATTACCTTTTCGGGATCAACTTCATAGGGATTTTTTTAAAAAATTCCAATTACTTTCAGAACCCAAATAAAAGCTTTTACCAAACGCCTTCTAACCAAGTAAAACAAACTAAGCGTTCCGGTGCTACTGTAGACCTAGACCAAATAGCTCCAGAACCGAGTTCAGTAGAGTGTCCCCCCCCAACTACATCAGCTCCATCGTTCCAAGTGAGATAAAACTGTAACTTCCTTTTCATCAGGTTACGTCATTCAACCAGAGATTCAGAAAAGTGCTGTGAGTTTGTGAATGCGAAAAGAAAATTACGAAACAAAAAAATTATGAGGTCAAATAAAGTAGAGGGGGGGGGGGGGGGAGAGAGGAGAGCAAAGTTTTCACAGACGTCGAAGCTCCCTCCCTTCCCTAGACTTAAGCTAAGGCAGATAAAACAGATTCTTCGACAGATGCTTTTTCATGTTGGAGGAGGGGATATAAATTTCACCCTAAGCCTAGGTACGGAAAGGAGCTTCGACGTCGACGCAAAGTTGCGTCTCTCCCCCAACCCCCCCCCCCCCCGACTTTATTTGACCCAGAGAAAAAATAGGGTCAAAACATCATAAAGATCATTCTCACGAAGAAAAAAAAACATGAAAGACGAGGACCTTCAGCAAAACGCGGCTGAGCCACTGGTGACGACGATGTTGGCCCACCGCCAATCCAACTCGTGGCTCTCCGTCTCTGCCCATTAACTCTGGCGATCTAATTCTGCCTCTCGGAGGAAGTTGCTTGAATACGGTAGCCCTACGAAGGGTATTGCGCGCAGTGCGAATGTGAGAAATCCATGCCAGATAGGCTTTCCAATTTAGTAAAAGAGGGGGGGGGGGGGCTGCAAGTAAGGCCTACAAGGACTGCATCGATCAAAGTACACGTTCTCGTTCACGTTGTAGGTTCTCTTCGACTCGACCTTGCGCCCCAAAATCCCTACTATGAAAGTAACGCTTGGTCTCACCTGCTGTCCGTCTCCCTTCTGCTTGTCTGTCCGTCTATCACGAAAGTAGGTAAATGAAGAAAAAATCATCAGAGATCGTGACAAGTTCAGAATGGGTAGGGCATGGGACAAAAAAATATGGTGATTGCTAAGCCCTCTCCACGAGGGTGGGCCGAAAATTTCACAACTTGTTCGAAAAGGTCCAGACCTTGAGAGAAGAAAGTTAGGTGAAGATAAGCTATGGGCTTCTGAAACAAATGGAAGAGATCCGCTTCTAGTGGGTGGGGCGTACTCTGAGTGGGCGTGCCTGTATCAAAGGTTAATAGTTGCAACACAGCTTGTAGACTAGAAGAGCAGTGTCTAGGCTGTGTTGAGCAAATCTGAAATGAGCTAAGAAACGAGCACAATGAACGCAGCGTGCAGTTTATCAGATGATGCTCACTGTGAAAATTTGCCATTCGATTCTACATAGAAATGTCTACTGATCGAAAATGAAGTGGGGGAGCAGTTAGTAGCAGCTAGAATTATGGAATAAATTAGGTTCTAAAGGTTGGCGGAGCATTCCCGGCTGTAACGGAGCCTAAAGGAATTATGCACGGAAAAATGAGTTTCTCTGTCTCTCTATATTTATGCCGCATTTGCTTAATAAGACCCTCATGCAAAGTCTAACGCGAGCAGGTGAAAATGCGGCTAAGATGAGCTCCTCAATGTGGTGCCAAAAGGGCGGGGCCTCAAAGTAAATGCCAGCCCCATCGTCCGCTGCTGTCGAAGCTGATGGGACTGCTTACGTAACTCCATGTTTTCGACGAATTCCCGTCAAGATTGAAGTGTCTTCTGACGTCGCTTCATAAGAATCTTACAGTGAAGAGCTTTTGTATTAAGGATAGAAGGCAAATACACGACGCCTCATGAGACCGCACACTCGGCGACGAATCGCTGACATCGCGTCGCCGAGTATGAATGAAGCCTGCCATATAATTTAAGCATAGTTAACTTCATCCCGTTTCCTTTGTAGCCAAAAGGTAGTCATGTGAAGCAAACAAATTTGTTTTGTTTTCATAAAATTTATTTCATGTAAAAATCACATTTTGTTGTTCTTTCGTGCAGAGTCTAGTTCAGACAACACCTGAGAAACGCGATCAAGTAATAGGTCACACACAAGTTTTTTCTTTCTGAAGCCGCTACAAACGATGGTTGAATCAAGGATTAAGGTCAAACTTGTCAAAAAGAATCAACGAAATGTGCAGAGCAAAATGAGCGAATCAGAGAATTTCTGAAGCAATGGATAGCACGCACGCAACCGCATGCTCTTGGGAGGGACGGTTCCTCACCTGCCTTATTTACTGTGGTTTCACTGATTTTACAGCGCCTTTTCATATGTAAAATATCGTTATCACGAATTAACTGTTTACAACTAACGTGTATGAAAAAAGTCAATGCTCCAAGAAAGAAAAAAAAGGGGGACATTCGTCAATTCAACCGTATGTCACTGGATCATTGAGCATGACCCATGGTATCGCTGCCAACCACGTCATGCCATTTTCCACCAATATTCAATCGCTTCGGTTTGAAATCGGGACACTCAACACGAATATCGATCAGCTTTGATTCATTGGTTTGTTCCATTTGTACGCTTAACACCATATCAATGACCATGCCGTATCCCGATTCCAGCGGGTTGACACAAATCTGAAATTTCACTTTTTTTTAAATTTTTTATTGGCATTGGCAGCAAATTTTTTATAGGCATTTTTATTGGCAGTGCAGAGGCTGCGAGGCGATTTTATGTGCAGTCAGCCGACTGGTCAACATTTCACACACGTATAGCGACACACATCGATGCGTTTGCGTTGCACTTCCTTTTTATTGAAACAGAAACGAATAGGTAGATGCATGTGGCTCACTATAAAATAATTCTTCGTCGATCATTTCTTGGTGATATAGCAATAAAGGGGGGGCGACTTGTTATGTCGATAAGTAACATGTCTTCACATGAAATGGACGGTAACATTATCCAACAAGATCATACATGTATTCTTGTGCAACTTACCTCACTCGCACGTCAGTCTATGTTAGCCATATTACTGTTTAGCATGCAACAAGTTGCCCCTCCCTTCAGCAATTCTCTTAAGTGTGCCATGTATTCGACAATAATTCGACACCGTATAGTGTGACTAAGGAACCAGTAGGTTGACAAGCTAGAATTTTCATACCTAAAAAAGATCTGGCTACTCCAAACCGGCGACCATTCGGTGGAATCCGAGGGGTGAATTGAATTCGGGATCAAGCCGGTGTCACTGCTCGTGACTCATCACTCCTCCCCTCGCTCTACAGCTGATTACAGGAATGACCAGTCACCTGTTACTCAAACCATTAGACTCGCAATTATGGAATGAGACGACTTATGCTTTGCAGTGAGTGTGCATCGCTAGGATAGGACAGAATTTCACGAAGCGGCTTGCGACACGATGCACGCAAGTTAAGGACGCCGTGGGTAGCTGGGACTCAAGTCGATCACGGCGTCTTGCACCTCGTTTGAGGAGAGGTCGCTTTGAAACATGACTACGAACCGCGCCACTACTCGCATGTATTGCGTCGCAAGTCGCGTTGCGAAATCCAGCCCTAACGATACCCTCCCCTGCGGCATATCCCTAACTGAGCGGCTCAGCATAGAGTTGGAAAGTACAACGACTGCCTCAGCTTCCATTGGCGAGACCCTTCAATAAGCTAAGTCTGCATAAGCTAAAGGAAGTGAACTGTAAGTGAGCAGTGCCACCCATGTAGAGGGCCCATACGAGAACATATAAACGGGGCGATTTGGGGCGGGTTTCGAGTAGAATTCGATGTTTGTGATGTACATACGCCCCACAACGATCATTCTCCCACTTTCTGTCTCTGCCACATGAAAGTACGGGATTAAGCCGGCTCCAAGCACCTTTCGCGAAAGGTGGAAACACCTGATGGATTACTTCTTCAACGGATAGGATGTTTTTGTTTTCCACCTGAGGAAATCTTTTGTTTCGTTTGCGGCAACCAGTAAATGGCTCACCGAGTCAGGAACAATCCGGCCTTTCGCCTTCGGAAGTGAAGCTTTCTTACGTTGGTCACTTTCCACGGATTCATCCTTCTTCGACGTTTGACATATTTTCTGACCTGATCCACTCGGACGTGATGCAGATGAACTCGAATGAAGATGAGATTAAATTCAAAATGATCGTCATAATATTAGCAACATAAGAAGGCAGGGTGAAAAGAAGCGGAACAGTCCTGATAGAGAGAAGCTGGTCCGACAGCTCTGACACTGCGATAGTGGCAAACTACGAAATCAAGACCGTAACTAATGTCCCCCCCCCATGAGGGTGGCGGTCACAAAGTCGAATTTCCGCACAACCGCGTGCGACAAGCGGCGCGGCGGGTGCGAGTTCCAGTGGCAACCTTCAAGCGAGGCAGTGTGGCATGAGTGGAAGCGCAGACGTGACGCAGTCACGATCGGCCGGCTACCAAGGGCAATCGATACGGCGAGTCGTACTGGTGGCGCCCCCCCCCCCCCCCACCCCCGATGACACTAAGTGTAAGTGTGTGAGTGATTGGCAACATGAGTGATGTGGTAACATTGTCGAGCCGCACTCACTCTAGGGCTCCTTTTCTCTTGACTTCGGCAACTGATCAAAAACTTACGAGAACCCGCCCGAAAAAATCCCACAAAAGGAGGATGTCAAAAGTGGGGCGTAAGGCTGCGTTCATACCCAACTGAAGGGATTTTCGGCGAACCGGCACACGGCGTATCCGATTATCTGTTATTTAGGATTTTTGGGGATGCCACATACCACCTCATCTGTCTATGTGCATCATGCTTCGGCTAAGATAAGCCTGGTGGCCGAGGGAGTGGGGCTTCAAGCAGATGCCCGCTCCGTCGTCCGTCGCGTTCGGACATGTGTAGTGGGAACAGAAAGTTACGCAAACAGCCCCACTCTTCGCCTCCGACCGCGACGGACGACGGAGTGGGAATTTTGTCCAAGACCCCACCTCCTCGGCTACCATTTTGAGGAGCTGTATCTTAGCCGAATTCCCACTTTTTGCGTAAAATTCTGCATGCGGCCCTTGTTAAGCAAACAACGTAAATTTATGGGTAACAGAAAAACTCATTTCGAGCTTGCAGGACAGTAAATGATAGCTGGGAGTTCAAGTTTCTATATGATGCTTCTCACTCAATGTTATGGCACTTTTGTGGGCAACATGGTGCAAGAAAGCCCAGCAAAAACTCACGAAGTTGCACACGTTGAGCACGGTTCCACGGATGTATCAGAAGAGCTTCTCTAAAAATAACGTTGTTGCGGGAGCGCTAGGAGGCGTCAACGCTACACCAAACTGTACGGTAATTATCCGAAATCCACTTACATTCTTCTTAGAAGAAAGATCAATTTCGTTGAAGTTCCTCCCGTGGCCAGACGCCACGACTTCGACGCGATCTCCTCGTTGAGGTAGACCTTTCAAAATCTGCAAATGTAGGTGATATAAGGTAAAATCTGAAGTCACCACCAATAGAATTGGTGAAAGGCATCAAAAAGAGCTCGGCTCTTACATTTTCTATGTCAAGTACTGTTGCTTTAATTAGATCATTTACACTGGTATGAACACTACGAGCGTTTCGGACATTCGCCATTGACGAGGATTCCTTGAAGAGGTGATACGTGAAATGAACCTTCCTCTACAGTGACTCGGTCGATACATAATCTTACTATATATAATCTGCTATATCGCACAGTAGTGTGCGTATCATCCTGTGGAACCATGCTTCATCGACATCGATTTGGCATTGTTCGAACTTCGCGATTCAGGCGATCAGGCTTAAAGAAAAAAAAATACGTATCGGGCGCCGGCAGGGCGTGGCTGCATTCGCAGGTGGCGAGGTCGAGTGGCACGAGGGAGGTGCAGGCACGACGCAGGCAGCGAGGCACGGTGGCAAAGGCGCAGACGCAGAGACACGCAACCCGCGCTGCCGCCGGCATCGCAAAGTATAGTAAGCGGCCTTAGGCGATCAGGTGATTATGCGATCGGGCCGCCCGATCAGATGAGCGTCTAAACTATTCGTATCGCAATCACATGGCTAGTTGCCTAATCGTCTGTTCCCGTAGAACGCATGTGCCAAAAGCTCTGAATACTACCTTAGTCACCATCGATCACACCTAATTTCGCTCAGTGGTGCTTACAGATTCAAACAAAAATATCACTCATGATACCGTTGCTTCTCAAACGAACTCGTACTCACGATTGGAAGGGCAAATGAAAAAAATCCGCTAAATGGACTTCATGTGCACCGATCCGAAGGAGCTGAGCTCCGAGTTACTCGGAAAGGCGCATCAAGTGAAGGAGATCCGTTTTGATCAATTCACTCACGATCGGCCTTGAAATCTATATGCTCGCAATCCCAGATGTGGTGCAATAGTGCGAAGTGCTCTAAACTGAGTAAACGAGTAAATAAACATCGTATTCTTTATGCAGGTGTCTAAGCTGCTCAACGAATCTCTGAGGTGAACAGACGCGGTCTCATAAGCGATAGCATCACGTACTACGCGTGACTACCACATGCTGTGCCATGCGACAGATTCATGTGGGTTTGATCGATAATTGAGCGATGGTAAACACGTACGTCGAAAAACTGGAGGGAGGACAGTGTTCTGCCAGTTTCAAGACGTCTCAATTCCTTCTTTTTTCATTTTCTTACTACTTGCATCGCAATTTTTATATTCATCGATCTACTAGATTACTCCGTCACCTCTATAGCATTACAGACACATCTAATAAACTCTTCCCTGCGATTTTCAGTGAAGCCCAAGCAGAATGTCATCCTTTTCGCTTACTGTTATTTGTCAGCCGTAGATTAGCTATCTGCCACTGATATGATGGACATGAACCGCTTACAGCATAACGCTTAAGCAGCTTCATCGATAACGGCCACTGAATGTTAAAAAATACTGGCTACTGCTTGTCCAACTTTTAACATTTCGGATAGTTTCGTATTAATACTCCTCAGCCTATTCAATTTCTCCGCAGAAATTCGTTCCTTATACTTTTACAACCGAACGACCTGATTTAACGGTTCAAGCTTCGTGTTGATGTATATGAAAGAATACCTTTCCAGGATGCTTGTTCTAGCACTGCTGCCTTCCGTGATTCTGAGTTGTTCAGGTGCTCCTGTCGTTCAACAGGAAGCACTTCCTCACGATGAAGCATCTAAATTAGTAAGTTATGGGAATATTAAGATTTTAATTATAAATTCTTCTGTAAAGCAACCAACTTCACTTAAAGGCACTAGTGGGGGTAAGGAAAACCTGAGATCTGGGAGTACATGCTTTCTGAAAACGAACCTTCTACTTCAGAAGAGGTCATATATGGCGAAAATCGCACTAAAAACGCGGCTTGGGGTCTTGCGACGCCGCAGCTCGGCCTGTCGTTATGCGGCCGGGGAGTCGCCGTGGAGGGGCGGGACAACGATCGCGGGCCCGGTTCAGACTCTGGCCTGTCTTCAGTCCACTCTGGCTAGAGACGCAGAGAACGAGAGAGAAGGGGGATTTTCGGGTTCCTATTGCTCAGTTTTTTTTTCGGCTTGTCGTTCTTTCTCTACTAATATGTTGCTGAGCACCTCTACTTTCGTAATCCCCCAATTTGCCAAATTTACCCCTTCCGGTGTCTTTAAAGGCACATCACGCGATAATCAGATTAATGGTCCACTTTCTTGAAGCGAGTAGGTTCTTAGATAACTGTTCATGCTGGACCTTTATTGCGGCTGCACGGTGCATCAGCACGGTGGGGTAAGGATACTTACGCCGGAAACTCGCTTTGCGGCGTCGCACTCGGGGCGCCACCAGTGCGACTTGCTAATCGATAGCCCTTGGGCCCGGCATAGCGTGGCTACGTCACCTCTGCGCTTTCACCCATGCCGCACTGCCTGACTTGAAGGCTGCCATGCCTTGCCATTGGCACCCGCACCAGCAGCGCCGCTCGCCGCGGGCGGCCACGCGATTTCTCGGCGTAAGTAGCTTCACTACAGCACGGTGTTGTGCCTGCTGGGACACAATCAAGCCACGCGCCCACCCAAGCAAATCACACCTGGCCTTTGGCGAACAAATTTCTAACATGACGATGACGTGGAGAAGGAAACTTGCGATAAGAAAAGATAATTCAATGAAAAGGCCTTTTCGATGATGAAGGCAGCTTCCACGTTGGAAATTTGTTCCCTCAGGCTAGGTGTTACTTGGTTAGGTGGGCGTGGTCCGGTTGTGTTCAAGTAGGCACAACACCGTGAGAGTGCACCCTGCAGCCACAAGAAAGGTGCAACCTTAGCCGATATTCAAGGAACTACTCGCCCAGAAAGTAAGCCACTAGTCTAATTATCGCGTGTTGTGCCTTTAATTCTACTCTTAAGGGTATATCTTTTCGACTCTGCTAGCTTTTTGAGTAACTTTGCTTCTTAGCTCGTCACTGACTAAGCGCTCGATATCTCGACCAGCCATCCTTTTTCGGTATTTCAATGTGCCCATCAGAATGACTATAGAAGGGTCTTCATCAGGTCAGCTTCATGATTTCTCTAACTGAACCGTCAGTTGTTCCATGTCTGCTAGGTAAAGTCAAAGGATAGGGAATAAAGTTTTCGGCGTTAAAGAAATCGTCCACGAAAAAATGAGATCCTTTGTCACCCATATACTTATGATGTATTTGCCTAATTAGGGCCGCATGCAAAATTCCACGCAAAAACCCCAAATTCTTGGCCCGGTGGGCGGGGCCTCCAAGTAAAAGCCGCGTCCGTCGTCCGCCGCGGTTGAAAACGGATAGTGGACTGTTTAAGTAACTTTCTGTTCCTACAATGTGTCCCCGACCACGGCGGACGACGGGGTGGGCACTAGCTTGAAGGCCCCGCCCACTCGGCCGAAAATTTGTGGTGCTGTATATTAGCCGGATTCACATTTCCTCACGTGAAACTTTGCATGCGGCTCTACTAAGGCAAAAAATAACATAAATATATGTAAGACATATAAACTCAATTTTCCGTGGAAGATTTCTTTATTACAATCCCGTCTGTGGAATGAACTACGTGTTCTAGTTCCGTTTAGAACTATGCTGGCAGGTGAGTACGATTTGGCCTACACAATGGCTAGCGGGGCCTCACACACCCCGGGAGATTCGAGGCTTGGTTCGCGTGGGCTGACTCTTGTGTGGGATTTGATCCTCCCACCGTACGAGTGCGAGCGCGCGCCATGGTCACTACACCAACTCCGTCGCCTCACTATGGCATCATGCGATAAAGGAAAAAAAATGAAAAAAGCGAAAACGATTAGTGTGACCCGATTCACCCTTAGTTTTCCTGGTTCGCCCCATCGGTGACATATCGATCGGAGCCACGAGGATCTGTGATGCGCCGCGGTCATGGATATCACGTGAGCTCTACTTGTGTAAGAATGAGGCAAAGAGAGGGTTAGCGTATGGCTTCACTGAGGAGCAATATCGTTGCATGTTGTGCCATATACACCGCTCATTTGGATCTCTGGTTCTCCTTCACATGTAGCATGTTCCGCCTCATGTCCAAATTATCCAGCAAAGACCCTCTCTAAAGGTATATGTACTGACAGAGCTTACCATCCATATAGGCAAGGACAAGCCGATCAGAACACCGTCTCCAACATACGAAGCGCCGATTCCGGTAAGAGCTCAGTGTCCTGCACAAAGTTCCACTATAGAACCTTTGATTTTTATTTCATAATAAGCTAGAACTATGCATTATTCGTAGGCTAATCCATGGTATTAAGCTGGTCTCGGCGCCGAAGCCTATATGGTTCCTGAACCGAAATCCAATAAAACTGGTAAGGTACAATTTGATGAGATGTACAACAACCTGAAAAACTCACTTATCTACTTAAACTCGATATGGATCCAGGTTCGGTACTGTTATTGGCGAAAACGCAATTAGATACTGCACCCCCAAGGGGACACTTCACAATAACCTAGGTGTGGTTATGCCCTCGAAAGTGAAAGAAGAGGTGCACTTTTGACCACCAGTGAGGATATAGTAAAGAGAGGAAATAACCGACACATTTAAAATAGGGGCTTCTTACGCCAAAACTTACTGTAGTTTCGATCAAGTTTTAGTTCTGACACATCGATCAAAGCTATGTGGAACTGTGATGTACAGTCCATTTCCCAAAAACTGAGTAGGCGTGTCCTACGGACTTGTATAAACATGTATCAAACTCTCTCATTTCTCTCACCCCGCCACACACTCTCACTCTCGCCATTCACCCAAGTTCGAAGGACACGCCCAATCAGTTTCGGGAGATGGACTATACTGCGCTCATGGACAGCAAAGAAAGGTCCGGTAACTGCCTCCAATCCAGCAATCGCGCTCTGAAAAATTCGGCCCGCATCTTGAAATTTTTGTTTCTTATATGTATTAGGTTAGTGAGAAAGTCCTGGGACACTGAAAACTTTAGTTTCAATCTTTAAAAACTTTACTTCGACGTCATTTCAAATCGCAAAGTAATCACCTTCTGCATCGATAATAGTTTGCTATTTTTTGGGCAGATCATGAATGCCTTTCCTCCAGAAGGAAGCTAGTTGTGAGTCGAAGAAGCGGGTCACCTCCGATTCAAGTTGAGCTTGATCATCAAATTTCTTATCTCTGAGATTTCGTTTGAGGGCTCTAAATAGGTGATAATCGGAAGAGGCAAGGTCGGGCGAATATGGAGAGTGAGGCAGTACTTCCCATCCAAGCTCCTCCAACTTCTCCCGAGATATTCTTGCAACATGAGGGCGTGCGTTGTCATGAAAAAAGTAAACTTTGTTCCGTCCTGGCCGCTTTTTGCATTGCCTCGCTTAACTTCTGCAGCCGATTAGAGTAGATGCTTGCGGTTACTGTGGTACCACCTACGAGGAATCCGTGGTAGAGCATTCCTTGTGAGTCCCACCAACAGCACAGCATCACCTCTTTTTGATGGGTGTCTGTATTCGATTGATTCGGAGCCACTTCTCTTTGGGGAATCCACTGAGCTTTCCTGCTATGATTCGCGTAGAAGACCCAGGATTCATCTCCTGTAACGACCCTTCCCAGAAAGTCCTTGATCCGAAATCAAATGAGGATAGAGTGAGCGAGGCTCAACCTCGATGACCGGTCTGAATCACTCAGTTCGTGGGGCACCCAAGTCGAAATAACCTCAGTGCCAGTTCAGTGTTATCTACGATCGTGTGGCTATTGATCTATGACGTCGATTGGCCCTCGGATCTTTTTTTCGAATTTTGACTTTTTTTTAAATTGGTGTCTCAGGACTTTTTCACCAACCTAATACCTCATTGTGCGCAATTAGTGCAGTGAGAGGTGGCGTGCACTCCCACTTGCATAATGAGGGCATCAAATCCCGTATGAATCCCACCCAGAGTAACAAAGCTTTCCATCTTTAGGGAAGGTGACTGGTACCAGACTCGTCTGACAAGATAAAAGCACTGACTTGTGCATAGGCTGGCTAACGCAAGACATTACATAGGCCAAATCGCATCAACCTGCTACCGCAGTAAACCGAACTAGAGCGCGGCGCAATCCCAGAGACCTAACTTCTGTGACTTTTTATCCTTTCATTCCTCGTTTCACGTATCGGGACCACCTTCACAATGCCCAAGCGATGCAATAGAATCGAATGCTCAAGGAAAACAAGTAAAATAAATCGATGGCAATTTGTAGGGTGACTCACGATACCGTATATTCTTAACATGCCATATAAGGAGCAGGGCACTCCTAGGTGTCTAGGAAAATAGCTGCTTTAGTACGACCCCCCCCCTCTCTACGGCGACACATTTGTCACACGGATTTGCGGTGAAATACCCTTTGGTGCTCATCTTCTTATTGAGAATTTAGATTTAATCGGTTTTCGCTGACCTTAGAAGGTACAATCCCCCACCCCTCCTATCCAGTCGAATACGACCCACCTGTCGAGGAATCCTCGATTCTCAGAGTACCCTGATTTGGAGGCTTCAGGTTTCGTCTGCCTCGAATTGGCTGTCAACGCCAAGTGCTAACATCGCCTTTCTAAACGATATTCTTCTAAGAGCCAGCGTGAGTGGGTCCAACCTATAATCCACTACGATAAAAGAAATACCACTGAATTACAGCTAGTGGATCTCAAGGTCGGAACCTACACAAATAACGACGATTGGACTCAGATTACCGGTGGAGCCAGAATGAACAACGCTATGCTTTGGTAAGCCGTACAAAATTCAGGTATTATGTGAATGGTGCTGGCCCATCAAATATGTCTCCAGCCGATTTCAACGACTTCACACCCTTTGGTAGGTGGACGGCACCATCAGTGAAGCAGTTCGTTCAGGGTGATCAATTATGCGATGTGACTGTGAACAGGTACAGAAAACACTGCTCTCTGTGCAGCTTCTCAGGGGATGTCATCTAAGCGTATTTCCCATGTGTCTTATCAATTTCATCGCCTGGGGCGAGGCTTGCGCATGAGCGGGGTTCGAATGGGTACTTGGCTTGATGGGATTGTGTGCCAACACTGTTAAAGGGACAGTTTACGATAACTTGAATGGCTTGGTTCCATCCGTGAGTAGATAGGCCCTACCACGACGGCAAAGCGTGTGCCATCTCTGCGCCACGAGGGTTGAGCGCCAAACGCCCGTAAGTCAGCTGGCGCCCACCGTCTCGAGATGGCCCACACCCGTTCTACGACTTAGCCAGCAGAGCAGCGGTGGCATCTACGTGGATAAAGGCATGATATGGACTGTGATAAGGTGTGGAGGATTCCCATAGTAATAGCAACCTTATCGAACGATAGTATCACTCGAAAACTTGTTCAGATGCTTGCTTCTGAGTTGAAAACTCGCCAAAGCAAAAGGTCAGAAACACCTTATTTTAAGGCTTTTCGGAAATTTCTTTGGCTGCTTCTTCCCTTATGTGTTCTTCAGCAACCTCAGAGCTCTACGGAACGCGAATACGCATGCAAATTATCGTGAACTGTACCTTTGATTAGAACTTTTATGTGGTAAAACTCTACAGTATTCCACGATAAATTAAAACTACTTAGGAAGAAATTTAGAGGTCACAATGTTCTTTGAAATTTACACGAAATGATGCATCAGTGATGGACGGTCTTGTAGAGCGAACGAGTTGTTGTGGAAATGCACATTGGAAATAAGATATGAAAATAGCATAAAAAACAACTCCAAGTTCGTTTGCCTGTGACTGACCCGAAAACTTTCTATTAAGGAACATTTTCGACACCCAAACACCTGTCGGCATCACGTTAAACAAGGAGAAATCTAATCATATTGCTGACGGTAGCCTTGGTGTGGACAGCTCTACGCTCATTCGAAGAGCGGAAATCACAGCATGAATGATCGTCCTTGATTAGGTCTCGTTCGATCTCTCAATAAAGATAGAGCATTTTTTCTTACGTAGTCTCTCCTTATTGCAAGATTCATTTTTTCCGTTGGACCTCAGAAATTCCTTGTATTCAAGAGATCCTGTGTTGTGCCGTCCTTAAAGGCAGTGTCTGGGGAAATTCGGCAGAAAAGTAAAAGAAGTAGTGAATATGAAAGTCGAGATGTCTAGTAATAGTACAGTGAAGAGAAAACGGATGGAAATGGCCAAAGACCCGAAAAATAGGACCCCTCCCTACCGTTGATCCTCAATGTGGAGCATTACCGTGAAGTGGCGGGTAGTCCGGACGAGTCTTCCATTGGCGTGTTGCCATGTTGTAAACACGAAGAGATATTCGGGAATGAGAAAGCATCCCTTTTCTGGAGTGAGCTTCAAGCTGAAACTGAGAAAGAAGGCCGCAATTCTATTCCCAACCCAGCCAACCAGTTGCTAGGAGCAGACCGAGCCAAGAAAGGCGGCTGGAGCTGAAAAGGCCGCCTCCGCCACAGCTAGGGGGCGCGCTCTTCGTGGGGTATTTCGCCGCAAATAGGCTTTCCAAACCCATAGTTTTCGAGCGAATGACTCCTCTTAGGGATTCTCATCACCCACATTACCCCTAACACTGTCTTTAATATCAGTGGCACCCCTCTTGATGACATTGACCTGGCTCCAGTAGCGTCCATATTAAGGTTCTTATTGTACTTTCTTTTTCAGTACTCCGCTGTTATGTGGCTTTCAGCCCATTTACATAACCGCTGGACAGGTCTTTGTCCCTGATCTAACCCACCAGTTTCCAGCTCCATGGACGTCACATCATCCTCATTTATTGGACACTTTCCAATGGCCTATACCACAGACATCGCGTACTTCATGATTGTCACGAACATTCATCCTGGGAAACGATTCGGACGTCCAACAAGGTAAGGGAATCCCTAATGACAGTTAGGTACTCGCCGCCACGTACCTTTTTGCGATGCATCACTGGGCATCGATTGGAGCCGCATGGGCCTCCGATGTGTAGCGGTCATACGCAACACATAACGAGATCGGTTGTGGGAAGCGCCAACATGTGAGCAGGTGGACCAGAGAGCAGCGCTAATGCACCATAATGCCCCTGTTGAACCCCCGGATTGAATAATCGCACTGCGCACTGCTGTCTCTTATGTAAGAGCCAAGAGTGATGTGTAATTTTGTGACTTCTTATTCACTCCAAGAGTTTTATACAAGTTGAATTTCTTGTCATAAAAACCTTCTGATTCGTGCTATTTCGCTTACCCTCCCTTTGACTTTTACGATTTGCATCCATCAACAACGGTGTTTAAACCATCTGTTCTTACCGCCGAACGCCCAAGCTTACAAACAAATGTACCTCTCTTTTGATCAACTTCACTGTTGGAAATGCCCATTCCAGTGTCCTCAACGACCATTTTCCTCTTGCAGACCAGCAACTCGGCTGACACATCAGATCAGCCAAGCAATGAATGGCAAATGCGGGTCACGTGGACGTTCAGATCCGTTTTCCACGCATAATTCTCTCGTTACCGAATATCAAAACATTGTTGTCAAAAAGTCCCCGTTCAATAATGAAATGCTAATACCTGCGAAATCGAGCGAAGTGTTCTGTCAACGACCACACATTATTTCTCCATGTATGACTAAACCCTTCGCATGGAGCGCTCGTGAAGAAGACTGTGACCATCGGCTGCACCTGTGGAACTTAAACTCCACAAATTACCTCTTAACTTTCTCTCTCTGGTCTAGTTTGTTTTCGTTTCTGCGCTCAAAAATTTTTTGAGACATCATCGCTTCAGGGAAGAAAGGTGAACACCTCACTAAAACTTTTGAAAATTCCAAAATTTGGAAAGTATTTTTTTCAGTTAGGAGGGATTGTTAGGAGAGCTCATGAAAATACTCAAAGCACAAAGAGCTAGGTCTAAATATCTCGAGTACATGTTTGGTTCTCATCATGAATTCTAGGCATTAGGAGCCCAACGTGAGTGATTCATAAGCTCACACTGTTCAATTTCAGGTCGAGGGACTTTCCTTGAGACAGCGACACTATTTCAGAAATGTGGATCATATTCGTCATTGGCTTGGTTGCTAGTCATAAAGCTGAGGTTCGAGGCATTTATTTACTAATTTCTCTACAGGGTGTTCCATAGTTGATGCTTCCTTTTAGACGACTCAGGATTACAAGGGTTTTGTGAATCAAAGCCTAATATTAGGTTGTCCCAAAAGTCTTGTCGTATTTTTTTCGATCATCACTTTTTATTTTTTTTCGTCCAACAAATAACAATTAGGCAACAACGTAGTGACCGTTGTTATCGGCAACCCTCTGCTACTTTATAGGAAAATCGTTGATTCCCTCCTCCCAGAACTCTGGGTTCTGAGAGTCGAAGAAGTCAGCGATCGCCTTCGCAAGCAAGTCATAATCAACGAATTTTCTCTTGGCCAGGAAGGATTCGAGAGGATGGATAAGGTGTTGGTCAGAGAGGGCAATGTCTGGAGTGTTTGGCGGGTGGGGCAGGATATCCCAGCCGAGCTCCTGTAGCTTGGCCTGAGCTTTTTTCGCGAAATCGGAAGAAATTGGAGCGGGCGTCGTCATGTAGGAGGGTGACCGCGGACCTTTGTCGGCGCTTTTCTCGAAAGCGACGGCGAGCTGCTGGAGCTGGTGGGTGCATACGGTAGCGGTGAGTGTCTCGCCTTGTACCAGCACCTCGTGGAAAGGCATTCCTTCCGCGTCCCAGAACCGGCACAGTCCCGAGCGTGGTTTGTCTTTCATGTCGATTTCGCCGTTGCTGAAGCTGATGAACCAGCGGTGCACGGTCTCCTAGCTCACACATCCCTTGCCCAATGCAGCGCTGATGGAGTGGCAAGCTTCCGTCGTTTTGGTGCCGCAAGACCGCTCATAATAGATGATACCGCGAGTTGGGTGGGTATCGACAACGGGCATTGTAGCTATCTCCACGGGATTTGGTGGGTCAATATGAATTTCCCTAGAAAGCTGAGGGAACGTTCTACCATATTCCTGAACCGCCTGAATCTGCCTCGAAGTGAACAAGAGTTACTGATTTTTTTTGGAAAAATACGACAAGACTTTTGGGACAACCTAATACTATACCTTTGTGATATAACCACTAATTTTCATAGCTCACTGTTCGCATAGCAAATCAGGACCAACTAAATTGTTACCAAAATTTCTTCAATAGGTATCGATCTTTGTCGGAGGTAGACAGCTCGCAATTCACTCGGCACTGAAGAGGGTAAAAGATACCTGGAAGCTTAAGAGGCGTTACAAAGTGAAGAATCAAACCATAGGATGCTATGCATGCGGTTCTCAGCAGTATCTTACTCGGAGGTTTATTCCTTAGCAATCGTAGCGAAAGGAGTGGAGATCAAATATACAGGGAGTGCCAAAAAAAAAGTAATTTTGTCTCCTCCACTTTCGACCCCATTTAGCCAAACTGCAGTAATTTCTATTGAGGCATTCTCATCCCCAGAATCAAGAGCAGACCTAACTCTATCACCATACTCCGTGGCAGCCTCCTGCACGAGCAGGAACGGGAGCAAGGAAAGACTGAACAAGATGTATCACCTCAACTGGGCAAAATCCGAAATTTCTTCGCCCTCTTTCACAACCTTGCTGACGTCCGTTCACTCTGGGTACCTAAGGGGATTCATACCGGATGGTGTTCTTTAACATTGCGTTTTTTCCGGGTTCCCAGCGCCCTTCGTTTCCAAGAGCCAAAACGTTCCCCTACCACTGAAACCCCTCCGGAGGCGGATTTGAGGCATGAAAATGATACTTTGGATCATAGCAGCCTTGTCCAAGCAGCAAGGGCTCTGTGACTTCCAAGAAGCGAAGGGCCAACCCTCAGGAAGCTTCCCACAAAAGACCTACCACGGAGCTTGGCTTCACTGTTTTTTGCGAATTTTTAAATGTAGGTGCTCCGAAGCCCGACTGCGCCGAATGAAACCTCCATATTTTTATGAACATGAACGTGAGGAGCCACAGCTTGTTCCTGCTTTTAGAGGAACATTTCGGGAATGTTTTGCCCCAATACCTTTGTCTCTTTCGTTTCCCTACGTTTTGTAAAATTGGCAGATGTGAGCCGTGGGCAAAATCACTTTTTTTTGGCACCCCCTGTACATATTCAATTGTTCGTGTTAAGGTTTAAGTTAAGTTTGCACAAAAGCGCTCATAGTTACGTCCACTTGAAGGAAAGTTACACCGTGAATCCGTGTTACATTCTTAACGGATCATCCAATTCTAAAATAATTCGTTACTAATCAAAGAGGATGATAAGTCAATAAGACGGCCGAACAACATGCCTTCTCTCAACAAGTAGCTCACAGGTGAATAATAATGGAAGAACAAAATGTGACCGCATCACCTGCCTATCAAGCGCACGTGTTGCGCAGCGGTTACGTCGAATTCAAGCGTATCAATACCGCTCAGTGTTGCTAACGCATCCATATTTAGAGATACGAACCAAGACGTCTCTATTATGAGTTTCCAGTAGAGCGTTCAGCAAAGCTGGCCAGTATGGAATCACTCGGACCGAGAAATTATGACAAATCTCAGGTGGATTTGCCAGAGGCGCAAGACGACTATGAGTTGGTACATTTCCGGAAAGAAATACCGGGCCAACAGGTGAGTCAAGGCTTCACCAATCGAAGTAAATTTTTCGTCGCCGTTCGCGATTAACTAACTACTCGCTCACAAAGCTGTTCTCCTTTGTCACCAGTGCCATGGATCCCACAGGTAAGTTTCAGGGGGCGTCGACTACTCTTGCAACTACGCCCACATCAACTGACAACACAGACGACGCGGTGGTTTCGTTCTTCAGAAATTTCGCGCAAAAGGTTAGTCTATGTCGTTTATAAGCATTGATTCGGACATCCAATAGCTGACAATGCTTTTATGCTTATCATCGAAGATCAGCCTAGGTGGGTCTACTTTCCTAAAAAGTGTGTAGGATAAGCGAAAGTAGAGGTACTAAGTGATGCGGCAGTGAAAGCAAAATCTCAAAATTGCAAAAATCTACGGTTATCATTTTGCTGCTGAATCTGAGCGGTGGACAGGTTTGCCACATTGGCGGTTGAAGGAATCGTCGACGGAAAAATGAGTTTCTTTGTTACCTATACATTTATGTTGTATAAGCGTAATGAGGGCAGCATGCAAAAGTTCACGCGAAAAGTGAGAATTCGTCTAACAATGAGATACAGCTCTTCGAATACTCGTCCGAGTGGGTGGGGCTTCCGATTAAAAGTCCCGTCTCGTCGTTTGCCGCGGTTGGGAACGAAGAGTGGGACTATTTACGTATTTTCCAGTCCCTACAATGCGTTTCCGACCGCGGCGGGAGACGGGGTAAGCACTAGCTTGAAGGCCCCGCCCATCCGGCCAAGACTTTGGGAAGCTGTATCCTAGCCAAATTCTCACGTTTCTCGCGTGAAACTTCGATATGTGGTCCTTATTAAACAAATACAACATAAATATATTTATTTATTTATTTATTACGCCACCTTTGTGGCATGCCATCTTAACTATACAAAACACCAAGTACGGAACAATTCAACTCAAGAATAGGAGCTAATTAATGTGAAGAAAGCTAAGTAGGCCCGCACTTAACCTATTAATTAATTTTAGACAGCATAGCCATAAAACATTTTCATATCGCCAGCACACATGCATAACGAGGCATGTTAACAGATTTGATTAGGAACGACAATGCAGATCAAAGTCCTACATTGTCCACGCAAATGCCATAGGAAATAGCATCATGTGTTAGGAGGCGGTCGAGGAGGTTGATTTGAATTATACTAAGTGGTCTACATAG
The DNA here is from genome assembly GCA_963978905.1 of Trichostrongylus colubriformis. Lineage (NCBI taxonomy): Eukaryota > Metazoa > Nematoda > Chromadorea > Rhabditida > Trichostrongylidae > Trichostrongylus > Trichostrongylus colubriformis. Next base: position 58,645,832 of record OZ022257.1, on the reverse strand, counting down.
GTCAAGTAGCTCAAACAAACTATTTCAGAATCTTTACAGCTGCACAATATGTTGTGAGCGAAAAAGCGGTGAGTGCAGTGACTCCTGCACCTTGTAGGCTTCTAGCCCGCCTGCAGCCGTCCACGCCCTCGGGTATAGCGGACGTGGGCATACCAGCGCTCAACCAAGCCGACCGCGGTCCGCCCGATCGCACCGCGTCCTAACGGCCTGCAGAGCGTGAGAGTCAAGCTCTCACCCTCAACAGTCCAGCCTGGCATCCTAGCAGCATTCGCCCGGTGCCCTCTCCTCCCGGAGGGAAAGTGTATAAGCACCGACTGGCAGAGGCGGCTCACTATATGGAGTCACGACTGGGGGCGGAGCCGGGCGGGTGGTGCGCCCACAGGGACAGTCGCGTTCCGCGACAAGCGGCTGTGATGTCTTGAGCAGTGACCTTGATGTAGCCATTTACTACCAAAAGCTTACGAAGAAAAGTTTTCTCTCTCTGAAAGAAGTCTCCTAATCCACTGAGGCCTTTCGCATAGCATTTGTGAACAAAGGAGTAGACAAAGGTGCATTCGGCATAAAATATGGTCAACATTGAATTATAGTTAGCTTTTGATATGTAGTCTCGCCAGATATAATATACAATATACAATAAATATATGGGTTACAAAGAAATTTATTTCCCCGTGGACGATTCCTTTAACTTCAGCTTCAAAACGCTTTTAACACACTTTTAGAGTTTCAGTTTTTTTATGGAGTCACGTGGATCTATGATGCGTGGCGGTCATATGCACCATACGCGCGTTCATCTGTGGAGGGAGTTAGCCCAACAGAATCGGTTTCAACGAGCTTAGCGCATGCCGTTCACCGCGAATAACGCTAGCACATCATTTTAGACATTTTAAAAGGATGAAGTGCGGGTTCGAGTCCCGTCCGACACTATAACTCAGCATCCTTGTAATAACTTGGTAGCACATCAGTGCTTCACATTAGTAGCTAACTTTCACATTCAACATTCATTTTGGCCTCCGCGGGCGAGAATATCGCTGCTGATGCTGCCGTCAATAATAGGCATCACAACCAAGGTCAAGCATTGGGCTGAGGAGATACTCACGAAAATACTGTTCCTGCCCCAAGCCTTGGTTGACAGAAACAACGTATATTGTTGGTATGCTAAAATTGCAATGAACGATCATAGTGTGGCTACCCCGTTCTAATCATGATTATTGATTGATTCCAAAACGTTCGATTCCAAGTGATTGAAGAGAGGTGAGAAGGTCCTTGATGACATTTTCCCCTTAATACGACCTTCTTTTCCAACCTGAAATGCATCTATCTCTGAAAATTCTTAACCCATGCTTGATCCTGATGATAGCCGTAAGGCCGCGGTCATACTCACCGCCGGCAGGGCGTGATTGCGTTCACAGCAGCGAGGGAGAGTGGCACAAGGTGGGTGCAGAGATGACGCAGTCAACGAGTCAGCACAGACAGAGACGCAGAGATACGCAGCCACGCCCTGCCGCCGGCACCGCAAAGTATGACCGCGACCTAACATTTACATACTCCGTGGGGCACTGGGGCATGCCTACTTTACATCCTCAAGAAGGAAGTCGATGGAATGGGACTTCCTCCTCGGAATAAATGTGTTCTTCCAGATCGGCATCTCACTAACTATTTTGTATCGAAAACTTAAAGAGCTAGCAGGATGGAGTGGAACAGAAGAAAGACAACTGAATGCAACGAATACTCTCGCCGCAAACAGGACGTACGACAAGGAAGATCCGGCTGGAAACTGGGAAAACCAAGTTGATATCGATACCTCTGAGCTGTCTAGAAAGTATAACCCCAGCCAACGCGCACATCTTATGGACACTTTAGCACGCCTTATAAAGCAAATCGAAAGCATGCGCGCTTACGGTGCTGGTGACCACTAAGCGATTTTGGCCTTGCCAAAACAAATCGCTGGTAAAAATCTTTACAAACAGCTTACTCTCATTCTGCGTCGCTGCCCTACCCGACAACATTGTGAGACTAATATACCAATAGTAGTGCAATGAATTAAGGGATCATTCCATAAAAGATATTGTTTTTTTTCTAATGAAATTTTTCCTAAAAAAATTTATAAGTTTTTGTAGCATGTCATATCTTTTCCTAGAGATTTTTCTGCTCTACCAAAATTGATGTTTGGTTTTTGAATATGTAGAGCGGGGTCGACATCCAGGTTGACGAAGAGGTAGGTCCAGCCGACAAAAATTGACCAAACCGGCAATTAATTAAAACTATGTTTCAGGAAATATCAATCATGCGTCCCGTACATAGCCCCTCCCGCTTCTGCAATTTCTAATATTTGGTTGATTAAGAAGTCGCGTCGTTCTTTTTCTGAATTCCTTTTCCAGAGGCTTTCACGTTCAATCAAAATGAAATTCTTCCTTTCACATACCTTGCTCAGCATTGCTTCATGAACCATTCGGAAGGATTTTCACTGCTCTACCAAGAATATGTTTCGCTTTTGTTTTAGCTGTGATTCATATTGAATTGTAAAACTGTGTGAGCGGCCCAACTGACAAGTGTAACGACACTTCGTTGCATGAATTATGGATCGCCTTATATCGAGGGGGTACTACATTAAGGGATGGATAAAGGCAGGATAAAATATGTATGTGTCATTTTCTATGGATCCAAGTTGCTGTCGAATTCGATTATGTTTCACTGCCATTGTTTTGTTTGATTTGGGATAAACACTTCAACATCGTGTTCTTTACATGAGGACTTTCCTTAATACAATAAGAAATGGTGAAAATGTTCAATAATGACTAGGTTCCTCCTGGTGAAAATCTTCGAAAGCTACAGTTCAGAGGAAAATGTGTCGATGTATTGAAAGACGTTGGCACAGTGCAAAAAAAAAATAGCCCAACTGGGTAACCGTGCGACGCGAATTCTACAACTTGCCAAGTGCCTTGCATGTACCGCTTTTCACTGACCTCCCGCTAAGGGGTTCCACTGCCGCCTCCACGACTCCATCCAGTTGGACTATCCTTATGCCCATCCAAGTTGATGAAATGCAGTGGGATAGCATGCGACGTCGCGAAACTGAATAGCGACATGCTGTAGCAGGTGAAGGAAGAGAATTGCGTACGTTGCACCGGCCCCTCCTGCACCACACCGGGTTCGAGCTTGACCTTCTTAAAGGGTTCATAACCTTGTTCTAAACTCGCCTGATGAAGACACGTGCCTGAACTTTGGATGGCTCGAGTTAGTAGAATTGTATCCTTATCCAAGTGTTTCTGCCTTTGAGAAAGAAGTCAGGCAGCCGGAAAACGCCTATCAGGCCTAATGCAGAAAAGCACATTGATCAGGTCTAACGAAATGTGGATTACTGGATCACAAGACAACTAGACAATAATGATCTGGAAATATTGAAGGCAACCTCCTAAATGGCAAGGTCACTCTACTACGCCCGTTGAGAAGCAAGAAATTCAATGGGTCTTAATGAAACCTACTTTTGTAGGTATTTCGATAGAATCCAGAAGCAGGTTTAAAGAATCGCTAGGGAAACTTTGAGAGACGGTCGTTTTTGGTCGAATGAGAACAATCCTATCCCACCTACTGACCAGTTTGTATCAAGCAGTGAAAGGAGGATTGGAAGCAAAAAATGCAGTATATACTCGACTAAATCATTTTCGTTTCAAGGATTAGAAACTCGCGGAGCGCGCGTCAAGCGCCGCGCCGAGAAAAATTATAAATTTTCCGAGAGATACAACTCCCATCTATAAAATGAAACGGTGGTATATTATAGTTTTTGATCGATAATCCTATTACGTAGTGCAAAACCTGATTATCGATCGCCTCTTTTCTGCAAATCGGCGCTTCGAAAATCACTCAGAACAAACGGGCATTGAAGATTTCTACGAATTTTTCGCTCAATTACGACCAGCTCCCCTCCAAGCACCTCCTTCTCACCCCCCTCCCCTTGGTTCCTCAACCCTTTCTTCAGAAGGTAGGGGGGGGCAACTCGTTGAATATTGAAGAGTGACGTCAGCTTTACACAGGGCCAGGCTCGTAAATATAGTCGACTATGAACACTGTTGACACGTCAGTCATGTAAATCATGTTACCACTCGACATTTAACATCTTGCCCCCCCCCTCCCTCCATTGGTGCATGCCGCCTTTTTTTTTTGAAAATGAAGACTATGTATGAACGTTCCAAGATAATCACCTTTTCACAACAAGATAAATGGCTCGTCGTTACATCCAATATTCACACGCACGTAAACACACAAATTTCCTCGTAAACTCTTTTCCAGCGGCTTCATTCGCTCAATGCTATTTTTGAGAGTATTCATGCAACTGCGTCAGACCGGATCTGTCTGGGCGGCTCCCACTACACGATGATGGTTTATCACATGCACGCATGCACACGAGCACACAGCAACGTGTTCATCTGGCGACAAGGCCAGACCCCACTGTGCAAATATGTGCGTTACTCACCATGGTCTGTCCTTATCAGCTTCATGCGACTATTGACGTTTGCCGAACACCCAGCAAACCACCAACGATTGTTTCTCACCATTACATTCTGTCGTCTCTGAAAAAACTCAATCTGTCGGTAACTATCCAACACTCCCGCTCAAAATCCATTTTCGCAGTCTACGGTTTCAGTGGAGCTAATGTTGTCGAAAATAATTCACTGATTTTGTTTATTTCCATGTTTTGTTCACTGAAGAGATTGTATAAATTATAACGTCCTTGGCTTTAATCAGTCTCTTTCCCGAGATACGCCACGCATTCTACTTTCATTTGGGATCGTGGTCGCATTGAATTCATATCGTGTCCCAAAGGGACTTTCAAGAGAACCATGGCTCCTTTTTCGAATTCAAAATACGACCCCCCCCCCACACATAGTGATCACTCCCCGTGCTTGACCATTCTGACGAGTGTCTGGCGAAGTACGATTCAGTGCTTCTATCCTCCCGGACGCAGATGCAGTACCAAATTAGATTGTGGGAGGCGAAGAACTTCCCTAGACTGACCCGACATTGATCTCGTCCCAAGAAAGACCACTCCCGCAATGCAGTGTAGAAGATGAATTGCATTCTAATGCAGCAACGATCCCAAGTGGATGCCAAAGGCAAGGCGCAGTCCTGTAAGGACTGATTATGTCCAATGCCTCTTCTCTATTTCCAGAATTTCTTCGGAATAGTAAATGAGCACAAATGAGCGCTGACAACTATGTGTATCAGCAGCTTCTAATCCTTTCATTTCCTTTTCTTCTAAGTTTGTTTATTTATTTGTTTATGCATGCAAAAATGACGCCAGAACATCAGCAGAAACTGACATTCTCAGAATCAATATTTTGCGGAATTTTAAAATTTTAGGCTCAAAAACATTTGGGAGCTCATTTATCAGACTCAACACCCACAGTGTGAAGGAAAAACATACACAGATCCACATGCACGCCATTCCTTGAAACAAGCGCTGTTCCTTGCGTTTGCTCACGTTTTGTTGATGTTTGAATCCTTTCAAGCATCATGCAGGCTTTGTTTGCTTGATTTGTCAGCTCACAAAACAAGCACCGCCATTCTTCGGATTTTCTCGGAGCAACAGCTCTCTGGTTTTTATTTTTGTTAACTTATTCCGAAGTAGGAAAAAATCATTACATACACGTCATACATACACGTCGTCACGGTTCTTTTTTACTACGAATTCTATTGTTACTTAAAGGCAACCTTGGTAAACAAATAATTCGTTTACCTTCTTGGGGAAGTGCTACTCAGGTAAATAATAAGGCTGCTCCTCGCGCTGCGCTAGAAAGTGCTGCACATCGGTTCGAACCCAAACAAACCACGCCCTTCACCCGGATAAGGGTTTGAAAAGGGCGTGAGTAGCTCGGGAGTGGCTGTAGCGCCGTGGTGGCTCAGGGGCGCAATAAGTATGCAGTTTACATAGTCATTCGAGAATTTGCTACCCCAAGAAAGAAAGCTGATTAGACGGATTATCACAAGAATATAGATCGCCTTTATATGGACCACTATGGCTGACGCACACTACTGCGGCGTAACACCATGGATTCAAGTGGATCGATCGCATTTGCTTATTTCCATAAATTCACTCAGTACTCATTACCACATCACGCCCCGCCCATTGTGGGTGGGTTTTCACTCATTTCAAGTGTATCTAGGGCAGCTTGAACACGGGTCATTTCGATTTTTCCGCCGATTTTTCCTGGTCTCAAGGTTGCGTTGGAACCGAGTCATGAATTTTTGTAGTACGGATTCCCACACGGGGTGCGCTCCGCCCACTGCATCAGGGCTCTTTCATGATTTTCTGGACTCATGGCCTTATTCCACCTTTCCTCCATGTTTTCTCCGCCACATTGAAACCCAACCAACAATTTTCGGTCTGAAAAAAGGAACATTCCAGTGCACGCTCCGGCCACCATGGGCCGAACTTGACTTGTTCCATGTGTGCTCTCTACCCCTTGTCCCAAACTCTACCCATCCCATACTTGTCAACATCTCCACAGGTTGTTTACATATTACGCCGAATTTCGTGACAGACAGAGGGACAGACAGACAGACGAGCGTTTTATATAGGGAATGGCTCAAACAATGACAGCATGCAGGCTCAAACTTGGCAAATGGCAAGGAAACGTTTTTGTTCCTATTAATCATAGCATTACGACTCAGTTCTAGCAATAAGTATGATTAGCGATTGACGACCCCACTAGTAGTCAGCTGATCGACTCAAAATTTCTCGACATGGCGTCTTTGTGGAAGCAAGGACTAACTGTTAATTCACCTTCCGTTTTCAACTACAAATATAAATCCCAAATATATAGGTAATAATATTAGGTTGTTCGGAAAGAAATGCGCGTTGAATTTGTCCATTTTTCTCTCCTACTATAAAAGATTCTTCAAAACAGTTCAATCTATTAAAAAGAGATTTTTATTGTGCATCTTTTCATATATCTTTGTCTATGTCTACTTGGTTTTTTTCAAAGAAAAAAATAGTTTCAACGACTTGAGGCCGACTTCCATGTTCTTCGTCATCGAAGCTTTCATTACCGTTTTTTAAACGCTGGAACTTTGCCCGACACTTTATACAGCCAAATCTTTCTGCAACCATTATACGCATGGCGACAAATATTTACTTATAGCATTGAATCTTGCATTTTTTTGAATTTTTTTTTCAAAATTTTGAAAAAAATTGAAATTCTTTTTTGAATTTTTCTTCGAAAAAAAAAACAAGAAGATATAGACAAAAGTATTTCAAAAGATGCGCAATAAAATTCTCTTTCTAACAGACAAAACTGATTTACAAAATCTTCTGTAGTAGAAGAGAAATAGATGGACAAAAAAACGGCGCATTTCTTTCCGAACAACCTAATATATAGAGTATGATAATAATACAGATCGTTCTCAAGAACATCCTTCTATCGAAGATCCTCTGAAAAAGTTCAGTCTGTCGCTTACTCTCCAGTGTTTTACCGGACTTTACCCTGCTCGCAAGTTTAGGCCATGTACAAAGCAAGGCTTAATCGGTTTGAAGGGACATTGAAAAGAATTGATCCCAAATCACGATGGTGGGAAAGGTTTCGGCACCTCGGCCTAATCCTTAGCAATACTCACTACAAATTCAGGACGAAACCAAATATGCAGTAGCCCGACTACACGACTCTGACGAGAGCCAAGCATGGATCGAGGAATTCTTGAGGGGTTTCCTATTCTGTGTTGCCTAATGGGAAGGGGGGGGGGGGGAGGGGGAGTCGCATTTCTGATAACTTCCCAATTAGATGACCCCTAAAAAGTGTGGAAAATCGTCAATGTATAGTCACATTTAGTCGATAGCTGAGGACCGTTCTGTGTGGAGACGCCTCGAATAAATCGAGAAGCGTCAAGCGGGAGAAGGGGGAGGGTCGTAGTTCTCATAAATTCCTTGATGCTAGGTTTAAGCCTGTTCACACCTATTGCTCCTTTTCATTCCACAGTTGTTAATGTTGGCGAGAACTTGCTTCGGAAGTTAAGCGTGCAAAATTTCAGAATGAAAAAAGTTCACTTCGATCCAGTGGAGAAATCTATCGAGGCTGAGCAACGAGATCCTGAATTCTGCTGCCGAGTGACATACAAGGTATGTCCCTGATATGGTCTTATGTGTTCACAAAGATTAGGTCCAGCTGGCAACGGTCCACTGATGAAGTGTGCGATTTCAAACTGGTGATTTCTTCCTCTAACAAATTACAGTCCGCTCCGACTGTGAACCCTCCTCTTGAGCGCAGCACCTGTGGTCAGTAAAGGGCGCAGAGTAAAGCATACACCGTCGCTAACTGCGCTTACAGGATGCGTTCTTACCATTATACTTCCGTCCAAAATCGCACTAGTATTCGAAGTTACTCTATGTGTACGATAATTTAGTAAAGGCGTTTACGTGTAGATGAGAACTAGTGACCTGAGCAGAACTTGCGGTGATAGGCGCTTCCAGGTCGTCAACAAAGGCCTACGCTTGCCTCGAAAACTCGCTCTGCGCACGTCATCACGTGCTGCGTCTGACTGCTGCACACCACAGATCCACGTGGCTCCGATCGATACATCAGCGATATGAGGCATCAAAAAACGCGGCCGCCGAAGCAGTTACTGAAAGGAACGGAGTTCTGGGGAGAGGGGAGGGGGGCGAACCCTACGTTGCCTTTTCCTCCGTTGCAGCTCCACACAATATACTTCCAATTTCACTTTCACATTTTATCTCTTCCAACGTATGACAAAATCACCGTATACAATGTTTTTGAATGATTCGGACCATGAACTATTGATGAGCTAGCTGATGCAGAAGTCTGCCTTTTGGCCTTCCAGACAAGTTTGGTACCGAGTCCCCGGCTATGGAAGTGATGAACTTGGTAACCTGAGAGGAACAGATCCCAAATGAGATGTCGTAGCACTAGGTGTGGTGTCGGTGCCACCTCTCAGTATCCCATTTTCGATACCAGCTTAGCAATGTTCAAGTGTTTTAGGGTGCTTCAACGGTCGTCATCCTTTTGGAAATTCTTTATTGGTTCTATTACCTTTTAATACTTGTATTCGCCATTGTTAAACATCGACAAGCATGTGAGTTTAACTCAAATCAATTATCAAGAATTTAATCAATAATCTAAAGACCCGAGTTTATACAGCCATGTTTACCAGACTGCGCTCTCTACATAGATATAGAGATACGTACCCCTAAGTATTCCTCAATAAATACGATTGCAGGGAGCATCGTTCTTCTTAGTGTAAATCTATTTCTTCTCGCACTACAAATAGTAACCGCTGGTGTTGGAGTATGGAAGGAAAAACCACGGTTACTTCAAACTCATCTTATATTCCTCGTAAGTTTATTTTCCATTTGCACTGAATGATTCCATGGAATTCCATTTCTTCTCAAATAGAAGCGAGTTTAAACACCTTGAAGTTAATATATTGTCGACAATAAGAAACAGGGTATTTGACTGAAGTCGCATTCATGCTTGGCTATTGAGAGAAGCGAGCTGAGTTGACGCTGCGCAAAAGCAACGCAGGCTCGGCGATCGTTGCATTGACGTGTTTCAAAATACTCACCGCAACGAGCACACCGACGTGTTAATCGCAAGGCTATGGCGCGGGTGCGTTGTGCAATTGCGATTTGTCGCCGAAGTATAAATGCAGGCTAATGATGCCTGGACAACCACTGGCCATCAAAATATGCGAACAAGGGCGACTGGCATTAAAAATAAACGCATTCTCGAAGAAATTATCTTTCTGGACAGATCACTTACTAACGATTCTGTGACTGTTTTCAAGGTCCAATGTTGCAGTGTCTGACTATGATATGGGACTTGTGTATGACGACAGGATTCTTCATATTAGCCGTTTATCCAAAAGCTAAAGAAGACTCATTGATCAACTATAAAGGAGCGGAATTCAATGGTGTGAGCATCTATCTATCTTATTGTTCTTACCGTAGCAACTATGTTAAGAATCAAAACTCAAATATATTCGCTAAGTCGTGTTCAAATTCGCAAGCCAAGGGTTCACACATGTAGCCAGTTCCAGTTCTACGGTTAAAGGAACAGCGATCAGGTTCCCGAAGCGAAATGTACATAGTATTTCAATTGAGTGCCGGTTTCGTCATTATTTGTTGATTGGACCTACCACTTCACCAGCCTAAAAATTGACCCTGTTCTGCGTCACCCGAAAATTGTACACTCCTCTTTGTAGAACAAAAAAAATCTCGGATGATATCACTACTATATATAAAACGCTTCGTCTGTCGTCTACGTCTCTCCGTCACTCCGTCCGTCTTTCACGAAATCAGGTGTTATATGAAAAACGACCTGTGGAGATGGGGACAAGTGTGGTATGGGTAGGGAATGGGACAAGAAGGTAAGACCACACGTGGACAATGTTAAGCCGCGCCTACGATGGGCGGGCATGACGTGGAATGTTCCGTTTTCAAACCAAAATTGTGAATCGGGTTTGAATGCAAGTCACGAAAGAGGCCTGGGCACAGTAGACGGAGCGGACCCCGAGTGGGCGGTCCTTGCAAGACTTATAACTAAGTCATAACGTAGCCTTGAGGCCGGAGTAAAATTGGTAAAATGACCAATGTCCAAGCTATCTTGAGCACATTTAAAATGAGCGGAGAACCGCCCATACCGCGCACGTGGGCGAAGCATGTTACCATCTGTTAGCAAAGTTTATAAAAAAAATCAATGCCGATCGACCTTCTAACGCCCGACATAGACTATGCACGCACCGGAGGCCGGCCGTGATTGCGTACCGGCTTGAAGACAGCTGGCTTCTTTCGGCAACACGCATCCCGCCGCGAGGTCAGACACCAGACAGGTCAGAGTACGCGACGCCAAAGCTCCTTCCCTGAAAAGGCTCAGGCAAATCCGAGAGACCCAGACGGCGAAGGACGACATAGACGCAGGGTTCCGCAATCACGGCCGGCCTCCGGTGCGTGCAATAGTCTATATCCTAACGCCCATGGTATTACGCGCACAATAGTGTGCGCCAGCTAGCTGGTATATCATATGCTGCATAAACTCGTTGCTTTATGGGGAAAATTCCCCTGAAAAAGGGACATAATCTATGGAATGACCTAGTGCATGCATTCGGTGCATCAGTGGCTTATCGTAAATGTAGCCAGTCGCAATGGCCCTGATGTCCCGCAAGGTTTGTGTAGCGTCATATACTGAATTGCTGGCTGTTGACAAGTTCCCTACACATTCCTTTCTGGCATCAATACAGAAGATTTGATACTTGCAAGCTGCACGAACGGTGAAAACACCAATTCGGCCGTGAACGAAAAAAGATAAAGAATGAAAAAAATGTCACTATTTTGGCAAATTGTGGAACAATAGGGGACTATCAAAGGAGAGGTGCTAAGTCGTGCATGATATTGAAAAATGGAATGAACAGAGAACAGAAAAATAGGAGCTGCAAGACCCCCCCCCCCTCTCGTTATTTTCCTTTTGCTATCATTGCGTCTCTAGCCGCCGCGATGTAGATGAAAACGGCGAGGCGCACAGCCGGCCATCCGCCAACCTTGCCCTGCACTCAGAACAACTCCCCCACTGGATGCCAGCTTGAATTCCAGCGTTGAAGACCTTATGTTGCCTTTCAGAAGAAACACAAAAAACGTGAAATGTGAAAGTTCACAGAATTTCCTTGGTGGATTTAGCTTGTAATCTAAAATTTCTTATTCAGCTCGCACATTCGGAGTCGTGATGGGAAGTCTGATGGTGATGTTTTTTGTCATACGATTCATATCGACATGGATAATTTGGAAGTACTGGAATCTCCTACACAAGAGAGAACGGCAGAACTCTGACACACAGTATTATCCGTTACCAACAAAGGCATGATATACAGTCTTATAAAAAAGGAATAAATAACACTTGTCTATGCCAGCTGCAAAACTCGAAGGATGAGGAAAATCTTAGCCATACGCATCGATGTGGAGAACCAGAAAAGTAAAATTAGAAAGTCAGTTTTCGTCGAGTATGGGAAAAGAAATGCAAACACAGAGCGATTAAATATTGCAGTAACCTAAACAAGGTGTGCGACAAGACACTCGAACCGGGTCAGAAGCGCGAAGTGGAGCTGGTGAGGCAGCTGTAACGCACGGCCGTGAAATGCGCATGGATCGGTGACCCCAAATCGAGTCCCTGCCGCACACCTTTTGCGTAGGCGCTTGCGTAGCAAAAAATTCGGTTGTCTGGCTCCAACCATGACAACCACACGCCAAACCTCGTTTCTCTCATTGAGCATGGACCCTTTTGATCCCGTACCCTCACGGAAACGCACGCACAATAGCAGTGCACGACATCGCTCCCTGACTTTGTGGAGATGCGAACGATTTTTTGCCGTCCCTCTCGGCTGATTTCGACTGCAACAGGATGGCGCAGTGTATAATCAGGGGTTCGCTCTAACGTACTGCAGAGTCGTTGACGGCATGAATGTGCGTAGAAGATTGATGGATAAAAGTTTGGTTGGGTACTGAAGTTACCTGCTTGTTAAAAACCCCACCTTGACGAAAGCAGAGTAACGTACACTCGTAAAAGAAGCTGTAAACAACCTAATTTTCCACATAACATAAAACCATGCTCACCTTGAAGGAAACAGCTTGTGTTTAGGAGGATATCGCCCAGCAGCAGATATTGCTAAAAAGTTCAAGTTTCCCGTTCACCGCATAAAAATGTGGAACCTACGTAAGTCCAACATGAAAACGAATTCCGTTACTGATTATCTGATAATAAGACATTCTCTTCAACAGTTCACGTCATATGAATTGTTTTATGAATCAACTTAGCAAGCAATAATGTACAATATGCACCATAGTCATATACAGAGTTGTACTCCTCTAGAATTACCTAGCTAGGTATAGATTTACAAGTGTGAATAGAAACAGAGGGAAGAAGTTCACCAGGAATGAAGTGTAATTGACAGTGAGTGTTGAAAAAAAGCAAAGTTTCAAGAAATCGTAAGTGGTCCGACAGTTACACAATCTACATTACCACTACAATAAATACAAATAAGACGATGTATCGCGATGATTTCCGAATCATAAATATTTACAGAACGAACGGGAATCGTTAGAATGCAAATACTAGTCGAACAGAGTATGGCTGACCGCCTTAACATAAATAGTAGTATAAGAGTGTGGAAAATTTCACAGAAAAATTTACAGCTCATGCAGTAGTAGAAAAAGTAGTATTCCACATAAGACATCACCTTTGAGCAGGATATAACCGAACTTCAAGCTCATAAACCTTGGAATTCTTCAGTAAGTTTATCTCAGAGACGGCGAACGCTATTGTTGAACCACTGCATGCTGCTGAGAGTTGCATGGCGATTCTCAATAGTTCTAGCGATTCTGGCCACGTTTTGACTGCCAGCTGTACGAGCCAGCGCACGATCCACATCGCTACGATGATTGATCATATCGATTGGCATGCTAGAAAACGATAAACTTCCATGAGCAAGGAAAAAGATGTATATTGACAATGGAATAACATACCTGACATTCATATCCACGAGCCGTCTGCCCTGAGAAGGATAAGACATGCGAAAATCAGAGGAAGAATCCAATGTATGATGGGGATTGAAAGCAGCCTGCGCCTGAGATCATAGACTTCCTGAGTAATAAAGAGGACATCGCCAAAAATTTACCCTCAAGGCATTTTCGCGTGCCAGCATCTGCTGGGCGAGTATAGCAGGATTGGTGATTTTGTGTATAAACTGGCACCTAAACGGTTTATTCAGTAGCACCCCACAAATAAGAAAAAAGTCAAGCCAATTGAAAAGAGAACGAAAAAGCGAAAATGGAAGACTCTTGGATTAACAAACCTAGCTCCGTATTTACAGTATCCAGTGTTCGAAAACTTGTCACAAAGCACCGTTTTATATTTGGGATGACTACGACCGCGAGGCTGAAACAGGAAAGGACTCGGTGTTCATCTTCAATAACCGCTCTGCTAGAAAACAACTGCTGAAATACCTGAGCGGGAAGGCGTAGTTCATCGACGCCGTGAGCGAAACGACAATCCTTGCCATAGCTACATGTCTGCGTACGTCTGTATGACTCACACAACGCTGTTTTGTAGGCATCTTCCTGAAATTGGACAGGTTGGCTATGCCTTGAAATCATTAAAAAAGAAAATTCGCTTTGTTGTGTGCAGCGCGATGCATGCGAATCAGGGGTGCCGAATATTGCTGGGTCCTGAAGCGATTGAGTGAAATGCTCCTCACTTTGTGCGGAATACCTGAGGGTCGGTTTAAAACCCACCTGTATCCCTCCCCTTGCTCGCACGCACTGCGCACTGCCACGCAAATTACAACCCATTTCTACGAATCTTCAATAGTCTTTAAAACTATAAAACAAAATGACTCATTTGGACGACCGCTGAATGCCATGTCATACCTTTCGCTTTTGTCGCAGCAACTCTTCTCGCTCATCATCAGCCAACGTACATGGATCTTGAGATGCCAAAGCGGATTTAACACAACTGTTCAGCTGTTCACGTAAATATGCATCCTGGGCTGATAAGTTTCGAAGAAGATTCTGGAAAAAGAATAGCTAATAAAACACCACCACAAAACAAAACACAAAAAAATGCCAGTTATGATGCGAATGCAGAAAGATGGCGATCAATGTTTGAAAGGTCAGTTGTTGTTTGAAATGTCCAACAACACTCCACCCAGCCACCTTCCTCTTTCATGTAGTTTAGTGCTTCACCCGAAAAGTTCCATTTTCATGTGAGCTATAGCCCCGGACTCCCATCGGATACACCTCTGCCCAGCTCCAAAAATTAATTTGGATAGGAGCCATTCTCCTCCATTGGGCTTTTACCCATTACTTCATCCTACATTGGGATGTAGATGTAGGAAGAAGAAATAGACCGGTAACATCTCCCTAAATTGTGATAAAAGCGCAGAAAAACGCGCGCCATTGGGTAAAGAGCGACAATTCAAAGACAGCATCACGAGTAATGTGATTACTGAGAAATCCCTAGAAAAAGTCACATGGAAAGTTGAGGTCTGGGAAGCCCATTTATGGCGAAATCCCCGTCAAAAAGCGCGCCTCCGAGCTGTAGAAACGGCACAGCGGATAACAGCTGACGCCTTGGATGACAGACCCCGCCTCCAGGCGACGTGATGGCTGGTTGGCTATAATGATAGCGGCCAAGAATATGCGGCACGATCGAAGGTGTCGTAGCGCGCTTTATCTCGTGTTTACGACTTGGCAACATACCATTGGAAAACTCGTCCAGACTACACCTCTTGCGAAAGTTAGTCCGCGTGGTTGGGAAGGGGTGCTATTTCTCGGGTCCCGCTTTTTCTTCGCCATCGTATTACTAAGCACCCCATATGTCATATTCACTACATTTTTCACTGTTCGTTCAAATTTCCTCTATCGCTGCCTTTAAGCCAATTCATCCACACATCGCACATCCCGGCATATTCAAAACAGTCACGTCCTCGTGCCCTCTTACACTTATTGGTGCTAAAACTCGCTGGCAGAATCAAAAACGGGGAATGGATCTATGACCGCAGTCAGACCTGCGGCGATTTGTGGCAATTTAAGATGTTAAAGCCATGACGATCAGTGCCAAAAGCACATGGCTGTTACGTACTACATCGAATCCGAGTAAATCCGGTGGACATGTCGTGTTGTGCTGCTTGTCGTCGACTTCGTACATGGAGTAATCATCGAAATTTGTTCTGATAAAAGATGCGCCGGTCTT
Organism: Trichostrongylus colubriformis; assembly: GCA_963978905.1. NCBI lineage: Eukaryota > Metazoa > Nematoda > Chromadorea > Rhabditida > Trichostrongylidae > Trichostrongylus > Trichostrongylus colubriformis. Next base: position 58,630,089 of record OZ022257.1, on the reverse strand, counting down.
ATCAACATCGTCGCTTTGTTCCAATTTGGTCTGGATATCGGGAAGGCGGTCAGACATTCTGAACATATGAAAACATCATACAAAACGTCTTCACCAGCTCCGAAAGAGGCAATTATTTGTTAAAAATTATTATAAGTATGGAATAGTGAATACAGACAGGTTTTTGAAATATAAAATACAACTAGACAAAACGACCAAGAACCACAAGAGAAGAAAAAAGACAATAATTACCACAAATGCAATTAAGCAACAGACCTTACGCGGTTGTCAGCAAAACGATAAATAGGACCGTTTTTGGGTCTGACTCTTCGCGCGCCTTATTTCGCGCCAAAAACACCTCTGGCTAAATAGACGGATTGATCTTGGAGAGATCAACATTATAAAGCCATTATTATTCGTCACGAATTTTCTAACTCAGCTGAATTATGCGCTCTACACTAGGATAGGATAGGAACTGGAATTTTGTGATGAAAGGAAAAAACAAAAAAAAACCATGGGATTCCAACATTACAAAAAGACTTCCAGAGATGGTTTGAAGAGAAAAACAGAGTATCACTCTGACTGGGAAGAATGTTTTGGAATACGAGGTTTCCCATTACTCAAAACATCCGCCGGGAAATCCCAAGCATTCTGAAAGGACTAGAGATCAGAAAACTGCAAGGGTATGGAGAGAGATACGTGGATTCTACTCTCGCTCAAGATCGATTTCTACACTCCAAAAATGAGCAGTGCGTTGGAGCAATAATGACGCGCGGCGCTTCTAAAATGCGGCGGAAACTGCGGTGCTACTGGAATTACAGTCCATTTCGGAGCGCTTGATAGGGCGTGGCCTGGGTGGCGAGAGTGAGAGTGTGTGGCGGAATGAGAGAGTTTGATACACTCTCACCCAAGTGCGTGGGCCACGCTCTATCAAACGCTTCGAAATGGACTGTAATGGGAGGGGACCTAGAGAAATGTAACTACGGTGCCTCGTTCAAGTAATTTCAAGGTTGTGTTTTGTTTAGTTATAACTAACTTAGCCCATGAACGAGCAATTCACTTGAATTTCAACTAAGCTTGAATCTCAGGTGTATACAGTATGAAAAATATTAATCCCCTGAATCGTTTCTGTGCAAATGCGAGCCCAATTCGGCTAGCGCTACACCCGGGAGGGGGGCTTTAGTCAGGATTGACCTTCCACGACTCCTGCCTCGCACCTTCCCTGATTACTTCGCACCTCTGCGAATTCGCCCAAGGGATGACCTCGCTTAATTAGCCGATCTGGCTGTCTTCATCGATTCATCCACTAAGTGACTAATTAATATCTTTATAACATCAGCTAAATGGAATAAGTACTGAATGGAATCATCATGAAGCAGAAAAAACCATATTTCGAAGTTACATAGAAGTTCTAGTTGTTATATAGAATTAATAGTTTTATTATTAAAAGTCAAAAGTTATTAAACTAAAAGTTAAATTTTCAAATTAAAATTTTTTTATCATCAAATTAAAAGCTCAAAGTTAAATTGAATTTAAAATTGAATAAATTGAAAGTTATGTAGTATTAGCTATATAGAATTTCGAAGTTGCATGGAAGTATCGAATCCAGGCGAAGTTGGGGTGTAACACAGAGGAGTATTGGTTTCACATGGTTGCTTAGAAGTGGAGCCGTGAGCGCACATGTTTGGGGAGCAGTCGAATGCATTGCTGTAGTAAGAATCTTTCGAGGGTTCAGAACCTGAGAAAAAGTGGGAGGGAGTGACTGGGGATGGCGTGGAAGCCACGTAAAATGACTGAGAAGTTTCTGGTGTCTGAACAGGGGACTGTAGGGACTGAACACAGGCGCGTTAGAACCCATGTAAAGTATGGAACCAGGTGGTTGTGCAGTGCTCATGAACCAAGTGTCAGTCGGAATATTGTCCACCGAGAATGTAGAAATAAAGGGGCAGTGGTAAAGGTTGCGCAGGGTACACTGAAAGCAGGCTCATGCAAAACAGACACGGAATCGTGCTATGTTACTCTTGTCCACCTGCTTTTAGACCTACTCATGGACCTACGAAGGTGTGAGGTCCTTAAAAAAGAGAAAAGGTGTCAAAGAAATGTGCGAGAGGACATGCCCTACTTTGAGGCGATTGCAAATTGCCACTGCTCCCAAAATCTTTGCTCACTCACGTAGATAGAAAGTGCCCTATTTTTCACTAACGTTTTTAGACTTGGCGATCAGAAAATCAAAAAACTATCAGAATTACTCCTCATAAATACATGCTGGTTCTCTTTTATTTGGCTTCTAGAAGAGGCCGATGTTGCTCAATTGGTTCTTTTCCATTTCAGACCCACTGTTCCCTTTTTCTCATTTTAACTCTGTCTCTCTCTCTCTTTCATGAATTCATTCTTAATAATTAGGAATTAGGAAGGTCATCCTTGGGCTCATTCGGAGAGGTGCGAAGTAATTAGGGAAGGTGCGAGGCAGGAGTCGTGGAAGGTCAATCCTGACTAAAGCCCCCCTCCCCTACACCCCTCTGTGCTTCAATCATTAGCGTCGTTCAAACGCAGAGCACAGCTTAATGCCCCCCACCCCCACGTTTGTAGAAACGTAACCTCCATATATAGTAGTCGCGACCCTCAATCTCATAGGTGTGAGCCAATACTGCGATCGGGCCATCGCGTTCCACAAAATTCGCTGGCGCTGGTGTGAAAGGAAACGCGCTTGGCCACCCCCTTCTCGCGTGATCTGGTCTTGTTCGAGTGTCCTGACGCACATCGAGCTGATACTCATGCTCAGCTTGGAGTAGTATTGCTAAGAAATGATTTATGATACGTTTCGATTTTTCCATAACACGATCGGTAAAATCCGCTTACGTCGACCGACAACTCGCGTATTCTTTCCGCCGCTGCTACATGAATTTCAGGGTGACAAAGACACGCCCGACTTTGTTCGAGCGCTTGGGACAGTCCAGCCATTAAATTCATAAAAAGTCCTTCCCATAATTTTGATATAATCACCAGTTCCGCGATGGCTGCTGCTTCCTCATATCCGACATCATCTACGGTAACCAAATGAGATTCTGCTCGCTAGCTGTAGCCGTAACGTAGCGAAGTGATGAAGGAGGGAGAGCCATCAGTGGTGCGGACCTACGCTCACGACATTTGTGGTGTGTGCGCCATTAAGATAGAATATTCGCGTCGCGGCGTTCGACATGCGACATGGTGATATGAGCTATGCGCGCCATATTGGATGGGTTCTGAAGCGATGCCGGTGCTCTACGCCTTATTCTGGGCGTAATCAATTCAGGGCTCAACTAGCATGGCGCCCCTATCTTGCACCTCCGTAGCGCGCCAATACGCGGTCACACTAATTTTCTGTCCTAATGACATACACCCCGCTGTCAGTAGTGCACCTTCTCATGGTTAGCAAAGAGTAACTAAGTAATCCCATTCAAAATGCCCTACAGGCCGTTCAACGACAGCACAGCAAAAGTGCTGGCCACTCAATGTGTAGCTTTAATTTTTAACCTGCTTGTGACTTTTGGAAGCCAAGGCATTTTGGGGGCTGCCAATAGTTATAGGTACAATATGTGTTGATGATGCCTATCTTTCGATCCACTTTTGAACGTCCAAAAATATCATTATCTTAAAGACAGTGTTCGCGATAATATGGGTGACAGGGAACGCCAAAAGAAGGCATGCACTTTAAAATTACGGGGCTGAAAGGCCGATCTATGGCGAAATCCCCCGCAAAAGGCGCCCCCTTCAGCTGTGGCGGAGGCGGCCTCGTCAGGGCAAGCCGCCTTGGACAAGGGCAGCCCGCCTCCTAGCGACGTGATTAGTGGGTGGTCAAGGTATAGTTGGTCAAGGAAATCGGCAGGACTGAAAGTATCGCATCGCGCTTTCTCACTTTTAGCTTGAAGCCACCGCATGAAAATAGATGCTGTCGCATTTCCGAACATCCCTCATGATTACGTCTCGGTAGTGCCAGTGGAAAACCTATGCGGATTACCCGCGTCTTGACGGAAAGGTCGTCCGCGCCTAGAACCAACGGTGGGAAGAGGTCCTACTTCTCGAGTTTTTGGCCATTTCCATCCGTTTTTTCTCCACCGTCCTGTTACTAGACGTCTCGGCTTTCATATTCACTACTTCTTATACTTTTCGTCCGAAGTTCGCCTGAGCTGCCTTTAAGTTGACGTCGAACCACCTGTGGGTGGGTGGGCGACAAGGTTCTCCTTCTTCTAATCTAAAACGAATGGAGCAGCGAGACGCTGTAAATAACAGGTGGATTTCCAGTGAATACATCAGCAAATACCTTCTCAACAAGAGCTCCTGTAGACTCTCGTAAATCTTCATAGCGAGGATTTCATTGGCTCTCCTTTTGGATAAATATATAGGATGTGAGATGAAACAGAGTTTGTGAATTTCCCTCAGAGACACGATAAAGATAATTTTGCCAGATTGCGGAATAACTGTGGAGTATGAAAGTAGAGATACTCAATAGTGCAAAAGCAGGCAAAGTACGGAATCAAATGGTAGAAAACCCTAGATATACGAGCCTGAAAACGCCTGCTTTCATTCCCTCCTTTTCGCGTTCTCTACGTCACTAACCGGTGAGGTAGATGCAGACGGGCGATGGGCTAAGTCAGCTAGCCGGATACGTTACAGCACTCTCGCAGCAACTCGCTCAGTGAATAGCAGCGCGACAACATCGCCATAAGGATCTCAAAGCCAATTTTTTATTGCTACGCGAAAAACTATGTCTTCTGAACTCGAGTTTAATTTACAGAGAACACAACTTTTCAAGTGGGTTTTTTATTTTTCTAGAAAGTGTCTCTAGTTAATGTAAATTCCTCAGCGTTGCTCGCTCTTTAGGAATTTACGCATTTGAGTCGTCTTAATACTCTGCGGTCCCGGCAGTGGGCGTGGTTGCATCGTCTCTGCGTCACAACCCGCGCCACTATGCCTCGCTGCCTGTGAACGCAGCCACTCGCCGTCGTCCTGTCGTCGACAGCACCACCGGAAGATATGAAAGCTGCCGCAATGCTGCAAAATCTGATACCACGATCAGCCTTAAGCGAATGAGTCAATACGTCAGAATTAACATCTCACTGCAGCTTCACTGAGAGGAGTAGGTCAGGACACCCTAGCTGGGTCAAGTCAGAAGCTCGCTCCGGTCACATCTTTCCGTCAGATAGCTACTTTGAGGAGGAAAGCAGCATTCCTGAATCATCCGATTGCATGATTCCCTCACTGGTGTGTAGTGCTCTGGACGCAAGACTTTTTGAAATTTAGAGAAAGCAGTTTGAAAACTTTATTTTCGTTTGTTGATAATCGTCTTTGGATCCCTAATGAAATTTTATTACAGAACTATTCATGGTATAATTTCCGGTTTTCCGACAATTACTGCTCCTCCAAGTCCAACACCACCGACGATGATCGGCTCACATTTCTCCTCGCTAGCCGTTGCAATGGCTGCAGCCAGGGATGTACTGTAGATATTCCTGAAATCAGGTACGATATGGTAATTGCAGGATATAAAACACAAGAAAATGGATTCGTTTGCGAAGGAACACTAGCCACAAAGCTGACGATACCCAAAAATAACCCACAAGGTGCATTCATACTCTGCGACGCGATTGTGCAACCCTGTAGAATCTGCGATCAATACGCCGACATTGTGGCAAACGTTAACGTGTTCGAGCGCGTCAGCATATTGGTAGCCGAACTGGCAAGTAGCGATTGTTGCGATAGCACCGCAGAGTATGCATGCCCGTCAGACGTGAGACTGTCACACGAACCTCTTCTATTCTGGAGTCACGCTGACCCGGCCCAATGAAAACAGTAACATCAGCAATAATGAGTTCATACGATCAATTTTCTTACCTGTTGACCATCACTCCACAGATGTTTTCGAACTTGGCGAATTGTTTCACCGATGGCGATGTCCAGCTGGCGAAAGGTTGGAAATCATCAAAGTTGGGTGGCGATTCGTTCACCGCTCCGCAGCCCCTTGCGCTCCAGTACCTAGAATAGAATTGATGACTGGCTTGTTGAGGCTTCCCTGAGCTGGGTGAACTCGAGCTACCGAGAATAAATTTGTGAAATGGGTTAGTCCAAAAGAAAACGAGTAGGGTAAACGCAGAGTGTAGTGCAGGAGGAGCCATGCGACGTCACAGTATTGCAAAAAGTGACGCGCGCAGGGCTTCGGGGCATTCAAAAACGAGAATCGTGTCTCCTCCTGCACCTAAACTCGTCGAAATCATTTTTGAAGTTTCTTCTTTTCACTAGCAATGCGTGCAAGCCAGAGGGTGTATGTATTTGGGTCTTAAAGCAATTCCACAGCTACTACATATGGCTCAATCGCTTCAGGACCCAACAACATACGGCGCTCCTAGCTCACGCGCATCGTATCGCACATTGTGCGCTACGGTGCAGGATTGATGCTGCGGCAGGGCTCACCAAAGCTTCACATTTTTAGTAGTGGCCGAATCGGTGATTTCATTCCATTCCTCTTCGTTCGTGTATATACCAATGGTCAGACCATGTTCCTAAAATAAGGTCCTATCATATAAATCAGATGAAATAACCCACTGCGATGCTCACAAGGGCACGTCCGAAGATACTGTTGAGGAATTCGACATTGGTTCCGCTGGATGAGGACCAATCACGCGGAGACGTCACCTAAATCAATCGTTCTCACTCACTCATATTGATTAATCTGGCGCGCTTCCCACCATGCCCCCCCCCCCACATGAGCTAAGCTCCGCCCCTTTGACCAGATTTCTCCGCTTCTCACTTATTGTCACCATCTTGCTAATCATTTTGGTCCAATCCTCTGATCAACATTCCTATTTCCTTCGCAATCATACAATTCATCTGTCCGTGCTCCACTTGCTGTCTCATATCAGGGAAATCTTTCAAGCAAAGGACTGCTGATTATTTGAGAACTACTCTATAAACAAACATAAAAAAGCGATAAAGTTTGTCCGTCCACAAGATGTTGTATGTCACTGCAATATCTCTTTGCTGCTTTCTTCACGTTCCATTGCCAGTAAGTCGAAATCTCAGGTGAAAAGGCTCAGGTAGATCATAGAGCAGTTGGTCTCTACGTTTTGAAATATTGAAACGTACCTGAACCCATAAGGTACGGAGATCAATATTAGCATTTTGTAGCTTTTCGTACATCTCATCGAACTGTTTAGCACCAGTTTTCGATTTAGAAGTAGGTTGAGGTGTCATGAAGACTTCTACACCGAGCCCAGCTACATAAAATAATAGTGAAATAAAAAATAAACATAAAATAAAAATGGAAGTGAGGTAGTGCACATATACAGAGTGGCTCCTAGTTATTTGCGCACAGATTATTACCGATATTTTCAACAAAAAACAACGGTTACACAATCTGATACATCTTCTATATAGAGCAGTGCATAATAATCATTCACTCGGGAAGCTGTTCGAAATGAGCTCCTCTTGCAGTAATACAGGCCTTCAGTCTCTCCTCCACCGACATCACTGTGGGCCGCAGGAAGGTGACGTCGATATCGTCCCACTGCTTATGAAGTGAGGCTTTGCGAGCTTTCAAACTTTGGTGCCTATTTGAGGAGACCTTCTGCTGCAAGTAGCCCCACACAGCGAAATCCATCGGATTCAGATCAGGCGATTTAGGTGGCCAGAAGTACTTTGTCCAGTAGCCAGGGAAGTGACTCTCGCAGGATGCCAGTGTGGATCTAGCAGGTTGAGGAGGTGCCCCCCAGTCCTGTTGAAGCAAGCATTGACCACTGATAAAATTTTCAGCAACCCAGGGGGGCCTTTGACTGTTATCTTCCCAAAGAACAAGATTTTATCAGGCTGTTAGGAGCGTTTAAGCCGGTTTTCGCAATTTCCATTTTGGGAGATCATAACTCGGCTCAAACTGCATCTTTTCCCACAAAATGAGCACCATGATTCGCTACACTTTTGGCAATATCATGGATACTTGCATATCTCATTTCGATGGAGGGCTGATGATATATAGTGGGACGATTTCGACATCACTTTCCTGCGGCCCACAGTGATGTCGCACGGTGAGAGCGGAGTAGAGATTGAAGGCCTGTATTACTGCGAGAGGAGCTCATTTCGAACATCTTCCCGAGTGAATGATTATTATGCGTTGCTCTATGTAGGAGTTGTATCAGATTGTGTAAGCGTTGTTTTTTGTTGAAGTTATTAGTAATAGACTACGCCAAACTACGCGCAAATATTTAGGAGCCACCCTGTATGTATGTATTTGTGATAATTCATATGATTAGGAGATATGGCTGGCGTCACGCGCTGCGCATGACCGCCACAGACAGCAGATCCACATACTGCGTTCGATACAACTAACAACTGGGCGTACTAGAAGACATGCTAACGAAGAAGTCAGCAAGAAAACAGTGTCCCTTTTTTATGCTTTTGATAGCTTTATTTCGTTTTTCATTCACTGCCCCACCACCCCTCTAATTCCATACTCAACAATCGCCCAAACTACCCTTGTGTAGCTTCAGTTGAACGATGTTCTCAAGCGTTGTCATGTTTCAATATACATATAAGAAATAGCTTACCAGCAGCGGCATTTTTGATGTTCACATCACAGTAGGGGTCGATTTGTCCTTGATAGGATCCAGTATAAGCTCTGTAATGCTGGTCGTGAATCCTTTAAATTTTGAACTAATGAGAGTTAAGCGTCCGCATTAATTGCGGACTCTGTGGTTTGAAGGCAAATTTCATAAAGATTCAGCAGCTCAGGGTAAGGTCGCCTCAACACCCATGACGTGACGACCGGAAACGGCGCAAAGCTGTACCGCGATCAATAAGTTGGCACCAGGGTTGAGCTTGGGGTCGAGAGGCGAAATCCTTGAAAAATACGACCCCATCAATAAGGAGAACTCCGGTACAACTGACCACCTCCTAGACTTCGTGTAAGAACCGATCTCCCTCCCCCTCGGCGACCTCCGCCGGATCGACGCTTTCGAAACATCCGAAACTATCGCTGTGGGCAGAGTTGCCTATTTCTATAGTCGTTAACTCCCGTCCTTCCCCCTCTTCCCACATAGTATAAAGTGTGGTTATCGATTGACGACCCTTTTTAAGGATAGACTTCCCAGCCCGAAATTTCTTTAACGGTGTATGGGCTCTCTGAGTGGGTGCATGGGTGTGTAAAATTTGCCGTGGATTTGTCGGAAAAAAATCAGAAAATCTCTCAAACTCTGAATACGATTTCCCCTTATCAATCCAAAAAATGACCCCTCCAACCCTGAATAGGATTCCCTCCTTTCCAACCCAAAATACGATCCGCACGTTTAGGAATTTTCGATGAAGACCTGAGCATGATTGGCACGCTGACCGGCTCGGCGGCTGAAGCATGCCAACGTTTCACGTGCGCAGTATGCGATCACGTCGAAGCTTGTCACGGCAGCCGAATTATTGCGATGCCTCAGCATTTCAAGATATCGATTTTACGCGCTAGCATAGGTACTGTTCATATTCATACACTGCTCACTTGCGATAAATCAATTTTTCTGAAAATACAAATTTGCCACGGGAATTACGTTACCTTAAAGGTTTTAGAACACTGCTCACTCCTTTTTCGCAGTGCAAACCCACATCGCTCATCCACACATTCCAAAGTGTCACGTGTTGCGTGCGTATGCTACACATCACAGGTATGCTGCTACGCATTGATGAATGTTGATGACCAAACTGCTGCTTCAGTGTAGCACGGCAAGCACTTTTATCGATAAGAGCAACCTTTTTTCTCCACGGAAGTGCCTTTTTTCGGCGTCGTCTAATCAGGTTTCTTATTAATTCTCTCTCGGAAAAGCATCATGTTGCAGTCGTCTAGCAATTCGGTCAGTGAGACCAATATCGGCCCATCAAAGTCAACGGCTGATCATTCAGGGCAAAGAAGATGGTGAGAAAGCTGACTAACCTGATAAACACCACGTCATACTGATTTTCTTTCAAACACTTGAATGTCGATACCGAAACTGCTAGAGCGGCTGCTGCTGCGAGGTCCACGGCATAGGCGGTCTGGAAGAGGCCAATCAATCGTTTCTATCGCACAGTGTAGAACGCATAGTATAGAAGACGGTTTGCTTGTAAATGCTCATATTAGCCTTGATCAGCTGCTCCAAGGCTGCGTTTATACTCTGGGGAGCCGCCGCGATTGCCGCAGTGCACCTGCGACGCACAGCAGCTCAACGCGACCAGGCCACTCAGCTCTGGCTCTGGCTCCGCTGATCAATACTGCCATTAAAACAGCGTTGAGGTTATTGGTCTCGAAGCCCTGCGTAGCGAATGCGTTGCGGTAATCGTGATCGTGCAGCAGAGTATGAATGCAGCCTTATGTGGAAATATTCTTCCACGTAGCGTCTGAATGGTTAAATAATATTGAATAGTATGTATAAATATAGTATATGGAATAGTGATGTATGCTCCAAGATCAACTGATCATCTCTTCGACAGACCCAATCTCTAGGACCAGGATAACCATCCACTTTTTCAGCCAAGCAAATGATATGCTGGTGACTGACGTATAGGTGCTTCACCTAAGACTCTCTACAGATTTTGCTGAATGTCCCCTCGTCCATCTTCTCAGTCTGTCCAGATACTGTACTTTCAGATTGAAGATTCTTTCTGCACGGTCCATAAAAAAATTTCAAGAAGTTTCAAAAAAAGTTATACCGATCCAGTAGATGACATCGCAGAAGTTTTGTGAATCCGAAGAGGCCGATTTGCTCCACAGGATTTGAACTTGGAAGAAAAGCAAATCGAAATGGGGTGCAAAAAGTTCGTGAGCGTTTGATGATGGCTTTTTCTTATCAGCTTCACGAAGAAGTGATAGTCAGAGCGAGATGACGGAAACGGTCGCACGGTGTTGGGAGTCACCAACCATGCGCTCTAGTGAGGAAGGACCTATATTAGTGTTCCATTCTGCCAATGTGTTTTGCTTTTAAATTCGACATCTCGAAAAATACCTTTATATTATAATAGAACTGAAAGGGCAAAGTGCCTGGGAAACTTAAGAAAGCGCTTTGATCACCAACTCTTTGCTCGCTGATCTTTTTGATCCATAATGTCAACATGTGCCGTTGCAAGAGAGGAAACTGCGGGATTGACAGAGCAAAATGGGAACTTAAAAAGGGAGCTGGAAAGTCCACTCTAGACTGGGCGGAATGGGATGAAAATCCATATTCGAATCCAATTTCAGGTTGATAACTTCCCATGTGAAAAACTCCAAAGAAATTCTTACTTTTTTCATACTTTTTTGCCACTCCGATTTCAACTGGATTGGCGCATTTTTTGGAGTGAGTGGTCGACGGTTCACCACAACAACATACCCGAAAGCTCGCCTGGAGACGAACATTGGAGGGGACGGCTGGCGCTGCAGAGTGAATTCCATAGATTGATATGAGAGTGGGGAAAAATCGTGACATTTTTAACCTTAATATCACTACCTCTACATGCTGTATAAGTAGCTCCATGAAGATGCACGATGGTATTACGTCAGGGTCAAGCGTCCAGTTGAGGGAAATTTTCAAAAAATACGACCCCCCCCCCAAAAAAAGGAGCCCCCAATACGACCCCCCTTCCTGGCTTAGGTAAAAATAATGTCCAGAGGGATGCCCCCTCCTCCCCCCCCCCCCCCCCCCACCCCCCCTCATTGTGACAGCACCAGATGAGCTTCCCATGCATATACTCGAAAAAGCATTCTACAAACTATTATATTATGGACACACATTGACTCATGTCCATCAATGGGCTGTGATTGAATAAAAACTGAATCAGTAATAATGAAGGCACGAGAACTGGACAAGTCTAGAAATGATCCAGAAGGGGCTCTCGATCAAAAAAACAAAAACAGAAGACTGTTACCTTTGAAGTTTCGTTTCAGGCGACGGGCGACCGCCCGTTTCGGGCGACGTGCGAAGCGGTCGCGTTGGAGCGCGTTATCTTATTATCACCCCATACTAAATTCCGACATTATTAAAACACTTCAAACTTTACCTAGAGCCCATCTTTCAGGCAGCTGTGACCTGTTTTCCCAATAACTTCCTTAGACCTATCTATTGACTACTTGCTTTCCCTTATGGTTGCTTAGTTCTCGATATGGGTTTCCAGTTGAGGGTTAGTTGAGGGGAATTTCGGAGTGTTTCACTTCAAATTACCATAACTTTCTTCAAACTTAACTACATGAGTTCGTTTGGGTGAAGCAGAGTCTGCGAGGTTTTTGCTTTCGAATGACTACCTGAGCTATGCCATACCTCTGAAAGGAAGCAAGTTATTTTGAGGGAAGCCAGTTGAGGGCATTTCGGAGTGTTTTACTTCAAATGACCATAACTTCCTTCAAACTTAACTATATGAGTTCGTTTGGGTGAAGCAGAGTCTGCGAGGTTTTTGCTTTCGAATGACTACCTGAGCTATGCCACACCTCGGAAACGAAGCAAGAAAAATTCAGAAAAGCTAGTTGAGGGGACCTTTTTTTCGTCGAATTTGCGAGATCTTCCCACGAATCTTCCCTAAAATCGATTCATTGTTGCTGAAATTTTTCCAGTATGCATCCTTCGCTCTCGGAGGCCTAGTGGGAAGGCGAGAAGCGTCGGTCAGCTTTTCCGTGGGATGCGCCATGCATGGGGATTTCATCCACATTCTCAATGAATACAAACGTTTCTCCGGGCCGCATAGTGGCCGCCAACACTAGATTACGTACTTGCGATCGTAGAAAGATATGGAAAAAGCCCACATCAGCTAATTTTCCGCTTTCATCCCATTGTTTCTGGAGTGTCCATCCACGGTGGTACCCGCTGATAGATATGCTTCCCACGACTTATCGGTGAATTCCGGAGGTGTCTCTGTACGTGATTTCGGTGTCAGCGGACCAACAAAAGAGTTATTGGTACTGGCCGGTTTCGTTGTGAATTGCGCCATGCATGAGGTTTCCATGATGATTAAGTTAAACTAGTTTTGGGTAAACCCATTTAGTCAATTTGATCACTTCTCCCTTTACAGTTTAGACCCTTAGCCTGAGAAATTCAGCTGATCACTGCCTACCTCGACAATTACGACCCCCCCCCTCCTAGCGGACCAAATACGACCCCCCCTGTTGAGGATTCCTCAACGGAGGCTTGACCAATAGCCAGCATGGGGCATAAAACTGTTTTGCAACTGGAACGCTACCTCGTTACCAGCTGCGCAAGCAATGGTGATTAGTGACTGACAAATGAGAAGGAAAAAGCCGAGGAAATTCATCGTTGGAGAAGTTGAAAGGCATATTTATGAATAGATAAATAAATAAGTAAATAAATAAAAATTTTACTGTATTCCGCTCGACATCTAGTGGCACGCATTTGACCTTGGGTGGTCTCGGCGCCTCAGAATTTTCGGCACTTGCGATATGACAGTGGTGGGCATCTTATTTTGAAAAGCTTTTGACAAGGTTAGGGTAACCTTACTGTAACTGATTGCACTATCATGCAGTTTGAAGAGGATTCTTAAAGTGCATCTTATAGATAAACAACATTACGATTCGCCCCGAGTCTCATTTCAATCTATGGAGTTCATTCTGCAGCTCCAGCTGCACGCCTTTAAGGCCTGTGTCCAGGCGGGTGTATGCTGGGACACACGAATTTTGACTTTGACCCGAGGTCGGATCACCGCGCGCGGCGACGCTTCGCGAATTGTCCGAGTGATGGCGTGTCCTTCGCCGTCTGGGCTCTCCCAGATTTACCCAAGCCTTTTTAGGAGAGGAGCCCTGGCAGTGTGTTTTACCTTTCTTTACCTGATTGCAATCTACCGCGAGCGGATGGACGTGGCAGAAAAAAGTAAGAACATTCTGGAGTTTTTTACAAGGGAACTCTCCCTCCAGTGTAGCACGAGAGAGGTGCAGAGACGACGCAACCAACGAGACAGCGTGTCAAAGGCGGAGACGCAGAGACACACGCCACGCACCGTCGGTACCTCAAAGTATGAACGCAGCCTAACATATCTTTATATGACTGACGTGTTAACAACGCCCGACATATGTTTGTGCATTACGCGTGAACATGGATGGTCCTGTGAAGCTATGGAGGAGAGACGGTTTCACTCCTACGCCAAAACATTTGGGTTTTCCCACATACCAAGAAGGGAAGGTTGGTGGCACCCTAGAAGGGAGGGAGGGGGGCGACAAGGGAACGGTTACCTCGAAGCTTTCTTTCTTTCGAGCTTAGGCGAGCCCCACGGTTCCATAGCTTCATAAAGTCCTGTAATGACATGTTATTGTTCAGCAATCATGTAAAAGCACGTTACCTTCAACATTCCACCAGTTGTGCCCCCTTCCCCTTCTCAATCAAGCACCGGACATCAGAAGGGATAATTAGCCCACACATTTCCGACTGGGCTCAAAGTTTCAGTGATAAACGGGAGATTTGGACAAGACAAAAATCCCTTAAGTTGTAAATAGTTAAAGGGCAGCCACCGAAGGACGATTTGGTTTTTGACTGAAGTAGTAAAAAGCAGTTCCATGATGTCTGTCCACCAAAAAATCCGACTCGTTTCCCAAAAGTCGATTACGTTATACGTTATCGCCGAAAGTGACTCCCAAAAGCTGAAATGAATTTCACCTATTCGCCTTAAACATCATGCCTGATGAGCCTACGCCCCACTGAATATGCGACAGTTGCTCACCCGGCTTTCTCCACCATTGTTTTGAAAATCTATGAACAGGTCTGGTAAGATAATGAACAAGTTAAGGTGCACTGACTACCACCACATCGGTTCTGAATGGTATCCTGGTGAGGGGGGGGGGGCAATCTATGAATTTTTGAATTTACTGCGCATCACTGACACGTTAAATGCCCAACTCGTTGAGCATGGACATGCCTTCACATGATTAAAGTTACATTGACATGTTCCCAGATTCATCGCGTGAGTAATCATTTTCTGATACAGCGCATTCTATGAAATGCCCCTCGCCCCTCCCACTCGTCAGGATAGCACCCCTGGCGCAAACGCAGTCAGACTTAGCCATTTTAGTAGCTGTCTTTCCTGTGTATTCAAGCGAACACGGCACTTGAAGGAACCGTTCACGGAAAAATGAGTTCCTCTGTTACCCATATACCTATGTTCTATTTGCTTATCAAGGCCCGCATGTGAAGTTTCAAGCGAAAAAGTGAGAAAATTGGCCTAGGGTACAGCTCCTCGAGGTGGCGGACGTGGGCCGGGGGATCGTCCGAGTAGGTGCCCCGCCCCGTCGCCCGCCGCGGTCGGAGACGGCGAGTGGGAACAGAAAGTTGCGTGAACAGTCTCACCCTTCCTCTCCCGCCTCGACAGACGACGGTGCGGGCTTCTACTCTGAGGCCCTGTCTCCTCGGCCACCACTTTGAGCAACTGTATCTTAGCCGGATTCTCACTTTTTGGCGTAAAACTTTGCATGCAGCCTTATTAGGCAATTACAACATAGATATATGGGTAGCAGAGAAACTCATTTTTCCGTGCACGATTCATTTAAAGGCAGCATTAGGGGAAAGTCGGACGAAGAGTAAGAGAAGTAGTGCATATGAAAGCCGAGATGCGTAGTAGCAGGACAGTGAAGAAACAACGGATGGAATTGGTCAAAACCCCAAGAAAAAGGACCCCATTCCCACTGTTGATTCTCGACGCGGACGACCTGTCAGTCAAGAGGGGAGTAGTCTGATCTAGTTTTCCATTGACATGTTGCCAAGTAAACATAAGGGAATATTTGGAAATACGACAGCATCCATTTTTTGGAGTGAACTCCAAGATAAAACTGCGAAAGCGCGTCGCAAAACCTTCGATCCTGCCGCATCTCCTTAGCCGCTCCCACCCAAATCAATAGGGAATTACGTCATCCGGAGGCGGGATCAAATTATGAAGGGGCGGAACAGATGGGCAGTTGCGGCGTTTTGCGGCGTTTCTACAGCTCGGAGAGGCGCTTTTTCACCAGGATTTCGCCACAGATAGCCTTCTTAGGCTCCAGACTACCATGTGAGTGACTTCTTGTAGCGATTTCCCAATTACCGCCTTACCCCTAATGCTACTAGCGCGTCAACCTGACGCATACACAATAAATAAGTCACCCATGTTCTGCGCCCAGAAAAGCAGCGAGGAAGAAATGCCGCTTTTGGCTAGAGGTATCATAACCTCGATGTCCTTTCATTCTGAGAATTCGAAAATCTCAAATATCTTGAGCATAATCCTACTATATATAATTCGCTAAGTGTGTCTGTTGGTGTGTCTGTCTGTCCGTGTGTGTGTCTGTTAGTCACGAAATTCATATCTCGCGTCGCAGCAAAGCTGGGACGCTGAATTTTACAAGTGATATAGGGGGTGCCAAGGGAACCTCAGCGGTGGTGGACCGAAAGTGATAGCAACTGATAAGGGCTGATAAGAAGCCTCGGAAGGCAAATGTCACCAAATCCGTTTCGCCTTTCGGGTTGATCCTAAAGCGCTGACACCCATAGGTGTTTTAGGGGGTGGGACGGGTACATAAATGGTGGGTGATCCAAACCGATAACGCTTGATAAGATTTGATAAGGAGCGTCAAAAGGCTAGAGTCGTCAAATCCGTTTCGCTTTTCGCGTTGATCCAAGAGCGCTGACGCTGACACTCATGGGTGTTTAGCTGGGTGGGTCAGGGACATTAATGGTGGGTGATCCAAGTTGATAATGGTTGATAAGATTCGATAAGGGGCGTAAAAAGGCTAGAGTCGTCAAATCCGTTTCGCTTTTCGCGTTGATCCAAGAGCGCTGACACTCATGGGTGTTTAGCTGGGTGGGTCAGGGACATTAATGGTGGGTGATCCAAGTTGATAATGGTTGATAAGATTCGATAAGGGGCGTAAAAAGGCTAGAGTCGTCAAATTCGTTTCGCCTTTCGCGTTGATCCAGGAGCGCTGACACTCATGGGTGTTAAGCAGGGTGGGTCAGGGACATTAATGGTGGGTGATCCAAGTTGATAATGGTTGATAAGATTTGATAAGGGGCGTAAAAAGGCTAGAGTCGTCAAATTCGTTTCGCCTTTCGCGTTGATCCAGGAGCGTTGACACTCATGGGTGTTGAGCAGGGTGGGACGGGGACAATAATAGTGGGTGATCCAAACTGATAGTGGTTGATAAGCTTCGATTAAGAGCGTGAGAAAGGGAAATGTCACCGAGGCCGCCTTGCTTCTACGGCTAACAGTGGAATGTTCATATTCGCAGGTATTGTAGGGTACGGGTACCTCAATGGTGCTGTTGGGTACAGGAGCCTCAGTGAAACTGATAACGGCTTACAGTGACTGATAAGAACCGTTAGGGATTGGATGGGATGAAATCCTCGCTAACATTGTACGACCGCTTTAGCAAAAGCGTCTGATGCGCAGTGACATCGGGTGAACATATTTTGTTTATGTTCTGATATCACTGACCGATGTATCGACCGCTGAATGCCTGGCGTTCCAAAAAATGGTGCGTTTCTCTTGATAATGCGATCTCCATTGATAATCATGATACAACCTATTTTTGTGATAGCAAAGCAAGCGGTTCACTCGAAATCATTTCCTAATGCGGTACTTGCAGCAACACTGGGTATCGACCGCTAGACTATGTAGAATTCCGAGTAATGAAGCATGTTTACAAAAGTGAGAAACATCGATAGGCGGGATATGACTCTACCATCAATGTGTAGGAATTAGAGCTCAGCAAATGATCTATTTGTTACCAATCGATGCAATCGAATACAAAACTATCGATTTCCAAACTACCCAAACTCCCAATGATGACCAGTTGGGTGGCGCAAACTACTGCGCGCGATTCATGTGGATTACGTGCAAAATGGGTTCCATGCAAAGCGATTGAAGTATACCGATACCAAAATGCTTTTTTATCACGCCATCTTCCTGCTTTTTTGCAATTCAATAGCTCAGCTGAAAGCAGAGGGAAGGAAATCTCCGCTCCGCTGTGGTCGGGCCGAACACACCCATTTTGCACAACATCGCCATGAATCGCGCGCAGTAATCTGCGCCAGCCCACTGGTAGAATCCACAACGAGATTGCTTGCTTGAGAATACATTCCATCGTGTGAATCAACAAAGGGGTACATTCAAAGGCACCAAGACGATAATTTGGGATGGTCAAGTCGATCGAATGTACTGCCTTCGAAAAAGAACTGGCTCCCTTGGAGGACTATGTGGCGGAATTCGCAGTGAAAGGTACGCGCTGGCTTTTCCAACAGGAGATAGTATTCTGAATCCCCAGAATCAGGGTCCACTGCTGTTCATCCTGGTTGTGTCAGTATTTGAACATTAATCAGCTCTGATCTTCATCCTATCATGCAAGCAGACAGAAAGATCCCCATCATCCCCAACTCACCATGTAAAGATCATGTCCAGTATCAACGCGTTCTGAATATATCTTACTCTCCCCCGCCCACCCCCCTCCCCCCTATGACAGCACCGAAATAGATGGTTTGTTGAGGAGGTCTCCCAACAGAGCATTGCTCAGTGAGGTAAACACAAAACACGCATAACTATATGAACCGAGGAAAGCTATTATACGCTTCTAATGTGATGGTACCACCTGGACAAGAGTTTGAATGCATGGTGCACTCCATTGAATGCAGTCCGCAAACGTGGCGAGTAATCAAGACGTGCGCGTTCTACCGACACATTCGACACGACCGGACGTCTCATCATGAATAAAATGAAGGAGAATTGATGAGGATAGCAGTGCAATTGATAAGGAAGTGGTATAAAAGGGACGCAACTGGGGTGTGTATCATTCGGATGGCCATTCTCAACATGATGCTGATGGTTGTGCTGTGTTTCCTGGTGCTAGTGGGATCTTCAACGTCTGTGCAGCCTGAAGGCCCAGTCGATAAATGTATGTCTACATGCTTCCAAGAACGATGCCATCAACTAGTCGTTTTTGCATTACAGACGATCGACTGGACGATTTATCGAAGCTTGTATTAGGATACACTATCGTACAGTTGCAGTCATTCGGATCAGACCGTGTAAGCCAGGTGCTCACGGGATATAATGTTATGCAGGAACAATACATGCGCACATTGGAGTGGATCCTCTCAGAATACCCTTACGATGATGATTATAATCGCTTCAAAGCCCTCTACGAAATGGTAAGCTTGGAAGGTTTCTATACGGAGGCCATTTAAGGATTTCCATTCACGTTCTGACGCATATGGTTCGGACGTGTTTCCGTGTACAACGAATCAATTAGGTGTATGGGTCTGATATCTCTGCTTTAGGTTCTTCAGTGGCTGGAGGACTTGGTACTGGGTGTGAAAGGCAGGGAAAGGGTAAAGAACGAGTAAGTTGATCTTTTTCTATGATTACGTTGAAGACATTTGATTACTTTATCAAGATTCTTGTGATTTCAGAATGATTCGAGAGTGGAAGAAGATGGATGATGAAGCTAAAAAAACTATGATATCGAGATTCCTCGGCTTCAAACTAATTAATGATATGGCGAATGCTAAGTGAACAGTAAATAAAGTCACCTTCTGACGTTTGTATACGAATACGATGATGAGCTCTCCGAATGGCTTTTCGCAATGCTTAGAGTAGGCGATCGTGAATGCGCAGGTCAGGGTGATAAGATCTCCATCGATTTGGTTAACGTGCTCTCCTCATGTGTGATCGGATTGTGCGTCATAAACAAACCAACGCAAAAAACTTCGCAGGAAGAGCGCGGCGGTGTTACGGTTTCGTCGTCGTCGACTTGGTTCTATTTCTGTTGCAGTGCACCTACGCACCCAGGATTCCGCAGTTTTGCGGATTTGTGGCGCCACATTTTCGCACGCGATGTTGCTATCTAAGGCCGCGGTCATACTTTGCGCACCGACACCTGCACCGTCGGTTTCAATATCGTATGGTTGCCGCCGACGACGGCATCATTCCGACAACGCGCTCCGTTTGTGAAACGTTCAACTCACCACATTACATTATGTGATGATCGTGGCAAGAGCCCAGGCATTTAAATACAGCATTAGGGGTAATGCGGTAATGGAGAAATCCCTACAAGAAGTCACTCACATGGTAGTCCTGGGCCTAAGAAGGCTATCTGTGGCGAAATCCTGGTGAAAAAGCGTCCCTTCTTCTTCTTCTTCTTCTCCCTGGCGTCAATCCCGTGCCGCCACAGGGTCCGCAACCTTTGTCATACGTCGCCATTTGTTACTGTCTAAGGCATCCACTGTTGTGGCCTCTATATCGGTGAGGTCCTTCTAGCCTTATGACTGATACTTTGTGCGACTTTAGACACTTTTCTTTGATGTGACAAGGTTTGTCCATCAGCCGGCCTGTCAACCTGGGCCTGACGCTGGTATCGTCACCATTTTTGCTTTTTGCAAGGCATGGTAGTGCCCCGGCAGGGATCGAAGTCAGTGGCTCTTTCTAAGTGCAGGCGTGAGTCTACACCCTTAACCACTCGGCTATCCCTGCCGAAAAAGCGTCCCTCCAAGCTGCAGAAACCCTGAAAAACGCCGCAACCATGCAGCGGTCCCGCCTCCCGATGACGTGATTCCCGACTGACTGGGGTGGGAGCGGCCAAGAAGATGCGGCGGGATCGAAGGTTTTGCGGCGCGCTTTCGCAGCTTTAGCTTGAAGCTCACTCCAAAAAGTAGATCTTGTCGTATTTCCAAACATTCCCTTGTCTTTACTTGGCAACATGCCAATGGGAAACTAGATCAGACTACTCCCCTTTTGACGGAAAGGTCGTCCGCGTCGAGAATCAACGGTGGGAAGGGGGTCCTATTTCTCGGGGTTTCGGCCATTTCCATCCGTTGTTTCTTCACTGTGCTGTATCTCGACTTTCACATTCACACTTCTTTTACTTTTCGTCCGACTTTCCCCTAATGCTGCGTTTAAGTGTGCAGGTTGACCCCTCAGAGATCCTTAGGGGATGATCACATAGGTGTGCTCCTTTTTTATAAGATACCCCCTCATTGCTCGTTTTTTCTCCACTATCCTGTTACTAGGCATCTCGACTTTCATATGCACTGTTTCTTTTACTTTTCGTCCGACTTTCCCCTAATGCTGCCTTTAAATTCGGGTTCTCCATAGTATGGTACTGTGCCCAGATCCTATTCGAATTTGTGGGCTCTCGCCACGCTCATCATGCGTCGTTTGGTACTTTGTCAAAATTCGAATTCGAATTCGTAGCTCCAGCCACGATCATAATATTGCAATGTGGCTGGGTCAAGCGTTTTGCAAACGGATATCATATCAGATTGATGTCATCGTCGGCGGCAGGCACATGATTTTGACGTCGGTACTGCAGTGCGAAAAGTATGACGGTGGTTCATGTATTGTAAAATGTCGTAACATCGCGTGCAGAAAATGCCGTAATATTGCGTGCCGAATGGCGACACCGCAAAATCTCGGCATCGCAAAATTTCAAAATCTGACGACGACCTAATGAGTAGTGGTGGAATGGACATGCAACACGCGATCCGTTGTATACCGGAAACGAGGTTTAGCCTAAGGAGCCTCACTCATATGTGGCTGTAGTAGGACTCTCATATGGGTGTCTAAGTGTAAGGGATAGGGGAGAGCAACATATCCAGTGTCAATGAATGCTTGAAGTCGAAACAGCGTGGCGCGATCGATTAAAAAAATGCACTCTGTGCTCTTTGTGGTCCTACTGCAATGAGGAGGTATCTTATAAAAAAAGGAGCACACCTATGTGATCATCCCCAAAGGATCTCTGAGGGGTCAATCTGCGCACTCAAAGGCAGCATTAGGGGAAAGTCGGACGAAAAGTAAAAGAAGTGTGAATGTGAAAGTGGAGATGCCTAGTAGCAGGACAGTGAAGAAACAACAGATGGAATTGGCCAAAACCCCAAGAAATAGGACCCCTTTCCACCGCTGATTCTCAAACCGGACGACCTTCCTCTCAAGAGGCGGGAAGTCCGACCTAGTTTTCCATTGGCATGTTGCCGAGTAAACACAAGGGAATGTTTGGAAATACGACAGCATCTATTTTTTAGAGTGAGCTTCAAGCTAAAGCTACGAATGCGCGCGGCAAAACCTCCGATCCTGCCGGGTCTCCTTGGCCGCTCCGACCTCAGTCAACCGGGAGTTACGTTATCGAGAGGCGGAATCGTTGTGTCAAGAGGCGGAAAAGCTGCACGGTTGCGGCGTTTCGCAACGCTTCTACAGCTCGGAGAGGCGCTTTTTCACCGGAATTTCGCCACGGGTAGGCTTCCTAGGCCCAGGACTACCATTTGAGTGACTTCTTGTAGGGATTTCTCCATTACCCCCTTACCCCTAATGCTGTCTTTGAGTAAACCAGTTTTTAGTATTTTTCATTCTTTTCCTGTCTCTAGCGCGTCATCCTGACGCATACATAATAAATAAGTCACCTATTTCTGCGCCCAGAAAAGCAGCGAGGGAGAAATGCCGCTTCTGGCTAGAGGTATCACAACCTTGATGTCCTCTCATTCTGAGAATTCAAAAATCTCAAATATCTTGAGCATAATAGAATCCACAACGAGATTGCTTGCTTGAGAATACATTCCATCGTGTGAATCAACAAAGGGTATCTTCAAAGGCACCAAGACGATAATTTGGGATGGTCAAGTCGATCGAATGTACTGCCTTCGAAAAAGAACTGGCTCCCTTGGAGGACTATGTGGCGCAATTCGCAGTGAAAGGTACGCGCTGGCTTTTCCAACAGGAGATAGTATTCAGAATCCCCAGAATCAGGGTCCACTGCTGTTTATCCCGGTTGTGTCAGTATTTGAGCATTAATCAGCTCTGATCTTCATCCCTATCATACAAGCGGACAAAAAGGCACGCATTTGCGCTCCATGCAGTACTGGGGTTGTGGCCGAACTATCATCTGTTCTGGAAGTTTCTCAGATTACTCGGCTTTTCAAAAAAAAAATGACAATTCATAAAGAGAGAGCACCATGAAATCTCACCTTTCATTGAATTTCAGCGACCGTGAGACTACAACCACTCACAGCAGTGCCACCTGTTACAGTCATGACAAAAACCATTAAAGTGTAGGTGGCTTTTTTTGTCTCTGTAGTTGATACGGTCGTCACCGTGCTCTTCTTTGAAGATTTCTGTTCAATTCATCGACTTATCAGTACGTAGTGGTGCTGATAGTTCGTTATCAGCTCCCTTTATATTCGACAAAACTCGAAGGTGCTTACTGACTGGCAATCGCCATTGTTAGACAGCTCGATGCCTGATCCCGGATGCGACCTGATTTTTGTTCGTTTCATGCCGTCTCAGTCCTGGTTGTGCCTACCTAAAAATCTCTTTTCAGTACCACCGAGAAAAAAGTTCACAGCCGTGGCCTCCAACTTATTTTCTCTCGCTTCTTTTATACAGAATTTGGGCTTCTACTAGTGCGGGGGGAAGAGCAACTTGTTGATTGCCCTTTATCACATGCCTTTAAGTGAGTCTTAATAGTAACATCAGCTTTACATGATCATACATGTGTAAATATGACATCTGCGGCACGTTTTTGGCACGTCAGTCATGTAACAACATGTTGCTTTTCAACAATCAACAAGAATCCCCCCCCCGATACTACAGCGCAGGGTCATACGAAAAAGCTATTCCATTTGAAAATTGCTGATTTCAGGATGAAATATCTCGATGTGCTATTCGCCCTTGTTCTCCACTGCATTGGTAGCCCAGTTACGCAACAGGACACCGTGCAACAAGTACCACCCTCTCAATCGTTAAGAAATTGGTACATTGAAGTACGTGGACAGGTCCTGGATAGTTAAAATATAAGGGGACCGCTCTAATTCTCTCAGCACTCATGGATTCCGAATTATTTAAGATTTCGAGCAAATTTATTCGATTCCCTTTCGGTTTTTACTCACCTAGGATACATTCATACCAGGTGACGGAAACGCGATCGTCGCAACGTGCTGTCCCCAATCGATTCACCCAGTGCTGGCTGCGCGGCGCCTGACGCACACGCCAGTATCGATCGCGAGAGCGCATTAATATCCAGCGAAGAGGTCGTGCCGCTGAGTGTGAATGCTCGCTCCGAGACTCTTTCCCAGTTTGCTTCAACCTAACCACACTCGAAATGGATATGCGTGATCAGTTGCTCAGTTGGATAAAACGATTGGGTAAAACAAAGATGGAATCGAATGGATCAGAGAGAGTCATTTCTCAGGCAGTATTGTCTGAAATGAAACAGGAAGCTTCAAGGCTACACTGGCACACGCCATCGACATAACAGCTGAGAGGTTTAGGTCCACGTCGGACTTCACATGTTTCCGACAATATCACTATAATGTCGCCTTTATCAGGTCAGTTTTATGATAAGGTTACTTGGTCTCACATCTTCTATGTACAGGGAATATAGTGAGCATTCCTCTAATAAGCGAGTACTTATGGCCTTGTTCAGGCCTAAAAAGAGTAGTACGACCATCGTGGGATTCCCCCCTAATGAGGTCCTTTTCTCTGAACTTATCTATGACTTTCTCACCTTACCCTTTACTTCATGACGCTGGGAATGGGCTATTTCGGCTTACAATGGGGGTTACGTTCGCCTGCAATTCTTTATTTTGCACACGACGCCGTACCAGGACGTCGAGTGTGAATTCATTGAGTTGTTATAATCACACCTTTTTCATACTCTTTCGCTTATTCTCGCTTCATTGTTTCACTCGTTTGTTGCTGTGTGCTGCTTCACAAGTTTGACGTTACAATGAATAAAATCAATTTTACTCTACGCGACATCAAAGGACAGTGGCTTCGGCCCGCCTGAAGCGTGCAGTTCGAAGCGAAGCGTGCAGTACGAGTTGAAAGATTCAAGGGGGGGGGGGAGAGAACAAGGAGTTAAAATACGCTTTTCTCCCTCGTTCCCCTCTGGTCTCTTTAACTCAGTCGCACACTAAAAAGCACATACTACAGAGGCTACAACCCATCTGGCTCCGGAACCGTCGAGCCATACGCAGTCAATAATACCGTGACCGCCGACTACGGTAAGCAACATGAGAAACAATTTTAGTTCAGACGAAGATATTCCGCAGACACACTTCAGGGAAGAGGTTAACTTTCACGCTAAATGTGCAAGAAACGAGAAGAGCCACGCCTCCAACGTGAGGCTCCTCCCACTTTGGGACGTGATTCAACGGACTAAGAGGTTTTCTACAGCCCTTCTTAGAAAGGTGTTTTCGTGCGCCATCGAAGTCATCCTGATTTGGATCGTAATTTTAAGAAGGGATCACATTTTTTTGCCAGTTCTTGCATTATCAGAAGATTATTAGCGTGGAAAGTATGAAAAGCGCACTTAGCCAGTGAATCTTTTCTAATCATCACAATCACATTTTCCTAAGTACATCTTGAATAAGGACATCAACGGGTTCTGAACATGAATTTTTATTTAGTTGGACTTGGCGTAGAAGTGTACATGGCACCTCAACCAAACACGGTGAAGTCCGGCGCTCAGCAACGATGAAATGTACAGCAACTTGAGAAACGGAAATATTGAAGTAAAATCCGTGTGGATTCAGGTGAGTGAGCGATCTTCTCAAAAGAAAACAGTTTCTGAGGTACATATTTGAAAGCGAGCGGGAGGGGTCCAAACTTACTTCAACTGAAAAATGTTCAAAGATTAGAATAGGGCTATTGGTCAAGATTTGGGGTCGTTTGAATGTAAGGAATCAGTTAGGTGAGATGTAAAAAAAGAATGGAATTTTTCGGTGACTGGAAGGGATGTAGTAATAGCTATCGAAAGGCTAGTCTTCAATGAACCAAATGATTAATGAACTACCATAATTGAAGAGCAAATCAGTTATCATAGACTTGTAGAATAACATAGGACAGAATGAAAGTTGGAAAGCCAACTGAGATTGAAAGTTTTGTGCTCCATGTGGGAGGGGGGGGGGGTATAAGTCGTTAAACGTTGAATAGTAACATGTCATTACATGGATATCATAGTGATGAAGTTATCGTCATAATAGCTTTACAAGATCATACACGTGTATGTATGATATCTACGGTACTGATAATACGTCAGACATGTCACTGCTCAACAATCAATAATGTCCCCTCCTCGACCGTACTGGTTGAAACTGAAATCAAAACGATAGAAACATCTAAGCTCTTCTGTGGATTATTATACACTGGGATAATTTGGCTTAACTCTTGGTACAATAGATTTGTAGTGCAACCTGTCTACAGTGTGGAAGCGTGACCTTAGACCCTCTGGATAAGGGCTCCTTGAGCCATCTACCTAGCAGTCCAGAAGGGATATGTCGAATTGCTTCAGGTTACTTCACAGAGAATTTGACCCATGAGCTCCATCACCAATATCAATTTTCTCAATAGCATCTTGTCAAGGGCTAGCGTAAGTGTTACTTGGAAACGGCCGGGAAAATCCTTGAGAATCTGTATCACGTCCTATTGCAGCAACACGGACTTATTACCGGAATCTACACGAACTATTATGGTATCAGATCACTGGTGGAGCAAAGATCAATAACGCACTGCTTTGGTCGGTATCTCAGTAAAAACTGAAAGTCACTGAAAGTTATTCATGGTAGTTCCCGTCTTCCCTCCGAATAGCCATCCCAGAATAAAACTCGTTATGTACTTTGGGGGTGTCAGTTTGACAAAAACATGACTCGTACATGGCTAACATGTCAATGACCTGCTCAACTGAGCCAGGGATGTGCAAGATACAGGTTTTTGACCGTTTAGTCATGCAGAGACATGTTGCCACCTCCAAAGTTCATAACATTTTTCTGACTTGTTTTTGTAGCTGCGTGTTGATTTCGACCATGTAGGTACTGGAATGTGTACGGTTTTGGCCCATCGCACGAGACTCCAGCCAACTTTGACGGCTTCCGTTCGTTCGATGGATGGACGGTACCGTCCGTGAAGCAGTTTGCTCAAGACGAAAGCGTCTGTGGATACAGAGTCAATAGGTTCGCCAGGTTTTCCCTCCAAGTGACATCCCCGTGGTGTGAATTGGACTCGAAAATAGCAATACAACCAATTTCAGAAACGTCTACGCTGAGTCATATGTGAATGTTATGGCTGCAACGACGAATTCACAAAAATCTGAACAAGTCACCGTTGGTGGTCTGGGACTCGGAAGAGCGGCGTTGTTCACGGGAAAACCAGAAATCAAAGGATGATCAATATGATTGTGATATTAATAAAGCTATAATGAACAGAATGAGTTTTCAGCGAAGAGAAATGCTAGCAGCGCCTAGGTTTCTATGAACGACGTCGTCTCCGGGAATTGACCAAAGCTCAGTGCAGCGCTTGCTCTAATCATTCAGGGGAAAAAAAGAGTGCATGCCATTAGGGCAGACAATCCGCATGGGCGAGTTAAAGACACCGTAAGGGAGTAATTTTGGCTTACGGTAGAACAGACGTAGTGTGGACGACTTCAAGTGACCGCCATTGCACAAACTCGCCAATTTGATCCCTTGGCATGGTGCCAAGAGAAGATGTTTCCATTATAAAGTTGTTCATTCCTTTTACCTTCTCCTTTGTTCTTTCTTATATTGTTTCTAGATGTACTTACATGAATGTTAATGTAGTTGGGAATGGCCACTCCACTGCGCTGGGAGTCAGGTGCTACAACTAAAGTTGGCCCGCGGCCGTCTCCTACAGCGGACAACTCGGAACGCCAGTGCGATGATGCGAATGAGGCGCGAATACACACCGCAGCGATGCACTTTTGAGTTCGGGTGTTTTCACCGATTATCGCTTCTAACCTTCTGCGTTCGTTACGAGATGCTCATTTCTTTGTATGTTTCTCTTGTTTCGGACCCCCTTTCGGTTCCTTTAAGCGAGCGACGGGACGGTGCCCGTAGGGCACCGTACTGGTTGAGTCCTGAAGCAATTACACCTGGAATGAGGCGTAGGGCACCGTCATCGCTCCAGAATCCACCCAATACGGCGGGCATAGCTCGCACCATAACGTCGCACACCGAATTGTCGTAAAGCGAATTTGTGTTCTAATGGCAACACCCGAGAAAAATCGTCAGTTTTCTATCGCAGCTACATGTCCCAAACGCGAAAGCTCCAGAAAAGCTTGCTGCTAACTCCATTTCAAAACGAGGGATTGAATACGCTAACTCGTCGCTGGTATGGCTAAGCAACGCTTCCATGTAGACGTTCACACTAATGAATACGTTGGAGCGCCGGTCGGAGGCGTTTATTGATCGATTTCGCGCGCATCAGGCAAATGAAGTACAAGCTCATGAGTGATCAGTTGCAGGCACCAAGTACAACATGGTGGAACGAACCACCAGCAAAATGCACTTGAACGGTAGTAAAGTTTTTTTAAATAAGCAGTAATACAGGGAGAGATCGATGCACAGTTCTTATGCACTTTTAGTTAATGAAATTGGCAGAGCATAGATAAAATGGCGTCCAGTATCGAAACTGCTAGTGAAATATATTAAATCAGAACATTTGGAAAGTTCGAATACAATAGTATTCGATATGAAGATCCGAAATATTTTGTAGCCCATTTCGACAATATTCAGTTATACCATCAATGTAGAGGGGCCATATCATTACGTTATTCCCAAAGTAGTCATAAGAGGAAGAGATGGTCAGGAAGATAGAAAGCGGGATCAAACGTGGCAAAATCAAAAGCGAAACACTATTAGTTTGAGAGACGAGATCAGATGTGACTGAGTAGTGACGATCTGGACTGTGAAAAGGGTACCCACGGAGTCGAGGGTTCCTCGACAGGGGTCGTATATGACCAGATAGGAGTGGGAGGAATCGTACCTGCAGAGGTCAGCGATGACCACTAGAATCTAAACTTTCTTCATTTATTTGTTATCGGTTCCACATTGCAAAAAAGCACATTAAATACTGTAAAGAGGCACTGCCCGAAAGGAAAAAAGAAAAAAAACATTCAGGGAAACAGAAACATATACATAACCCAAACTCGAACACTGGGTGGTATGCGGGTCGATGAGAGTAAGGTGGGGAAACTTGGTGGTGAAAAGCAGGGGCCTGCCAACACTGCAAGTCGCTCAAGCACCACGGGGCTCCGGATACCATCTTAGTTGGTCCGCAAACCCAACCAAGGCCCACCTATCGACGTATCGGGAACAAGGGAAATCACAAAAGCATTAAATATGAACACAAGCAAGGGTGTGTTTATGAATAAAATTAACGTCATAGTACCAGAAAATACAACGGATGAAGAAAATACAGCAATGAACTATTACGACAAAAATTTCGCTTCTGAACTTTGAGACAAAACCTTAGTTTCTATTCTTACTCAAGTCTGTAGTCCGAATACTCTTCGATTTTCTGTTTTAGACGGCCAGAACCACCCTTGAGCAATCATCATTTCATTTAGCTTGCTTCGAAACGAAATGACAGAATTTGAGTTCACCATTGACATGGGCAAGTCATTCCAGACAGAAATGATCGGCTTGAACGTCAACTTGAACCGAAGAGAATCATGGAATTGCATGAACTTGTGAACTGCGCATCCACGATTTGGAAAAATGTGGAAGTAATCACAACATAGGCGAACTCCCGGAAGTTTTAACTTGCAATCTTCGGGTGGGGGTAGATCGGTCGAATTTTCGCGCGGTCATCCTCGGCGAGCAGCGCGGTGAGTGCGAGTTGTTTGTGGTTTTATCCGTTAAAGACACCAGGAGGGGGTAATTTTGACTTACTGTAGAACAGACGTAGTGTGGACGGGTTTGAGTGGCCGCCATTGCATAAACTCGCCAATTTGACGCCTTGGCATGGTGCCAAAAGAAGATGTTTCTATTATAGATTTGCTTTTTCCTTTCAGTTTTTACTTTGTTCTTTCCTATATTGTTTCTAGATGTACTTACGGGTCAAATAAAGTCGGGGGGGGGGGAGCAAAATTTTCACTCACGTCAAAGCTTCTTTCCCTTCCTAGGGTTAGGCTAAAGCAGATGAGACCTATGCTTTGACAGATGCCAATGTGGGAGGAGGGGATATCAATTTTAGCCAGCCTAGTAAGGGAAAGGAGCTTCGACGTCGACGCAAAGTTGCGTCTCTCTCCCCCCCGCCCCAACTTTATTTGACCCTTCTGAGATTTTCAGGTATAGAAATGCACAATTAAGAAGATCCATAAGTAGACAAGTAAAATATGTCACTAGAAAACAGACTAAAGAGGGAATAATTCAAAAATAAGGTTACATCAGGCCGAAGACAAGCTTTAAAATGAACGAAGCGTGGCCCGGCCATGGAAGCTTGCAGTCCGGACGGAAGAGCGCCCTGGGAGCAGATAGCGTCCTATGGCGCGTTTTTCAACGCCGGTATCGTTACACATCCGAACCCATATGTTTGTTTTCAGACGCCATTATTTTTGTAAACGTTATTCCGCCCTTGCCCCCCTCCCGGTGCCTTTAAAACAGCAACAACCACAACATATAAAAACTTCCAAAGCCTCCAACCTGCAATCTGTGAAGGTCCTTCACGATGCCAGCCCACTGCATACTGAGCGGAATCCCACCGACTGCAGCGATTCGCGCTGACGGCACCGCGAGTGCGACGCCGCGGAGCGAAAATTCGACCGATCCACCACCACCCGCAATCTCTGGATATGTACCCTAATGTCAGGATGCCGCACGATGGCGAGCGGCGTGCGACACAGTGTGTGCGAGCTATGCGCGTCGCGGTAGTTGGGTCTCAAAACGATTACAACGTGATGCTAGGAGTGCGATACGCAGTTGACTTCTAATCGCTTCGGGACCCAACAATTTAGCTCGTCCGCATTGCTTCGCTTGCGACATTCCGCAGTGCGGCATCCTGACATTAAGGTACACATCCGCAATCTCTTAAGGTCCCTCACGGTACCAGACCATTGCGTCTTGAGCGGGATTCCAAACGACTTGTGGTAGTGCGAAGCCGCGAAGCGAAAATTCGACCAATCGACACTCACCGGTGTATCCCGCTGTCACCCATTGTCTTGCGGTTCGCGGTGTCAAGTGTCAACGCAGTTCGCCGCAGTCGTTCCGATTCCTTGCCAAGTATAGATGCAATTCCAAAAGCTGAACATCGTAGGAGCAGTTGTGGGAGAACTGTTCTCCATATACATATTTCGCGTTCGGATTCCGGAGACATCCGTAAAACGAAATGAACAGTTCAGATGTGCACAACGCTACTTATGTCAAAAAATTTCAAAGGGCTCTTCCTAACCTTCGCTCATTTGGCACCGATGGTGTGTGCTTTCTGTGCGGAAAGATGGCCATCCTTGCTTTCACCTTTCTCCTGATGACTAACTCCTGATTTTCTATCAGAATTATACGATGCTGAAAACCATCTATCAACCATCGAACAAAGATCGGCGCCATGACACACCCGAGTTTCGGTATCGATAGGGCGCTATCACTAGTGAGTGGGTCATTTCTAGAGCACATTAGGGGAAGCAATCGTGAATTCACCTACCGTTACAAAGTTACGATATTTAGGCAAAATCCGTACAAAATCATGGGATCTCAAGGTTCAGCAATCGATTTCTTGAAGCTTTAATGAACTCGCTGACACTTCGCCTATCTAGGCCCATCTCCAGTCTATAGCGTGACGTCACCAAGCGCGCCGCTTGCTTTCGTGAGTCTCCCATCCCCTTTCCCTATCCATAACGTGAGGCCGCTGTCATACTTTGCGGTGCTGCCGGCAGGGCGCGGCTGCGTATCTCCGCGTCTCCGCCCATGCCACCCAGCCTCATTGCCTGCGTCATCTCTGCCCCTCCTCTGCGCCACTCTTCCTCGCTGCGTGTGAACGCAGCCACGCCCTGCCAGCGGTGAGTATGACCGCGGCCTTACGTGTGCACTGCAACATTCGTTCAAATCGCCCGCGGGAATGACTAAAAGCTTCTGTGGAAAGTTCATCGGGAAATAAAACATTGCTGAGTGTACATTGCGTGCTTCTGGCGTTACAATGTTTCGGAACGTCGTCTACATGGTGAATCGATGGGTGAGCGCTTATTGATCGATTCCGCGTGCAATGATAAGAGCGAGGAGCACCGGAAGTATAAAGGCGCATCATGGGTGACTAGATCCAGGGGACAGGCACATTATGGTGGTACAAGTTAGTATGGGCAGAATAATTCTGCGACGCCTCAATGCTCATTCGGTAAAAAACACGGGTGCTACTGTAGTTTGAGGCGGGTCATGTGGCGTTCAGAGTTTGCTGTCGCAAGTGCGCTCAAGGTGATCAAACGATTGGCCGACTAGACAGAATGTATAAGATACATATCTATTAAACGAGCCAGCGTATCACTTACCTAATTTATACGTATCTTACCATTCCCGTCTGATTGCCTGATTGTCTGACAGCCCAGTCAATATGTATCTTTTACTCTCCGCCTGATCATCTGAATCACGAACTCTAAACGATGCTTCAATCTTCAGAATGAAAACAAATCGGTCGTCAGTTTTCTTATGCAGCCCAGGGATGTGAAGAACCTATGTGAAATGCTGTTCAAACAACGAAAGTGCATACAAAAAAAAGCAGCAGAAAATGGGAACATTCAAGAGGTCCGAGTAAGCATGAACATTTTCCACACAAAGACCAAGCATGGTTTGTAACTAACTTCGGAAACAGTCAACCTACATAATTTCATGCAAATGATTATGCCATCAAGCTATCATCAAAGCAGCAGCTTATAAGGAATTGCTGAAAGAGAGGATAGAAAGCGGGTTCAAGAGTTGCAAAAATTAGGAGGGAATTTCGGTCCGCACTGCGACCGAGTTTTGACCTAACATAGAGGAATGGGTTGAACTGAATGAGAGCGCATTGCTGATCAAGACTGATCACCATCGATCAACGGCCACGATCTGGCGGATCAATCTTGCCCGAACCAATGAAGTCTTAAATCCCTTCGATTCTATTTCTTCTCTTGCACAGCACATTGTGGTAGCCATGGGGTACTGACTTACAGTAGCGCTCAAAAGTCTTCGGCGAAATGGTCTTTCGCTTGAGTTTTTTCACTTGTAACTTTTTTGCAACTGCACCGATCTAAGAGGAATTTTAGTATGTTGTACTTGGAGACACTGCATACTTAATATACTATTTTGGCGCGCAACGGTATAGGTTACGTGGTTATATGAAATTTTTTAATTTTGGCATGCCATCGCTATGCCGTCCCGCTGTGCCGCTGTCATCAAAAGTCGTGGTTTTTCTACAAAATATTAATGTTCCCTGAGGCTAGCTCTTTTTGTTTTTGTATAGAAAGCCGTTTCTCTTGAACAAGCCTCTTACTTTTTTTTGGGTGGTCTTGTAGTAAATTCTTGTAAAAAATCATGAAAAGTGGCAAGCGGCGCTCAAGTACCAGGAAATGTTGACAATGGTTTCAGGCATCACATATTAAAATTTTGTCAAATTTGGTCAAGTAGAAAAAAAGTTATGACAAAAAAGTTTTGGCCGAAGACTTTTGAGCGCTACTGTATGTATCATCTCCTCAGCTCACGGGTGAGGCGGAATACGATTAGCAATGTAGAGCAAAGCGTTGAAGTCACTATGGCTTTCATGTAGTTCAAAGGAATCGTCCAAGGAAAATGAGTTTTTCTGTTACCCATATATTTATGTTGTATTTGCCCGATAAGGACCGCATGCAAAGTTTCACGCGAGAAAGTGAGAAATTGGATGAGATACGGCTCGCCAAATTCTTGGCCGGGTGGGCTTAGCTTTCAAGTAAGCGCCCTCCCCATTACCCGCTGCGGTCCAAGACGCATTGTCAGAACAGAACTACGTGCACAGTCCCACTCTCCGTCTCCATCCGCGACGGACAGCGGGTCGAGGCTCTTACTTTGAGGCTCCGCCCACCCGGCTAAAAATTTGAGGGCTTGTATCTTAGCCGGCTCGCATTTTTGCGTGAAACTTTGCACGCGGCTCTTATTAAGCAAATACAACATTAATATATGGGCAATGAAGGAAGTCATTTTTTCGCGGACGATTCCTTTAAGTATGCTATGCATTTTGAAGAGAAATTGACCAAAGAGCTGATCATGATATACCCTTAATTCCTATATTGAGAGCAGGTAATGTTCCGTCAAGGAAGTGTTCTGATAGGGTGACAGTAAGATATTCCATGATAATAGGATTACATTATGAAGAGCTAGCTTTTCTCAAATGTGACAGATTCGAATTGCCCACGAAGATAACCACAAACGTCATGCCTTCAATCGCAAAAAATGAGATTACAGCGCCATAAACAATTTTTTCTCCAGACTCGTCCTATCGTTTTCTGCGTCAGCAAAAACGTAACATACCGTAAGCGTCACCAATCAGCTTTCTATCAAATGCTGCCCGAGCAATACTTTGCCTTCCGGCAAAAATGACCTTATTGTTGCTGACAAGATACAGATATAAGCAATAAGGCCATCAAAAAGCAAAATGAAATGGCCAGAATCACGGCACAATTGTAGGTGCTATCGCAATGAAGGGAGGGACATCCCACTAGGACTCTATTTTTACCCAAGCCAAGAAGAGAAAAGGAGCTCCTTCATTCCTCCTTCAAGGCTCAGGCAAAAATATACGCTTGAATGTGCAGAGTGACCCCGCACAAATCCTTCAGAAATACTTAGGCGTAAAACTCTATGTGAGATGCCCCTCCATTGCGATAGCATCGAATCGTATTCACCTTTCCCCTGTTCTTGCGTGTACGAGTCTGCGTGATGCACATCTAACAATAAGTATTGATCGTAGCTCGCGAATTTGTGATACGTAACAGTAAAATGTTACGTTTGAAGATTGTTTGCTCCAGTCAGGATTCTGCCGCGGAAATTGTGCCGGTCAACATTGGACCTCGTCAAAGAGTGTGCCATCACAACAAGGGAGGGTTTCACGTGGTGCTGTTTTCACCTAAGCCTAGGAGAAGAAACGAGCCCCTCCCTTTCTCTACTGAGGCTTAGACAAAATGAGATGCAGATTGATCTCTCAAAGATCCTCCAGGGATGACTACATAGGTGTGCTACTTTTTTCATAAGATGCCTCTTCATTGCAATACAACCACAACAAGCACAGAGTGCAATTTCCAACCAATCGAACCACACTTTGGAATTCGAACATCCAAGGACAACGGACATGTTGCTGCCCTATGCCTCTGGACACCCATTTGTCGGTCCTACTACAGTTACATATGGGTAGGATTCCTTACGCTAAGTCCCGTTCCCGGTACACAACGGCTCGCGTAGTCCATTCCATCACTACCCATCAGGTCGTCGCCAGATCTTGCAATTTTGCGTTGCCGAGGTTCTGTGGTGTCGCGACTCCGCACGCGATATTATGGCATTGTACAATATTTAGATAGCAACATCGCGTGCGAAAATGCGACGCCGCAAACCCACAACAGTGCGGTGTCCGACGGCGGTCTTACCCCTTTATTTCTGAATCGGTCGAACCAACCGAGCTACGCAGACTTCTATACTAAACATACGTAATCATGCCTACGCTGCTCGCATGCGCTCTACATATTCTACGCGGAGTGCGCAGGACAGCAACAGAAATAGAACCAAGCCGACGACGACAAAACTGTAACACCGCCGCGTTCTTCCTGCAAGGTTTTTCCGCTGGTTTAACCGTGGCGCACTATTCTATCCCATTTGAGAAGACCTGGGTTATCAAAATCGATCGGTATCCTATCACTCTTAGTTGCTCATACACGATCGCCTACTCTAAACATTGCGAAAAGCCATTCGGAGAGATCATCACCGAACAGAAACGAAAGGAATTTTTATTCACTGTTCAGGTAGCATTCGCCATTTCATCCAATAGTTGGAAGCCAATGAATCTCGCTTTCATAATTATTTTAACTCCATCATGCATCTTCTTCCACTCTCGAATCATTCTGAAATCAAAATAATGTTGATAAAGTAATCAAATGTCTCCAACGTAATTATAGAAAAGAGTCAACCTACTCTTTCTTTACTCTTTCTCTGGTTTTCACACCATGTACCGCGTCCTCCAGCCACTGAAGAATCTAAAGAAGCAAAAGTCTCTGACCCTTACACCTAACTGATTCTTTATACACGGAAATACTTCCGAACCACACGCATCGTAATGAGAAAAAGAATTTTAAAATGCTCTCCGTATGTAAACCTGCCAAGCTTACCATTTCATAGAAGGCTTCGACGTGCGGTAGATAATCAATAGCGACATTTAAGGAGATCCAGTCTTTTGTGAGCATGAATTGTTCCTGCACAAGATTATGTCCCGTAAATACCTGGTCCTGACAATTGTTCACATTACGTAACACATTTGCACATTCACTTTGTTATCGCTATTCTCACACGGTCTGAAGAAGTCATATACAGCAACTCTTCGAAGGTATATCCTAATACAAGCCTTGATATTTCGTCCAATTTATCATCTGCAATGTGGATAATTCGACTCGTTGATCGCATGACACCTGGGAGTGTGAAAACGTACGTGAATCGACTGGTTGAACAATCATCGGGTTCGCTGGTCCTGAAGGAGGAGCCGGAACTTTTCCTAGCGGTCCTGAAGGATGGGCTGGTCCTGGAGGAAAGGTTGAGGGTTTTCCTGCTGATCCTGGAGGAGATGGTGTCGTTGGCGATTGATTCCGGCTGAAAGTGTGAGTGTGGACGATGAAACATAGCAGAACCACCAGCATCATCTTGAGAATGACGATCAGAATGATGCACACCGCAGTTACGCCCTTTTATACGCTTCTTTATCACTCACACTGCTATCCACTTCAGTTTCCCTTCTTTTTGGTTATAATGAGATGCCCGGTCGTGTCGATATGTCGGTAGAACGCAAAGGTCTTGATTACCCGCTTTGTTTGCGGATGTCTCTACGGGAGTGCGCCATGCATTCAAATTTTTGTCAAAGTGGTGCCACCACATTGGGGGCAAATATGAGCGTTCCTCGGCTCATATAGTTATGCGTGTTTTGTGTTTACCGCAATTAGCAATGCTACGTTTCGCTGTCTCCTATACAAACCATCTTTTTTATTGCTGTTCTAGGAAAGGGGAGGGGAGGGAGGGGAGTAATTTATATTCAAAATGCGTCGGTTCTGGCCATGATCTTTACATGGTGAATTGGAAAACTTGCCAGTGATATCCTAATCGTGTGTCAATGTTCAAGGTTCAACAAGATCAACACGTCAGTGATGCAGGAGTACAGCATACTGTAGAATGTCCCCCCGTGCTCATTGACGTAGGTTTTCTTTCTTCTCCCATTTGACAATGGAAAAAGGGGAGGGTAATGTGATTCGACGCTGGTACTTGCCACGCCCTCTCACTTTGCAAGCGGAATCAACCAATACTTCATTTTCAGGAATGCAATACTGGAAAATGCAATGAGTTGGTTGTTTTTCAATCAGGTTTACTCATTCTTCAGCGGTCTAGCTTTGTGACAAAACTTATGTTCGACAAAACAACTCAGTATGAAGATCGTCGAGCCATCAGGGTCACGGTGAGATAAACATGATGTTATGTAGATACAAATGGCGCTTTCGCTCTTATTCTCCGGCGACCACAAGCTTAGTGCAATACCGGCAGAAACCAGAGTGCACGGCGCATACTTCCAAAATTCGATGAACACTTAATGCTTTAAGCTAAGTCATCACCACAGCCTGCAGCAACCCTCTGATAACGGAGTTAGCGAAGTAGGCGTGGTCGGTGAAATAACTAATAACTCATTGTTTCTTACGTCCAGCTCCTTATAACCCATAGTGTAAATGAAACGCATGAGGTCTGTCCCTCCGTCCGTCGGTCCGTCCCCTGCCTGTCACGAAATTAGGTATTACATGAAAAACAACCCGTAAATGGGGACAAGTCTTGGATGGGTAGAGCATGGGACAAATACCAGGCTGTCCAATAATTCCTAATCGAAAATTTTCAAAATTCTATAATTTCCCTTAGAAGTGTTATAATATCAGGCAAGTGTAAGAACCTTCTAGAGGGTTCTTCAGAGTTCCACGCTAGGGGTATATAAGGCGCATTCGCCGGGTCTAGCTACCAGTACAAGCTAAAATGGACCAAGGTCGAAGTCATACGTTCGTGTACTACGAGTGGCTGCTGGGCAAGGACACGGGCACCGCGGTCGCCAACATCTGCAGAGCGTGCAAGGAGGATGCAGTGTCCCAACGCGCAGTCAAGCGCTGGTTCAATCGTTTCGAGAGCGGCGACACGAGCCTCGAGGACAGGGAGCACAGCGTGAGGCCTTCTACGGTGGATGATGACGAAGTCCGTCGCTGTATCAAGGAGAAGCCGGGAGCCACCACCTGTGAACTGGCGACGACGCTCGGCTGCAGCAAGTCCACCATCCACAATCGAGTCAACTTACTCGGCTACCACAAAGTTCTAGCCCGTTGGATCCCCCACCGTCTTACGGACGCCAACAAGCTGAGCCGCGTAGCCGTCTGCCAGTCCCTCCTCCTTCGCCCGCATCGCAAAGAGTTCTTCGAGGACCTGGTCACTGGGGATGAGAGCTGGGTCCTCTACGACAACGTCGCCCGCCGTGCCGTCTGGATCCCGTGAGGAGAAGAGCCGCCGACGACGTCGAAAGTCGACCTGCACCCGCTGAAGATCATGCTCTGCTGCTGGTGGGACGCCAAGGGCATGCTGTACTTCGAGCTGCTCCCGCAAGGCAGGACGGTCACCGCCTCCATTAACACCGATCAGCTCGAGAAACTAGCCACCGCCATCCGAGAAAAGCGTCCCCGACGGGTCTCGGTCCACTTGCTGCACGACAAGGCGCGCCCCCACGTGGCGAAGGAGACCCAGCAGAAGTTGGCGACGCTCGGCTGTGAGACGGTTGCCCATCCGCCGTATTCTTCGGACCTCGCCCCCTCCGACTATCACTTGTTCCGCCCGCTGAAGCACCATTCAGCCCGAAGAAAATTCACCAACTACGACAACCTCGAATCCGACATCGCGGACTTCTTCGAGTCGCAACCCCCGGAGTTCTGGGTGAAAGGCATCGGCGACCTGCCCAATCGATGGGCCACTGTTGTGATTAACTGTGGTGATTATATTGTTGATTAGACTTGTTTTTCAATAAATTTGAAAAAAATAAAAAATGGTGAAATTTTCGGACAAGAATTATTGGACAACCGGAACACATACCAACCACTCTGAGTTCCACCTACGGTGGACGATGACTTGAACATTTGTTCCTTCAGTCGACAATTGTTCGTTCTGTTCGAAAGTGGTCCAAACGTAAGAGAAATATGAGTTGAGGTCAGCCATGAATTTTTGAAAGTCAAGAAAGAGGCCTGGGCGCGGTAGGCACAGCGCACCTGCGTTCAACTCGATCAGACGATAGATAGAGTAGACACAATGCTTAAAGGCACGCCACGCGATAATCATCTTAGTGGCTTACTTTCTCGGATCCTTATATAACTACTCAGGCTGCACCTCTTTTGCAGTTGCACGGTGAGCACTAACGGGGTGTGTAGCCTTATGTCGAAAAATCGCGTAGCCGCCCGCGACGAGTCCGCGTTAGTTTTCCGCGTGCGACTGCGTACAAAAATTGACGTCGGAAGTAGTCATTTGCTGATTACTGAGAGTTTTTGAGTTGATGTTGTTAACTTTGCTATTATTTTTTGCCGTATTTGAATTTTCAATTTTATTGTTGAGTTCAGCTATTTTAGATGCCCAAAGACGGAACTGTGGCGAACAGCGCAGGACAGCATCTCACCATGGACATTAATTACCTTTGCTCAGAAGGGAATAGGTATCACATCTCTACACTAAGACTCACGCAAAGTAAAGAAAGCAAAAATATTCAACTGAGGGTTTGGATTGACCTCTCAAAAACTAATTGAAGATGTTTAGATGAACAACATTCTACTATGCCTCGCTCACTTCGACAGCACGCTACAATTATAGTCTACACATCATTGCATCATGGTTCCCAGCTGTCAAAACGCAACAAATGCAGCTGTTTTTTCAAAGGTCTCCCGCGTTGTCGTAGTTTTGGGTCCTGGGCGGAATCCCAGGTAACAGGGGCAAGTCGTGCTGATGGCGCCACGGGTGCGACCCCGCGAAGCGATTTTTTTTGCATGAAGCTACACACCCCATTCACGGTATTGTGCCCGCTTGAGCAAAGCCGAGCCACGCCCACCCAGCTTGATAACACACGGTCTTAGACGTACGAATTTCCAATGTGGAGGCTGCCTTCGCCATCGAAATAGCTGTTTCATCCAATCATCTTCTCTTACAGCAAGTTTCTTTTTCCACGTGAGCGCCACGTTGGAAATTTGTTCGTCTAAGGCCGGGTGTGATTCAGTTGGGTGGGCGTGGGTCGGTTCTGTTAAAGCAAGCACAACACCGTGAGTGTTCACCAAGCAACCGCAACAATGATACAGCCTGAGCAGGGATCTACGGACCTACTAGCCCCACTAAAGTAAGTCATCGACTGGATTATCGCGATGTTCCTTCGAGATATTATACAAATCGACTAGACGTTCGTTGCGGCGTATCACCTACCCAGTCGAGACATATCCTACACTTTCCGTCAGTTCGCCAGATCGTGTGAATGCTCAATCGATCTGTATTTTTCACTCTCTCTGCCTGATCATCTGAATCTCGAATTCTTAGGCCGTCGTCAGGCTTAGCGATTTTGCGATTCCGCGACGTCTCACTTTCACTTGCGATACTATTATACCTCGAGGTTGGGGTGGGGGGAATTACGCCAAAAAACCGCATGGCCGCTCGCGGCGAGCGGCGCGGCGGATTTCTTCGCCTTTGACTGTTTGCTGGTCCAGCGCTACCGTACTGGGCAGGGACAGTCTGCAGGGGACTAAGGCGAATGGTAGAAGTGGTCGTAGCTAGTTTCGTCTCACAGGATAGCCTCGCTAGGGCGTTCCTGTCGCTCAAAGAGGGCGCCGTCCCACCAAGAGCTTGAGCGCTTTGGGTGCATTTGATGTTGTAAAGCGGTCAGAACTTACAAGCTTGATGTTCCGGCCACCACCCTTACCACAGCGCATTCTGACATTATCATCTTACGAAAATCGTTGTGAAAGATCAATTTGCTTGATGGGTGCGACTGACCACGAGGTGTGCCAACTGAAGTATGTTGTGTATAGAGTGTCTTTTTTGTCATGATTTCTATATGGGAGAGTCAGGGAGGTCTCTTCATAGAAAATTGGAAAACCACGTAAGAAAACTGCGTATATCTCAAAACTGATCTGAGAATCCGTACTCAAAGCACTACACACTCAAACATGCACAAAAATTACGGCCAGAGCCATGGATTTCCATTATTGAGGGGGATCATATATACACTGTTGAAAGGAAGATAATGTAAGCCGTTGGATTCAAGCAATACAAACCACTTATCAACAGAAATCGCGGACGGCGATGAGCGCTTTTGAAGCGGTATTTACACCATATGGGGGTGCATACGAAACATCTAGCTCACCTCCATTTTCCGGAGCGGTCTCACGAAAAGAAGTAGTGAAGAAAAGCGGCTTTAACTCACACATTTGAACCCATACTCTTTGTTACTTCGAGCATGTGCAGATTTAGAGGTCTTCTTCTATTGCACATCCAAAGCAAAGCGAAATACGGAGGAGAAATAGAAGCCAAATCCACATTTAGGCCCTAACTTCGAGGCAGTACATTTGACCGTGGGTACATGGTGCCCTTTCCATTCGTAGAAGAGAAAAAGTAACAAAATCGATGAAAATCAAAGGAATGCACAGCATGAATGCTTATCGCTACAACTTCATCTGCCAAGCATCAGATAAGAAAAGCAGTCGAGATTTCCTGACAAGTGGGATGAAGTCAGCTCATTCGTCGAAGGTGCAGTCGAAGATATACCAATGCCCAGCCTAAATTTGGGAATTTGGGTGAAAATCTCACTTGAGCGCTGGCAGACTCAAAAGATTGGACCGTCAAATTTGCTGAAAACTGAACAGGGAGTGTGTGAAATTCTAGAGGCGATTACTAAACTTCATTCCCACATTCAAATGTTAACGAACCCAGAAACTAAACATGCGAATTTTGCAAAAAAATTTTCTCAGCGGGGATCGAACCATCATGCCCCTTCTGGCATTCGTAGAATCGCTCAGGAAAAATGGAGGTCAGTCATATGTTTCGCGTACGCGCCCCCATACGGTGCAAAAAACCGCTTCCACAAAGCACTCCATTTCCTGAACGCCTCCCTCGCGGCCTTCTCCTTTTGTGCATTCGCTTGGTCGCTTGTGCGCCTGTCGCCCAAGTCATCAATATGTATCACAGTAGGAAATGTTTTGAGTTTTGAGTAGTGGCGAGGAGGGAATGCGCCTTGGCAATGGAAGG
Organism: Trichostrongylus colubriformis; assembly: GCA_963978905.1. Lineage (NCBI taxonomy): Eukaryota > Metazoa > Nematoda > Chromadorea > Rhabditida > Trichostrongylidae > Trichostrongylus > Trichostrongylus colubriformis. The sequence goes on along the minus strand of OZ022257.1, from coordinate 58,587,886 downwards.
CGCCAGAGAAACTGCCAATGATCACCATCATGCTAATGTCTTCCTCTTGAACATGTCAGGGTTTTGAAGTAATTCTTTACCGGCATATAGCTTGTAGTTCAATATGAGTTCATTCATTATGAGTTCGAAACATACTGACCATGAGTAACAGTCCATTTCGGAAAACCTGATAGGGCGTGGCCTACGGACTTGGATGAACGTGTATCAAACCCTCTCATCCCGCCACACACTCTCGCTCTCGCCACGTACCCCCACTCTCGCCACTCACCCAAGTCCGTACGTCACGCCCTATCAGGTTTTCCCAAATGGAGTATAGTTGGATCAATTCAGTTGAAGGCAACGTTCAAAGTTGGCGATCGTGCAATCGAAGAGGCAAAAGAATCACCTATCAATCGTTAGTAATCCGTCTTGCCTGTCTTATTGGCAAACAAGCAAATAGGCCGATAGGGTGGTAAGCGAAAAGCAAAAGAAAGGCATCGGTGCTACATAGCATTTAGCTATTCATTTACTAATGAATAGCGCAAGACCAATAGGATGAACAAAAACCTTTTTACTTCAGTTGCTCGCCTATTTGTCTAGTCGCCCGATAGATACGTATTTTCCGCCTGTTACCCTATTTGTCAGAACCGCCAACTCTAATTGTAAGCACCGCACAAGAATTCAACTGTTGGCATTTTATAATAGAGGACCAAATATCGGCAGACTCCCTTTAATGGCTTACGAATGATAAGCTTAGTAGTTGGGAACTAACAATATACGTATGCTCGGTCCCATTTAAGAAGTGATGGATGGTAGATGGGCCAATTTTACGCGCACAATCAGCTAACCCACGATTACACTGGCAGCCTCCAGACTACGTGCCGGCATTAGATTTGTCGACTTCAAGCCAACGCCAGCTCCCAATCAATAGCCGTGCTCAATCAGTCGACCGGGAGTACTCCCAAAACCACTCACCGGGGCACCCATTCTATGACTTCACAACACCGCGCGCGGGAAAGCCGTCAGAAGTCGCTGCCACCATCAATGTGTTATGACGACAATGAACTGACTGGCACCTTGCCAACACTAGTTGACGATTGGGATGTTTGCCAGAATCGAAACGAAAGAAAGAATTAGAAAGAGAAATGGAATGAATTTTGACCACTCAGTCCCAGAATCGAGCTTTCATCAACGGCTTGTACTTCCTATATTTTTCTATGCTATGACGCTTGACACAGAGAAGTCATGGATTAGCAACTTGCCACTACAACTTACTGACGCTTTCGCAGGATCCGCAAGATTTGGAGGATCTCAGCCATTAACATTTCATAGACACGTAGAATGAAACCACTTTTTGATCCCGAATCACAGTGTCTTACACACTTTTCGATAGGAGCCCTCACCTACTCCTCCACCAACGTATTAGGGGAGAAGGGGAGAGAAGGAGAAGCCTACAAATGCTAGCGGCACGTGCTTGATGGTGTGAAGCTATCGATTGGACATAGCACCATATCAACAAAGCGCGTGGTTATCATCGTCATCGTCAGAGTCCCAAAAATGAGTTTATAAACTCAAAAGTGTTCTACAATATCATGTGGGTTTTGCGTTTTATCACTCACTATCATAATTTTGTAATAGCACATAAATCCATTACTGCTCCGATAGAGGTGCTTCAGAAGTAATCCCCACTAGTGATAACATCCGGCCGATTACGACACTCGAGTGATTCAACCCTGATTTTTGTTCGACGGCAGATAGGTGATTTTTGGGGTCGTGGAAACCTGATAAGATATCAAGAATTAAACATCAGAAAGTACATATGTAAAAGCAAGGATGGCCATTTTTCGTATAAGGAGCACACACCGCTAGTGTCTCATGAACGAATGTTAGGAGAAGTTTTCAAAAAGCCTTCTCCATGGATATTTATCGAAATTCTTTCACAACTGAACTTCTAAGCATTTTTGAGAACTTTTGGGCTAATCGTTTCCTTTACGGATGTCTCCTAGCAGGGTGAACGCGGAATTCTTGAAGAAGGATCCTTCGCAACCGTTGCTCTGGCGACACCCAGCTATTTCAACGACGTCTATATACTGGGCGTCGTATCGCGCAACAGTTGTAGCAAACTGCGTTGACATCGTGAACTGCAGAGCATGTACCTCAAGTAATATGGGGGCGTACTCGCTGGCGCGGTGAGTGTTGCGATCAATACATTGACGTGAACGACAAAATGAAAAAGGTGAAAGACACCGGGAGGAGTAAATTTGGCAAACTGGGGGATTATGGAAGTACAGGTGCATAGCACGAATTGGAACTCGAAAATCCCCTTCTCTTTCGCGTCCCTCTGCGTCACTAGCCGGGGTGGACTGCAAACAAGCCAGAGGCTAAACCAACCGGCCGCGATCGTTTTTCCGCCCCTCCACAGCGACTCCCCCGGCCGCATAACCACATAATGACATACCGTGCTGCGGGGTCGTCATAAAACCCTAAGCCATGTTTTTTTTCAAAGCGATTTTCCCCAAATATGACCTCTTGTGAAGTAGAAGGATCATTTTTAGCAAAACATGTTCTCCCAGACCTCGGTTCTCCCTTTCCCCCACTTGTGCCACATAAAAAATTATGGGAGTGTCAGACCCAGACTTTTCCGCCTGATCGATTTTTATGTTGTCTACTTTACAAAAAGCGCTCGTCTGGCTTATCATTGTGACGCTTATCAGTATGAGTCACACGTACGACGTGTTCACGGTTCCATCCTTGTGATATGATTTTTAACAAAGCGGTTGTGGTGCATATTTTTGCCCAGTTATTTGATAACAATTTCCTCATTTAAATTTATGCTGTAAACAAACGGTTTTTAAATAGCCTGGGCGAACTGGTCACCATGTCTCATTTGCGACGAATTTCACATATCCGAGTGTAACACTGAGCGTGTGTGCGCTAAGGTTGTCCGGGTGGGGTCCACGAGGTCGAATTTCCGCTTCGCGGCGTTTCACTCGCGGCGCCCCCGTACGACTCGCCGTATCGATTGCCCGTGATCGGCCGGCTGAGCGTGATTGCGTCACGTCTGCGCTTTCCACCCATACCACACTGCTTCGCTTGAAGTCTGCCATGCCCTGCCACTGGCATTCGCACCCGCTGTGCCGCTCATCGCGCGCGGCCGCGCGGAAATTCGACCTCGTGGACCCCACCCAGGTTGTCCAACCAGGCCAGCTCGCGCGAGGAAGTTTGCGCGGCCAAAAGCTAGGCGCGCGGGACGCATTACGTCTGGTGCGGTGAAGTTGCGCAGTCATGACGTACATTAGCGGTCAAAATTATATGCGGTTTGGGATTTTGACCATAACTTTGTTCGGTGATTGCATATCTCGCTCAATTTTTTGTGTTTTGAAGGCGACTGTTACTCAATGAAATAAAGTATCTCAGCCGAGTAGGATGCAGTGTGAAGGTTGAAAAATTTTTCAAAATGAAACCACTGAAAATGGTCAACACCGTGCCTCAGTGCTGTTAGGATTTGAAATAGCGTGCAACAAAGTCCCAGCCTCATTCCGTATTAATTTCTGCCCACCTGCCCGTTTCGATGAGTTATAAGCTTTTTATGGCCAATTGAATTTTTGGAAAGGTTTGGCTATTTTTAGAGTTTTTAGTTAAACAAATTTTCCATTCTCAACTCTACACCCTACTTTGCTTCACTGAGTACCAGTTGCCTTCAAAAAACAAAAAAATTGAGTAAGAAATGTAAATTTCGACCAAAGTTATGGTTAGAATCCAAAATCGCATATATTTTTGACCGCTACTGTATACGCGGTAACATTCCGCGTTCGCCGTGAGAAGGATAGGATCGACCTGGCACTGCCATTGCTAGTAAAGCGTTGGCACTTCTGCCACCTCCGCGGCGTGCATACTTGGAACAATACGCCAGCGCTCACGATCCCAGCTGTACTCCAGCCACTATTTCATTTTGCCAACAAAATTCGTAATTCTTCGTAGAAACTTGGACGGATGCAAGAAATTGCGAAAAAGAATTTTTGAGAAATATTTATCATATATTCATTATATGTTGCTAAGATTTGATCACTGCCTGATTTCAGGTTTTCCCAAAATGGCTGCTCCTCCGAGTCCTAGGCCGCCAACAGTGATTTGATCAGATTTCTCACGCTTGGACATACCAGCGACTGCTGCCGATGATAAACTGTAGATGTCTCTGAAATTTTTTTTCATTAATTTTTTGCAATGCAAAATGTACAGTCTCGAACCTCAAGCGAACGCTGCCAGGGCAACCAGGGGGTGGGTGGCTTAGTGGGGCTGTTCATCAGTCATAAAAGTTGGCAGTTTAGTACCATAACGGTTTAGTACATGTACCATCTCTCATTCCGTTACTAGTAGTTGAGCCAAAGTAATGCGTTAATTACCTATTGATCCGTCTCTCATATCACCTCCTTGTTCGAGTCATGACGTTGGCGCCGCTATAGAAGTGTGATCGTGTTTGCATTTTGTTTTAATTGACCTATTCTCCCACCTGTTTACTGTGATTCCACAAACGGATTCAACTTGAGCGAACTGCTTAACCGATGGTGAAGTCCAGCCAGCGAATGAGCGGAAATCGTTGAAGTTGGCTGGAGTTTCATTCGACACTCCGCTGCCATAGGTGTTCCAGTACCTACAGTAGAGAACGGCTGGTAGACCAAACAATACTAATAAGATCACTTTTTGTAATAAAGACGGAATGTTGCTGATTTTAGTTGTAGCACTTGAAACCCACTCCGAACAGAGTCCAGCCGGGTGTGTACTATTATGTCAGGACTTCGCACCGGAGCATGTCGCAAGCGAAGCAATGCGGACGAGCTAAAGGCGCCATGTTGTTGGGTCCCGAAGCGATTGCAAGTCAACTGCGTATCGCGCCCTCAGCATTACCGTGTAATCGTTCTAAGACCCAACTACCGCGACACGCACAGTTCGCACACACCACGTCGCACGTCGCTCGTCGTCGTGCGAAATCCTGACATAAAGGTACACACCCGGTCCAGCCTATTCGTGACTCCACCCATCTGTCCGAGCACGGCCCACAGAAAAACAATTTCAGTGAGTTCTTTCTTCTCCAAATTTTGCTTTTTTCCACGATACTTTTTATATGGCAACCAGTGGGTACAACATATTCGCATAGAAAAACAAGGAATCAAATGTCCCTAAAATAAAAAAGAAATGGAGGTAGAGGCAATGGTCTCTTCATAGCGCCAAGATTTCAAATAGTGCTGCACCCCCTCGCACTCTGCATTGCTCAAATCTTACTATTACTTTTTAAACGTTTTACAACGAGATTTGGTTGTTGACATCACTGGAAAATAAGCTCATTAGGTTAAGGTCCTTTGTAGTCTTACCAAAGCATGGCGTTGTTGATGGTAGCGGCACCAGTGATTTGATTCCATTCATTGATGTTCGTGTAGATACCAATAGTCAGACCGTATTGCTGAAAAGCACTGCGTCTTTTGGCTGGGTCAAAAGGGCCAAGTTGTTCCCTCCCGAAAAAAAATGCCTAAAACTCACACTGGCTCGTGAGAGAATGCTGTTGAGGAAGTTTATGTTGAGCGAACTGGTCACATACCAGTTAACAGGTGACGTCACCTACAATATAATTTGCACTATTTATTATTTTATTATTATTCGCATTTCTGGCACTCTTATCACGCCGCCTTTTGCAGGCGCTCCATTTCGTGTTCGCCTACGTTTTTACGAACGTTCCACTTCTGTCAGACAGCCATTTTTGAAAAGCGTAAAAGCCTTCTTAAACCGTGCTGATGATGTTCATGTTGTCGGTGGGCGTGACTGTCTGGGGCGCAGGAGCCTTGGCCACTTTTTACCTTTTCCTATAATTGTGTGATTGTATGTGTATGTGTGCATGAACGTGTCCGCATCTGAGCGGCAGGGTTGTCCTGCCTAGGGCGGGCTTCAGCGACTTTTTAGGCTCCTTGCTTGGTTTTACGGTTGTTTGCGTATGGGTGCACGGGTGCTAGGGGCAGAGCTGTTTGGGGCTGCACATAATCACTCAAAGCAAAGAGCAGCGACGAGTTTAGTTCATGCAGTTGCCAGTAATCACTTCATTACAGCTCCTGTACCGCTTTTTGTTCAGAACCAACTTTTGAGATATCGCAGCTCTTTGGCTCCTCAATCACTTGCAGATTGGAGTTACTACATCTGTTAGGACTTTGACTGCTTATAAGGAGTTCCGGCCCCCTTTTATCTCCTGAGCAGCCCATAGTAAGCCCGCAACTCTGCTTCTGAGAAGGTTCCGGTTCCTGAGCAGCCCTGGGTAGGCCTCTCTTCTGAAATTTCACTTCTTCGGCGATATTCGCTTACCTGAATCCACACGGATCGAACATTAATGTTCGAGTTTCTGAGGTTGTTGTACATCTCATCGAATTGCTGAGCTCCGGTTTTGACAGAGTTTGGTTGAGGAGTCATGTAGACTTCGGTGCCCATTCCAGCTGAAAATCAGTTTTGAGAAATACTGGCAGTTCCGAGCCGTATTCACGGGGATTGCTTACCAGCTACGGCGTTTTGGATGTTGGCACATGCGTAGGTGTCGATCTGGCCTGAACCAACTGGAGTGTACGCTCTGCAAGATAGGCGTGAATGTTCGGTAGCAATAGAAGACAGTCAGTGGGAATAGAAGAGTTCTCACGAGCTTTTCTACATCTACCTCATGCTCTATACCTTTGTTATTTCATTACTATACCATTAGAAGTAGGACACCGTACAGCCACAGGGCTAAACATGGTTAGGACTCATCAGGTGCTGGGGTACCCGGAGCGTATGTTTCCCAGCTTTGGAGTGATGAGTCTACCTTTCCCTGTACAAAGATAAGTAGGTCTTTCCATCGTGGATAGTTTTCACATCCGTTGCATCACAAAAGAGCTTTCTGGTGTGGCTGTCTGGCTAAGCGTCTTCACCTGTTTCACCCATCTCGTTGCCTGCATCGTCTCTGCACCTCCCCTGTGCCACTCTGCCTCGCTCCCCTTGAACGCCGCCACGCCCTGCCAGCGCAAAGTATGAACCCAGCCAAATAGGGAGGACAGCTGCTGAAAGGCGCGGACGTTCTCTGTCCACCACCACGGCTGCTCACCCATCCGCAGCACGCCCGCCACAGTGGACCATGATGATAAGACTGTAACGCGCCTTCTACAGTGACTTGCACCACGCATCTTTTCCTTTAAACTATTTTTTCTTTCTTTTTTTACTGGCGAGCATGTCTTTTCAACTCCTAAGTGCCCCCCCCCCCCCTTGGTGCTATCAGCTTGATATAGGCATTTCAGGGTCTCTTATGCGGCACATTATCGGGAGGTCTTTGTGCGCTTTTAGTACGCACACAGATAAGGGTCTGTTCGTTGACCGAGCCAATTCATAAGTCTTTAGTCAGGGCACAAAAGCCAAAGATCGTTCAGAGGTGCGAAGGCTCGGAAAGCGTTGGTGAGTGATTTACCTGATGAAAGCAACTTTGTACAGATTGCTAAGAATGCACTGAAATCCCGCCACGGAGACCGGAGCAGACAAATCGACGGCATATGCGAAGGAGGCCTGGAAAATATAAATGTAACCCAGTGAACTGGTTGCTGTGTCTAGTAGGGGATTCGTACCAACTCAGACGCGCCCTCCAGTTTGAGAGCGGGCGCCTGTTCCACCTTCTGTACAACTGGACTAGCTGAGCAGCTTAGAACCAAACATGCTGACAGCACCAAGAATCCTTGCATTTCTGAAATATTCAAAAAGCACGCCTCACTAGGATGTAGCCAATCCAAGAATAAAAGCGGAAAAGGGTACAAAATCCGAGTATGCGGGAGGAACTCATCCCTAAATTTAGGAATCGCGAAGAAACATTAAGGCACTGTAAAGTACCGAAAGCTCCTCCAAGGTAACGCCGTTAATCAGGGTTTGCACTTGTATCGATTTAAGTAAATATTCATGTTTCCGGTTGTTTACTCTGCTTACCGCATACGTTTGGGCGACAGTTGTCACACTGGATCCCCTTCGCGCTAACCGATCCTTTTGCGTGTTGTATACTTTATTACGATCACATAGAACGACTTCCGGCGCTTTGTGTAAGCAAGGGCATTGTTGGCCAATGTATGTATTCAAATCTACATCTCGGACAAGAGAACAGATGGGAATGGGAAGAAGAGAGACGACACAAAAACTTTTGTGAGCTGGTATATGCACATATATCTCACACAGAAGGAATCCTTTTTGTCTGTATAATAAAAGTAAGGAGTGCCGTAGCGCCCAGCTACCATTTGAGCATCCTTTGACCATTGTACGTTATTGTATGAGCACACTCAAATCCACCTGCGGAAAGCAATGTAGGTCGAATGCACGAGCATTGCAAATGGAGCTATACAACGCCTAACACTGTCCCCTCCCCCATTCTATGAAAGGTACACTGCTGTGTGATCTAATCTGGTGAAAATAATCAGGTGCAGATAAGATATCACTTTTTGATTAGCACAAATTCACAAAAAGTAGGAATCAAGGCGGTAGACGATATTGATAGAAATCAATAGAGCTGGCTACCGTGCGAGGGGAAGCGATAGTAACGCGTGAAGTATTCTGTCACCACGCTCAGGTCCCACTTTATACCCATAAACCAGTCGCGTAGATAACTTATCTGCCGAACCCTTCGAAGCAACGTACCACGTCATCACGTCAGCGGCTCCGTCTAAAAGTGATCTAAAATTTGTTGTCAGGCTCTTTGGGCTTCGGTGATTGTAAGAATCACTTTACCAGGTCCCTTGACCTGAGTGCAACACTGGCCGGCATGCCTGAAACTAATAATACTTGGGCCTTTGCTAGAATTAAAAGTCCCTATAGACCAGACAGACGTTCCAGTGTTGGAATGGAACCGCACATATGGTAAATAAACAATCAAAAAAGCAGTCGATAAGCATTTCGAAAATGCATGAGTGACAAGTCAAGATTATTTGATATTTGATGCTATCAAACGGGGTATGTGAAAGCTTCACCACTTCACGTAAAAATGTAGCTTTTGTGAGATCAGGCCCGCCTGTGACCTGAGAAAAAACCTCCTGAGCTTGCGTTTGTGGCGCATGTGGCCAGAACTTGCGGGTTTCCGGCTATATGTTAAGACCATCGATAGCGAAGCCAGTCATTCGTTGTCCATTAAAATTGGTAAAAACATGAAACGAACAAGCAGGCGTAAGAAGGCAAACGGTGAGGTGACTTTGCAGTCACGAACACCTCGCTCATTAGACGGAACTTGTAGCCCCTTATCGCTCCGTCAGGTTTTTCAACATTGATATCGATGCCTTGTCGCTACGATATTTTGAAGTAAGTACGTAGTACATATATGGTTGGTCGGATGTTTTAGGTCCAACTTCATTTCCGACTAACGTTTCGGCGTCGTCGCGTAGGGGTCTGTGAAGTTTTTATGAAAACTATTCGTTTAAACGCCATTTCATTTCCCAGAAAAAAACGACAGCTTGTAAAAAGGGAGACGATTTCCTAGAGAATTATTGACTGACCTTCGAGACCGCCGTAGAGGACCACCAGCTACCCCTTAGTGTTAGAAGAGGGGTTTAAATCGGTGCATACCCTAGGACCACTTACCGAGGGAGCCCCTAAGAGAGTTTACCCCATTTTAGCCTTTACAGAGACATAAAACCCAAGTGCACCCCCGGAGTTTGTGCAACACCCCACATGATTGTTGTTCTCCGACCCCGTGGGAGAGAAAACGACGGGAAATTGGTCTAATAGATCAGAAGCCGCGTAGGGCCAAGAAGGGCGTCAGCTCCTTAATGATTTCCACGCATTCCTCCTTTCTATTGATTTTAGAGCACCTGGCCGTGATCCAGAAGGCCTCTATATCGGGTTCACGTAATAGTATCGTGACTGCCACCTGTATGCATGCGTTCTCACACCACCGAACTCTGTGTTCTCCTATTGGGATGATATTCTTCGACTTCAACATGCCATGTAGATGTTCTTTAACTTGGATGCGAAGGGGTTTGCCGGTTTCACCAATATACTCGTCTTTGCACTGAGGGCATGTGATTGAATACACCACACCTGAAGTCGTGCAGTTCCTTGCTTGCTGAAAGGACAAATGACGCAAGAAGGAGTTAAACATAAGCGGTGCCATAGTCGGTTTCCTATCAGTAGACCTCGGAGAGTTGGGTGGTACGTCCACCACTCTCATTATCTCCTGGAATCTAGCTTTCCTAACACGCGAACGTATTGCCGTACCAGTAAGTGTGTATATGTTTATAGCTTCGAACACTGGGCGAGAATGCACAAGGCACGATGAAAACAACGTGGTAATGGAAGCTGCCGGAGAAACCATTACCGACCACTGCCATGTTTTTGTCTTTCTTCTGAATATGCCTTGTTTTTCAGAGTTAATTGCTCAGTGCTGCTGTGAAACGGACTCTGATATAGTTATCCAGAAATTGGCATGAGCAATAACTGCTGTAGTTGTGATGACCATGTTTGTAGTACTCAGTGTTGAGCTCGTTTTGACCGTGACGTAAATTTGTTATGTTCTGATAGCTGAGAACCATGATGCAGTGATGCAGACTCTATAATTGCAGGGTGCTGTCTCGCAGTGAGGGGGAGGGGGGGGGTGGAGGGGTAGAATTTGATAAAAAGTTGTCCATCTGAGCATCTTGAGTGGATTTTGAGGGTCAATCAGAACTCTCAGGTGAATATTCCTGTTTTTTTTATTTTTGCGTGAGCCTTAGTGAGAAAATGTGATTCTCTTCAAGCTAAGGTAATTAATGCCCGCTAAAAGCTTCCCTACGCTCTTCACCACAGTTCGGTCTTTGGGCGCCTATAATGACTAAACTCAACTAAAAATTGAAAATTATAAACGGCAGCAACCAACAACAAAGAAAACAACATCAACTCTCGATGATCAGCAAATCACTACTTAGGGCGTCAGTTTTCTAAGGACTTGCACTCAATCGCACGCGAAAAACCATTTTGGACTAGCCGCTGGCGACCACGCGATTTTTCGACATAAGGCTCACCGTGCAACTGTAAAAAGGTGCAGCCTAAGTAACTACATAAGGCCTGAAAAATAATCCACTGATCTGATTATCGCTTGGTGTGCCTTTAGGCATTTTGTCCAGCCCCCCTATCGTCTGATCGCACCTGCGCCCCGCCTACCGCGCCCAGGCCTTTTTCGTGACTTTCAAAAGCTCGGTTCGAACCTCACCATCTCTCCCTCACGTTCAGACCTTTTTCGAACCGAACGAACATTCTTGATCAAAGGAACAAACGTATCAGTGCACGCCCCGCCCACCGTAGGCGGAACTGGGTTGTTTGTATGTGCTCCTTACTTCTCGTCCCATGCCCTTCCCATCCCAAACTTGTCTCCATCCACAGGTTGTTTTTCACGAAATACCTGATTTCGTGACGGGCAGAGGGACGAACGGAGGGACGGACGGACGGAAAGACAGACGAAGCGTTTAATTTATGGTATGGATGATAAGCTGGACGTAAGAAACAATAAGCATTAGAAACTTCAGTGAACCACGCCTACTACACTAACCCCACCGCTATTGTAGCTGACCACACTGCTATTGTGTGCGATTGAAACGAAACAATTTCTGCTGGTTCACCGACCTTTTTCTCACAACAACAACATCATTGCCTATAGAGGCCAGTGGGATTGAGTGCTACTGAATACCGCAGCTGGATCAATCAATAAGCGATAGCATTATCAAAGGATCGCTGCAGGCTGTGGTGATGACGTAGCATGAAGCATTCAGTGTTCATCAAAATTCGGAAGTATGCGCCACGCACTCTGCTTTCAACCGAAATTGCAGTGAGATTGTGATCGCCGGAAAATAAGTGCGAAAGCGCCTTTTTACCCTCATAATTTCATGTCTTATCTCCCCGTGACTATGACGGCTCCATGATCTTTATACTGAGTTGCTTTTTGTCGACTTATCTGATTGAAAAACAACCAACTCATTGCCCTCTCCAATATTGCATTTCTGGGAAGCAGAAGTATTGATTGATATCGCTTGCAAAGTGAGAGGGTGTGACAAGCACCAGCGTTGAACGACGTTACCCTCCCTTTTTTCCCTTTGTCAAACTGGAGAAGAAAGAAAAGCTATCTTGATGAGCACGGGGGGACATTCTACAGTATGCTGAACTCCTGCATCACTGACGTGTCAAACTTGTTGAATTGAACTTTGACAAGTTTATACACGACTAAGCTATCACTAACGAGTCCTCAAATTCATCATGTGAAGATCATGTGCAGGATCGACGCATTCTGAGTATAAATTGCCCCCCCCCCTTCTAGAACAGCAAGAAAAGAGATCGTTTGTTCAGAGTCCGCGAAACGTAGCATTGCTCACTGCGGTAGACACAAAACACCATAACTATATGAGCCGAGAAACGCTCATATTTGCCCCCAATGTGGTGGCACCACTTTGACAAAATTCGAATACATGCCGCACTCCCGTGAAGACATCCGCAAACGCAGCGAGTAATCAATACGTGCGCGTTCTACCGACATCTCGACACGACCGGGCATCTCATTATAACCAAAAAGAAGGGAAACTGATGTGGATAGCAGTGTGAGTGATAAGGAAGCGTATAAAAGGGCGTTACTGCGGTGTGCATCATTTTGATCGTCACCCTCAAGATGATGCTGGTGGTTGTGCTGTGCCTCATCATCCAAGCTCACTCTTTCAGTCGGAATCAGTCGCCAACGGCACCAGCTATTGTAACAACGGAAAAAGCTTTAACCTTCCCTCCAGGACCGGTAGAAAAATCTCCAAACCCGAAGATTGAGAGCTCAGTTTCACGTATGTTTCCATGTTCCCAAGAATCACACGATCATATGTTTCCATGTTCCCAAGAATCACACGATCAATCAGAAGTATTATTCACATTGCAGACGATGAACTGGACGAAATATCAAGGCTTGTATTAGGATATACTATCGACAGGTTGCAGTCTATGACTACTTCAGAACGTGTAAGAATAGCGATAACAAAGTGAATATTCAAATGTGTTATAATGTGAACAATTGTCAGGATCGTATGCTCACGGGATATAATATTGTGCGTCAACAATACATGCGCACTTCGGAGTGGACATTAGATCGCATTGAAAAGCATGACTCGCAAGAGCGTCTCAAACAATACTACAAAATGGTAAGCTTGGAAGGTTAACATACAGACAGCATTTTAAAATTCCCATTCTCATTATGACGCATGTGATTAGGAAGTGTTTCCGTGAATAACGAATCAATTAGGCGTAAGGGTCAGAGACTTTTGCTTTAGGTTCTTCAGTGGTTGGAGGCCTTGGTACGACGAGAAAAAAGCAGGGAAATAGTAAAGGAGGAGTAGGTTGACTCTCTTCTGTGATTACGTTGGGAACATTCGATTACTACATCAACATTTTTGTGATTTCAGAATGATTCGAGAGTGGAATAAGTTGGAACAATTCGTTAAAACACATATGATAATGAGATTCGCCGCCTTTGAAATAATTAATGATATGGCGAGAGCCAAGTGAATAAAGTTGCTCGCTGACGTTTGTATGTGATGATGAGCTCTGAGACTGGGCTTTTCGCGATGTTTAGAGTAGGCGGTCGTGTATGGGCAAGTCAGGGTGATAGGATACCTATCAATTAACCCGCGCTCTTCTCAGGTGTTAGCGGAGTGTGTCACAGACAAACAAACGCAAAAACTTTGCAAGAAGCGCACGGCAGTGTCACACTTTGTAGTAGTCGACTTGGTTCTATTTCTGTTGCTGTGCCTGCGCACTCCGCGTAGAATACGTAGAGCGCATGCGGGCAGGATAGGCATGATTACGTATGTTTAGTATAGAAGCGTGCATAGCTCGGTTGGTTTGAACGATCCTACTGTATATAATTCGCTTAGTATGTCTGTGTGTGTGTCTGTGTGTGTGTGTTTGTCCGTCTGTCACGAAATTCATATCTCCCGTCGCAGCAAAACTGGGACGCTGAATTTTGCAAGTGATATAGAGGGTGCCAAGGGAACCTTAGCGGTGGTGAGCGAAAGCGATAGCAACTGATAAGGGTTGGTAAGGAGCCTCGGAAGGCAAATGCCACCAAATCCGTTTCGCCTTTCGGGTTCATCCTAAAGCGCTGATACCCATAGGTGTTTTGCGGGATGGGACGGGAACATTAATGTTGGATGACCAGCATTGATAACGGTTGATAAGATTCGATGAGCGTAAAAAGGCTAGAGTCGTCAAATCCGTTTCGCTTTTCGCGTTGATCTGAAAGCGCTGACACTCATGGGTGTTTAGCAGGGTGGGTCAGGGACATTAATGGTGGGTGATCCAAGTTGATAATGGTTGATGAGATTTGTTAATGAGCACGAGAAGGCAAATGTCGTCGAATTCTTTTTGCCTTTCGCGTTGATCCAAGAGCGCTGACATTTATTAGTGTTTTGCGGGATGGGGCAGGAACATTAATGGTGGGTGACCCGCACTGATAATGGTTGATAAGATTTGATAATGAGCATGAGAAGGCAAATGTCATCAAATTCGTTTCGCCTTTCGCGTAGATCCTGGAGCGCTGACACTCATGGGTTTTCAGCAAGAAGGGACGGGGACATTAATAGTGGGTGATCCAAACTGATAATGGTTGATAAGATTTGATTAGGAGCGTGAGGAAGGGAAATGTCATCGAGGCCGGCTTGCTTCTAACGGCTAACAGTGGAATGTTCTTATTCGCAGGTAATGTAGGGTACGGGTGCCTCAATGGTGCTATTGGGTACAGGAGCCTCAGTGAAACTGATAACGGCTTACAGTGACTGATAAGAACCGTTAGGAATTGTATGGGATGAAATCCTTGCTAACATTGTACTACCGCTTTGGCAAAAAGCGTCTGATGCGCAGTGGCATCGGGTGAACATATTTTGTTTATGTTCTGATATCACTGACCGATGTATCGACCGCTCAATGTCTGGCGTTCCAAAAAATGGTGTGTTTCTCTTAATAATGCGATCTCCATTGATAATCATGATACAACCTATTTTTGTGATAGCGAAGCAAGCGGTTCACTCGGAATCATTTTCTAATGCGGTACTTGCAGCAACACTAGGTATCGACCGCTAGACTATGTAAAATTTCAAGTAGTGAAGCATGTTTACGTAAACGATAAACATCGATAAGCGGGATATGGCCTACCATCAATGTGTACGAATTAGATTCTCAGCAAGTGATCTATTTGTTACCAGTCGATGCAATCGAATACAAAACTATCGATTTCCAAACTACCCAAACTCCCAATGATGACCAGTTGGCTGGCGCACACTACTGCATGCGATTCATGTGGATTACGTGCAAAATGGGTTCCATGCAAAGCGACCGAAGTATACCGATATTAAAATGCTTTTTTTTATCACGCCGTCTTCTCTGCTTTTTTGCAATTTAATAGCTCAGCTGAAAGCAGAGGGAAGGAAATCTCCGCTCCGCTGTGGTCGGGCCGAACACACCCATTTTGCACAACATCGCCATGATCGCGCGCAGTGATCTGCGCCAGCCAACTGGTTCAGTAATAAAGGATAAGACCGCCGTCGGACACCGCAGTGTTGTGGGCTTGCGGCGCCGCATTTTCGCACGCGATGTTGCTATCTAAATGTTGTACAATGCCGTAATATCGCGTGTGGAGTCGCGGCACCGCAGAACCTCGGCAACGCAAAATGGAAGGTCTGACGACCAGGGTCAAGCGTCCAGTTGAGGGAAATTTTCAAAAAATACGACCCCCCCCCCAAAAGGAGCCCCCAATACGACCCCCCTTTTAAAAATAATGTCCAGAGGGATGCCCCCTCCTCCCCCCCCCCCTCATTGTGACAGCACCAGATGAGCTTCCCATGCATATACTCGGAAAAGCATTCTACAAACTATTATATTATGGACACACATTGACTCATGTCCATCAATGGGCTGTGATTGAATAAAAACTGAATCAGTAATAATGAAGGCACGAGAACTGGACAAGTCTAGAAATGATCCAGAAGGGGCTCTCGATCAAAAAAACAAAAACAAAAGACTGTTACCTTTGAAGTTTCGTTTCAGGCGACGGGCGACCGCCCGTCGCCTGAAACGAAACTTCAAAGCGGTCGCGTTGGAGCGCGTTATCTTATTATCACCCCATACTATATTCCGACATTATTAAAACACTTCAAACTTTACCTAGAGCCCATCTTTCAAGCAGCTGTGACCTGTTTTCCCAATAACTTCCTTAGACCTATCTATTGACTACTTGCTTTCCCTTATGGTTGCTTAGTTCTCGATATGGGTTTCCAGTTGAGGGTTAGTTGAGGGGAATTTTGGAGTGTTTCACTTCAAATGACCATAACTTCCTTCAAACTTAACTACATGAGTTCGTTTGGGTGAAGCAGAGTCTGCGAGGTTTTTGCTTTCGAATGACTACCTGAGCTATGCCATACCTCTGAAAGGAAGCAAGTTATTTTGAGGGAAGCCAGTTGAGGGCCAGTTGAGGGGAATTTCGGAGTGTTTTACTTCAAATGACCATAACTTCCTTCAAACTTAACTATATGAGTTCGTTTGGGTGAAGCAGAGTCTGCGAGGTTTTTGCTTTCGAATGACTACCTGAGCTATGCCACACCTCTGAAACGAAGCAAGAAAAATTCAGAAAAGCTAGTTGAGGGGACCTTTTTTTCGTCGAATTTGCGAGATCTTCCCACGAATCTTCCCTAAAATCGATTCATTGTTGCTGAAATTTTTCCAGTATGCATCCTTCGCTCTCGGAGGCCTAGTGGGAAGGCGAGAAGCATCGGTCAGCTTTTCTGCGGGATGCGCCATGCATGAGGATTTCATTCACATTCTCAATGAATACAAACGTTTTTCCGATCCGCATAGTGGCCGCCAACACTAGATTACGTACTTGCGATCGTAGTAAGTTATGGAAGAAGTCCATATCAGCTAATTTTCTGTTTTCATCCCATTGTTTCTGGAGTGTCCATCCACGGTGGTATCCGCTGATAGATATCGCTTTCCACGGCTTATCGGTGAATTCCGGAGGTGTCTCTG